>CAWUFW010014707.1:0-400899 GCA_963921515.1 Calotriton arnoldi
TGGAGTTCAGGCCTGTCTGAACTTGCGCTGCGATTGGGGCTAGGCCTTTGGCTCATGCTGCGGCAATGAAGGTACACACACAACAGTTGGCATGTATGAGCCAAGACCCCGAGCGCTCCCTCATTTTTCCATTCGGGCGAGCCTGCCCTCCGGGTGCATGCTACTGTCATGTCATGTGGGTAACACAATCAAGCATGAAACGCTTTGGGTACGAGTGGCGGCTCTCATAGAGCGCTTGCCACTTACACATGTAATACATGCACTTGGCCTACAGCGCGTGGGACCCCACCCTGTAGGCAACACTCTGGCTGACGAGGCAGCCAGAAATGCAGTAGCCATTTGTTCAGTAGCAGCAGTCACAAGGTCTGTGACAAAAGTCGATACCGACACACTGGCAGCCGTAGCGGCTACCAGAGACGGGACGTAATACCCACAGGGCTTTCCGTCCAAATATGAATACCAATTGTCCCCGGAACAAGTCCCGACAGTAACAATTCCTTCCATTGGGGATCCGCTGATTCCCAACGAGGACCGCAGACATGCGTTGATCACAGCTGCACATGAGGGCATGGCTTCTGCGAAACGCCGGTGTATCGGTATCGGTGTCCCTCTTGCAGCAACATCCTGTTTCCGCCCCCGCATGGCATTGCTGATAGCTCTCTGTGGCCTTCTGTTCCCACTATGAAAGCAAGCGTCAACAAATTAAGGAGGCTCAAAGCACTGTTATTCCAACATGAGGTTGCCTTGACCTCGGCCCGTGAAACATTCGAGCTACAGGTGGCTCGGACATCAAGTGAAATACAGCCCCAATTAAATAGCAATCTCCCCCTACATTTTGGGGAGTTGATACACCAATTATTCAATGTATCTGACACAGGAGGCCTTGCACCTTTTTTAAAATAGTTGGGCTCAGGTCTTCTGTCCTCGTTTTGAAGGATATTTGGTGTAATTCCGGCTTTTATTCATTCCATTCCTTTCCAGCGCTTTTGGCTGGGTTGCCGTTGATCCTGTTGCTCGCTGGTGCTGTCCTGGTACTTGTATTACAACTTCGTAATGGCTGACCCTCATGTGGTACTCGATCATCCGGTCCAGCTGGAGCTGTACCGTAGCCGATTGCAGGAATTCCTTGGTTGCCTGCCTATGGCTGTTGTGGGTGCTGCCTACAATGTGACTTACAGATACGCATACTTTACATGCGTTCATCCAGTTTTTTGGTGCCGCGACTGTCCTTTCTCCTGGGCTTTGGATTTGTGCCTCTCAAACGCCATACGGCCTTGCCCTGATTACGACCTGTTGCTGTGGCCCCTATTGCGTCATGATCAAACATGTGCAACTGGTACCCGCATGCTGATGGCGGCCGTGAATGGAGTGCTGGCACAATGGGACATCTGTGAAGGGGTGTCGCGCCTGCTGCACAACAGCTACATTGAGTACGATACAGGATGTTCGTCCATGCTTTTTGAAGCTATGGATTATGATGAGCACGTATGCTCCTTCGAGTTGTTGAATTGGGTGTTGTCCCTTCTTGTCTTTGAGGAGGGGGACCGTCTTTTGGAACACCTTGCCTTCCAAGCTTCAACGGATCTCATATGATTTCGATGATTGTTGTTCAACAAGACATTTTTTTTTTTTTCTTCTTCTCGTATTTTAGCGCTAATCAACCTTATTCTGATTTTGATTTCATTGAACTTTGCCCCTGCTGTGCTCAGTGCTTTGACTCTGCTTGCGACTTGGACCTTGTTCTTTCTATTCTTCTGCAACCTGGCCAGGGGGAGGGTCTCATGTGGATTTAAGGGACCCCGTTGACATCTATAGGTTAGAATGGGTCCGGAGGCCATGATGCTGCATTTGCACACAACACTGCAGGCTTATTCTAATGCAAGAATCTGTTCGCTGGTCACATGCGAGCCGCTGGCTGCGCTGGTTCCCTGCTTGTTCCTGGAGTTTAGTTTGTGCATCGTGAGCAAGGTCAAACAACACCGTCCCTTGTATTTTGATCTGGTCAGGCCCTGGCACGTTGACAAAACATACCCTGCAGCTGCTGTTTGTGGGACACGCACCTTTTTTTTATATTAGGAGAATGCATGTTACACGCAGACACACTTGAGGAGTGACTTTTCAAGAATGAAGAGCTGTATGGAGCTGTGATGTAGAGACTTGATCTATGTCTTAGAGGTATGGGGTCTGCTATACAGACCCAGGGATCTTCTATGTTGTCATCTTGGTTTTCCCGTCCATGGCGAGGGAGTGCAGGTTTAATAGTCCAGTCTCCAGGATCAATATACAATGATTTCTCCTATTATTTTGTATGGACTTGCTACAATGCTGACAATGTTTGTATTTTGCATTCTAATTTTAGTAGTGGCTCGTATGCTGCATTTCAGAGCACGTTAGTTGTAATAAACATTTTGGACTGACTCAGTGGCTCTGTCAATCTCTTGTTGTGGATGAGTACGAGAGTCTGAGCGATAGGGAATAACCTGTTACCACGATCCCTGAGTGATTAGAGGAGTGTTGTGTTCTGGGTAGTCAAAACGCCAGTTTCTCAATCTGTGTATAGGAGGGCAGGTGGGACACCATAGCTAGCCGGTCGTGGGCTCGTGGGTACTAAGGCTGTAGGAAGGCGTAGCCCCTACATACCAAAGTCCCGCATTGCTGTGCATAGTTCTGTGTATGTGCAGACTCCCTACAACACTACATTGCAACATTGTCGATTGAGGGCTGGGTGGCGCCGACACCACAACAGAGACACATGCCATAGTTACTTTGTTGGCCATCCCGGAAGTGGACCACGCCCAGGGCCCCGGGCTGTTTATTCACACTCCTGTGCTGGACTGGCGTACGACGGCCCAGCCCACTACGCTTACGCTGACAGGGGGGGGCGACATGGCTACATGTCCAAGGTCTTCCCCACTGCCTGAGGTGACATGGTTGCGTCCACTGTCCACAACACTACATGCACCAGCAGTATATGTCCACATGGACATGTCTGTGCTCTGCATACTCAGGACTGTCCAGCACATCACCGCCACACTTGGAATTGTGTACATTCTCATTCATGGGTCCATTGCCACCTTCGCACATTCTTGGTTCCCACCTCTCCCCACCTTCTGCAGTTGTGTGGCAGAGGGGCTATGCCTTTGTGGATGGTTTGCCTACATGTCTGGCCCCTGTTACCACAGTTACTTGTGTTGTCGTGTCTGTAAGGTGGGCATGTGTGTTGGCATGTTGTATGTGATTTTGTTACGTGTGCATTCCCACAGTTGTGAGTTGTATGATTGTGGAGTTGAGGTGTGTGGTGTGTTCCGTTGGTGCTTACCTACGAGCAGTGCATTTCCCTAGGTGCCATCCTGGTAGCGCTGGTTAATGATGGACTGTCGGAGGATGTGGGAATCATGCACACTGCCTGGAAAGTTGGCGACGACATTGGTGAACAGTCCCGGGTGGTCCACTTTTGCCTGCACGTTGATGGGATGCGTATGCTTTCTGTAGCGGTAATTGTGTGCAGTGTCGGCAGGGGGCACAAGTAGGACATGTGTGCAGTCAATTGCCCCCAACAGGTGCAGGAAGCCAGCTATGGCGTAGAAGCCTTGCTTGGTCTCCAGCTGTTCCTGCGCAGTGTGGGGGAAGTGAAGGTGCTGGGGTATCAAGCTGATGATGGCATCCAAGACAAGTGTGAGGAACTTTGATAGGGCTGGCTGTGTGACTCCTCCGACTCTGGCAGTTGTTGGTTGGGAGGTACCAGAGGCCAACAAGTGCAGCACAGCCAGCAGCTCTGTCTGCGGAGGGATGTTGGTTGTCCGCTGTGTTGGTACCGTCAGCCTGTAGGCAATGTGGGTCAGAATGCGGAGGATGGTTGTCCTTTTGAGCCTGTAGTGGGCAATGACATCCTCTGGCGTTGAGTCTCTGGGGCTGGTGCGTTTTCGGAAGGTCCGCTGTCTTGTTCTGCGCTGCCTCAGTGGCAGTCCGGGGTGGGGCGGGGGGGTCCTGGGGGTGGGGGTGGTCCTGGCGATGGTGGCGGTGGGTGTTGTGGCCCTGTTGGGTCTCCAGGCTGCATGATTAGTGGCTCCATGGCATCTGTTGGTCTTCAGATGTGGCTCTGGGCTGGGCTCCCTTTATGCTGCAGGTTTTCGTCCTACTTAAAGCCAGGAATGAGCAGGTCTTAAGTCCCTGCTGCTAACGTGCCTTTTCGTTAGTTTTTGGACCGCATCGCCGATCTGGCTGGTCGTTGAGAATATCGCGAAGTGGTGTTATCGTGGGTTTTTGCACGGGAACGCCTACTCTGCATTTGATTAGCGTCAGTTGTCGCTGTCAGCCTTGGCGATGTTTTTGGCAGCAGCTGTCGCAGGATAACTGACGATGTGGGCTGTTGGCGCAGGCTTGTGAATGGGGCGATGAGTCTATCGCCACTTTCATGGCGGTGAAGTGCCGCTAAATCGGCGATGAGTCCTTGAGAATTTGCCCCGTAGAGTTATAAGCACAGAGAAATGATTTTTCACTACCATTCTAAACATATAAAACGTGGCAGTGCTACTCCTTTCAGATCAGGAATTACCACTTAAACATATGAAAGGGGATTCCCAATGTTAGCCTATGGAAGGCGCATGCCTTACTGTAGTGAGAAACATGATAAGCTGTTTGTCACTACCAGGACATGACACACAATAAAGGCACATGTCCTACCTTTTACTTACACCGCACCCTGCCCATAGGGCTACCTAGGGCCTACCTTAGGGGGGACGTATATATAGTAAAAGGGGAGTTTAAGGCTTGGCAAGTAGTTAGAAAGGCCAAGTCAATGTGGCAGTAAACTATGCATGCAGGCACTGCAGTGGCAGCCCTGAGACACGTTTGAAAGGCTTCTTCTCTGGATGGCGCAATCTGTGCTGCAGGCCCACTAGTAGTATTTAATTTACATGCCCTGTGTATATAGGATACCATTTTACAAGAGACTTACAGGTAAATTAAATATGCCAAACAGGTGTAAACCAATCATACCATGTTTCAAACAGAGAGCATGTGCACTTTAGCACTGATTAGCAGTGGTAAAGTGCCTAGAGTCCTAAAACCAACAGAAAAACGGATAAGAAAAATAAAAGGAAGAAGGCAAAACATTTGGGGATAACCCCACAAAAGGGCCAGGCCCAACAGCGACGCGTCTCCTCTCAGTTCTGCTTCGGATCCCCCGCTGCACAACGCATCCCCAACGTAGCACCTCGCATTGCAGCTTGCAGCCTCTTCCGTACCACCACTGTGCAATGCCTCCTTGATGCAGGCCTTTCACATCGCAAGTCCCCCATCAACAACGCAGTACTTTTCATCGCAGCCCTGCAGCTTCTTCAGAACTGCTGGTGTGCAATGTATCTTTGGCGCAGGACTTCAGCTTGCAAGCCCCTCATCGATGGAATCCTCGAGGATTAAACAGGACTCTGCATCGCAGCCTTGCAGTTCATCAGAACTGCCACTGTGCAACACATCCTCGACGCAGGACCCCGCAAATCTCGGCAACCAGGATTTAAGATAACCCTGCTCAGTGGGCCTAACTTAGTGCCTGTATCAGACCCATGCTCCATTGCACTCAGCCTGATATTGTGACTTTATCCCAGTCCAGCGCGAACAAATAACCACAGTTGGCACTTTGTGTTTCTAGGCACTATTTTCACTCAAAACAAACTTTGGAATTGCATATCTCCACCTATACTGATTGGATTTTTGTTGGTGTGGTCTCAAATAATTTATTACATTTTACTCTATTTTTCTAGATTGGTGTGGAGTTTTTCCTTGTGTTGTGTGTTCATTTTAATACTCTTTGAAGTGCTGCATAAATACTTTACACCTTGCCTCTAAGTTAAGCCTGAATGCTTTATGCCAAGCTACCAGAGGGGTAAGCACAGGTGGGGTTTGCTTGTGTTTCACCCTGACAGAGATTGTGGATGCTGCTTGAGTAGGATTTCACCTCCCACCCTGTAACCCAATTTCCAACAGCCTGGATACAGGCAAGGCCCTGTGCCCAACCCTCTACTGCACACAGTCAAAAGGTATGTTCAGTGTCTGAGTTGGGTGAATATGATAAAAAAAACTCCAGAGACTCACTGCAAAAACGCAAGGGTTAAAGTCAAGTTATCATTTAGGTTTGGGTAATAATATTTTACTTTACAGGAGAAATCTTTGCAGTTTAATGACAAAAACAAAGGTTTGTGGTTAGGTATGTAATATTTTTTATTGAAAAAAACCCTAGACTTTTACTGAAAAATAACATAAAAATTATCATTTTAAAACAAAGTAAACACTGAATAAACATTTATGCAATTCAAAGCTATGTTACGGTGCCTAGAACAAATGTTTTTCTCAGTTTTCTGCTTGGCGTGGATGGAACAATTTTAAAGACTCTGCTAGAAAAGCAAACATTTGAGGTGAGCAGATTTAGAGTGTCAGTGGAATTGTAAAGTGCTCCATGTAAAGGAGCTACTCTCCACCTGAAACTTGAGAGCTACCCAGAGTTCTCTATTACCATTTTTACATAATTTATGCAGCACTTGCATCTAGTACTACCCTACCAGTTATAGCACCACAGATGTTATAGTGCGGTCTGAGTTTCAATAGGAAAGGCATTTTTTATTTTCTTAATAACTTTGTCACAGCTAGAGGAGTACATTTTGTGCGGATCTGCCAAGCAGGGGCCAAGAAGAAAGGTGGATCCAAAAAGGATGATTTCCCATTTTAATTCCTATTGGGTTTTTTGCTCTTTGGTACAGAAAAATCAACTGAATGGAATTACATCAAACGTGCCATAAAGTTTTAACTTTACTCAAGGATTGCGGATTAGTTGGTGTGGTTGAAATCCGTTCAGTAATTTTTGAGAAATTAATGTTTAAAGAGTTGCGTTGGTTGGGCAAGGAAAGTTTAAATTTTAGAACTACATTGACAGTTGGCACGTATTTTTGATTTGCACATACCTCTAGTATTGTTTGACGAATTTGCAGAAGATTTGGCAGATGCTTGGCATATTTAGATTGCTCTGTGTATTTTCAAATATTTAAACTTTGCCAAGTAGGGCACTTTTAAAAGGGGGTATCAAAAGTGCTAATTTGTTATTAGCTAAGGCACCATTTGAAACATTTGATAGATATTTAGCATGGTTAATCCTATGTTGCTTTGACAAGTTTTGCACAGATTTGTCAAGGGGGTAAAACTGAATGGAGAGGGCAAAACTTTTTCATCTGCTAATCACTCACATATTATTTAGCATTCTTAATTACATTTTGCTGCTTTTTAGCATGTTATACCTAGTGCAGGAATCTCAGGTTTTATGCAGATCTCAGAAAGGGGACAGCGTTAAATGGAGGACGGGTTAACAATGTTTATTTGCAAACAACTTTAGCACAGTTTTACAGATCTGCACAGCATTTGGCAGACACCATGTTTTCAATTGTGATATTTTGAGTTTCATGCAAATCCATCCTGGGAGGGGGGCATTCTTAAAGGGGGTCGAAAAAGCAGCATTTCTCATTTTAACTAATATAGGAATCTTTGCTCTCTGCTATATAAAGTAACCCCTAAGGCTATTATAGTAAACTTGGCATAAATCGAAAACTTTACTCAGGGAAGTGCAATTGATTGATTTGGAGTAAATTCATTCAGTAGTTTTTAAGAAGTTAGGATTACAATAATGTGCCAGCGATTTGCAATGATTTAAAGTTAAAGCTAACTGGACCGTTAATCTTCAGACAGCCCTCGAATCAGGTTTGCCGACTCTCTGTGTACCTGCAAAAAACATAGAAGGCCCCATTAGAAATGGAAGCCTTTTGCTCCTGTTGTGTATTTTGGCTCATCACCACCAAAGGGTGATTTCTGAACCAGTTAAAACAGTACTCACTAATAGAATATTGAGCCAGGCTACAGCCCATGACTCACGTTCAACCTGTGCTATGCGCTTTTGAAGGCTGTGAACAGTGGTTGTTGGCAGCGACAAGTTAGCAAATTATTAGCAAAAGAGCACTTTTTATCCCAACCCGGAAGTAAGGGACAACTTAACATGCTAAGGTTCTGCCAAATTTCATATAACACCATATATTAGCAAATTAAATAATTTTTGATCTCCACGTTATTTTTGCCCCCCTTGTCAGATGTGCCCGAAACTCGAGATTCCTGCACGGGACTCAACGCGATAACAACCTATCAAATAGCGAGCCAATTAATTTATGAATGTCAAAGTTATTTGCAAAGGAACACTTTTTTGACCCTGCAGCCCCCTATTTAATGCAGACCCTCTTTGATGGATTTTCATTAAACTCAATATATCAAGAGTAAGGTTAACATGCAAGGGACTGGCCAAATTTTGCAGATCTTTCCTAAAGCACCAAAAATATTAGCAAATGAAAGATATTGTGATCCCCTTTATATTGGCTCCCCTTTTATTGAGCTGAATAAAACTTGACATACCAAGACTAAAATAAACATGCTAAAGGGTTTGTCAAATGTCATGCTAACACTTAACCTTTTCGCTGCTAGGCCTTTTCCCCCCTGTCCTAAGCCTTTTTTGGGCTTTTTGGGGTAGTTTACGCTTAGGCCCCTGTAACTTTTTGTCCACATAAGCTATCCATGCCAAATTTGTGCCCTTTTCTTCCAACATCATGGGGATTTTAAAGGTACTCAGGGTTTGTGGATTCCCCTTGAGGGGACCCAGAAATTAGCCAAAATACAGCAACATTTTGTTTTTTGGGGGAAAAATGGGGAAGAAGTGCTGCAGAAGAAAGTGTCTGCTTTTTTTCCCTGCAAATAGTATCAACAAAGGGTTTGTGGTGCTGAAATCATCATCTTCCCAGCTTTCATGGACAAGCAGACTTTTGTCAGAAAACCAAAACATTTTACACAGTTTTGGCATTTAACTGGGACATAGCCTATTTTTGCTACTTTTTTGTGCTTTCAACCTCCTTCCAGTTAGTGGTAGAAATGGGTGTGAAAGCAATAATTGATCCCAGAAAGCTATACATTTCTGAAAAGTAGACAATATTCTGAATTCAGAAAGGGGTCATTTGTGTGGCTCGTTCAAGGTTTTTTTTTATAGAAACTACCAGTTGAAAATAAGAAAAATTGAAAATAAGTTGGAAAAAACAGCCATTTGTGCCAACGTTTTCACATGTAACTTCTTCTAAGTATGACAGATTTTATAAAGCAATATACAGTTACATCTGCTGTACCCTTCTGGTTGTGGGGATATATAGAACTTGTAGGTTCACCAAGAACCCAAGGAACCCAGAGGCAATAACTGAGCAGCATCTTGCAGTGGTTTTTCACTGTGTACCGGGTATATAGCAATTAATTTGGTAAAATATAAAGAGTGAAAAATAGGTATAAAAGACACCTATGTATTTCCGAAATGGGAACAAAATATAGAGTTTAGAAACAGAGGCTATTTACACATCTCCGAAATTGTGGGTACCCATACTAGCATGTGAATTGTGGAACATTTTTCAAGGTGACTTCGTTTTTACAAATTGTCTAGAAATCAATAGGTAATAACAGCTTCTCTACAATTATGCGTTCCCCTAAGTCTCCCAATAAAAATGGTACCTCACTTGTGTGGGTAGGCCTAGTGCCCGCGACAGGAAACGGGCCAAAACACAACGTGGACACACCACATTTTTACAGTGAACACTGACCCTTTTTTTGCAAAGAGTCTAGCCGTCAATTTTGAACCCTAGCTCTGCCGGCACCTAGGGAAACCTAGCAAACCTATACATTTTTTAAAACTGGACACACAGGGAAATCCAGGATGGAGTGACTTGTGTGGCTCTCACCAGGTTCGGTTACCAAGAATGCCCTGCAAACCTCAAACTTTGTAAAAAAAAAACACTTTTCCCTCACATTTCTGTGATGGAAAGTTCTGGAATCTGTGTGGATCCACAAAATTCCACGCACTCCGCATTCCCCAAAGTCTTCCAATAAATATGGTACCTCACTTGTGTGGGTAGGCCTAGTGCGCGCAGCAGGAAATGGCCCAAAGCGCAACGTAGACACATGACATTTTTAAATTGAAAACTGACCCTTTTTTTGCAAGGTGCCTAGCTGTGGATTTTGAACCCAAGCTCTGCAGGCACCTAGGGAAACCTAGCAAACCTATACATTTTTTAAATCTAGACACCCAGGAGAATCCAGGATTGGGTGACCTGTGTTGGTCTCACCAGGTTCTGTTACCCAGAATCCCTTGCAAACCTTAAACTTTGTAAAAAAAAAAAACATTTTCCTCACATTCCTGTGATGGAAAGTTCTAGAATCTGCATGGATCCACAAATTTCCACCCAACCCGGATTCCCCAAAGTCTTTTGATAAAAATGGTACCTCATTTGTGTGGGTATGCCTTGTGCCAGTGACAAGAAACAGCCCAAAACACAATGTGGACACACCACATTTTTACAGTGAAAACTGACCATTTTTTTGCAAAGTGCCTAGCTGTAGGTTTCGAACCTTAGCTCTGCCGGCACCTAGGGAAACCTAGCAAACCTATACATTTTTCAAAACTAGACACCCAGGGAAATCCAGGAGGGGGTGACTTGTTTGGCTCTCACCAGGTTCTGTTACCCAGAATCCCCTGCAACCCTAAAACTTTGTAAACAAAACCACATTTTCCTCATGTTTCCGAGATGGAAAGTTCTGGAATCTGTGTGGATCCATAAAATTCCACCCACCCCGCATTCCCTGAAGTCTTCTGATAGAAATGGTACCTCACTTGTGTGGGTAGGCCTAATGCCCGTGACAGGAAATGGCCCAAAACGCAACGTGGACACACCACATTTTTACAGTGAAAACTGACCCTTTTTTTGCAAAGTGCCTAGCTGTAGATTTTGCACCCTAGCTCTGCCGGCACCTAGGGAAACCTAGCAAACCTATACATTTTTCAAAACTAGACACCCAGGGAAATCTAGGAGGGGGTGACTTGTGTGGCTCTCACTAGGTTCTGTTACCCAGAATCCCCTGCAAACCTCAAACTTTGTAAAAAAAATAACACATTTTCCTCATATTTCTGTGATGGAAAGTTCTGGAATCTGCGTGGATCCATGAAATTCCACCCATCCCGCATTTCCAAAAGTGTTCCAATACAAATGATGGTACCTTACTTGTGTGGGTAGGCCTAGTGCCCGTGACAGGAAATGGACCAAAACACAACGTAGACACACCACATTTTTACAGTGAAAACTGATCCTTTTTTCACAAAGTGCCTAGCTGTGGATTTTGAACCCTAGCTATGTCGGCACCTAGGGTAACCTAGCAAACCTATACATTTTTGAAAACTAGACACACAGGGAAATCCAGGATGGGGTGTCTTGTGTAGCTCTCACCAGGTTCGGTTACCGAGAATGCCCTGCAAACCTCAAACTTTGTAAAAAAAAAAAAAAACACTTTTCCCTCACATTTCTGTGATGGAAAGTTCTGGAATCTGTGTGGATCCGCAAAATTCCATGCACCCCGCATTCCCCAAAATCTTCTAATAAATATGGTACCTCACTTGTGTGGGTAGGCCTAGTGCGCGCAGCAGGAAATGGCCCAAAACTCAACGTAGACACACGACATTTTTAAATTGAAAACTGACCCTTTTTTTGCAAGGTGCCTAGCTGTGGATTTTGAACCCAAGCTCTGCCGGCACCTAGGGAGACCTAGCAAACCTATACATTTTTGAAACCTAGACACCCAGGAGAATCCAGGATTGTTCTATTACCCAGAATCCCTTGCAAACCTTAAACTTTGTAAAAAAAACACATTTTCCTCAAATTCCTGTGATGGAAAGTTCTAGAATCTGCGTGGATCCTCAAAATTCCACCCAAACCGGATTCCCCAAAGTCTTTTGATAAAAATGGTACCTCACTTGTGTGGGTAGGCCTTGTGCCTGTGACAAGAAACAGCACAAAACACAACGTGGACACACCACATTTTTACAGTGAAAACTGACAATTTTTTTGCAAAGTGCCTAGCTGTAGGTTTCGAACCCTAGCTCTGCTGGCACAAAGGGAAACCTAGCTAACCTTTACATTTTTCAAAACTAGACACCCAGGGAAATCCAGGAGGTGGTGACTTGTGGGGCTCTGACCAGGTTCTGTTACCCAGAATCCCCTGCAAACCTCAAACTTTGTAAAGAAAAACCCACATTTTCCTCATATTTCTGTGATGGAAAGTCCCGGAATCTGTGTGGCTCCATAAAATTCCACCCACCCCGCATTCCCTGAAGTCTTCTGATAAAAATGGTACCTCACTTGTGTGGGTAGGCCTAGTGCCCGTGACAGGAAACGGCCCAAAATGCAACGTGGACACACCACATTTTTACAGGGAAAACTGACCCTTTTTTTGCAAAGTGCCTAGCTGCAGATTTTGCAACCTAGCTCTGCCGGCACCAAGGGAAACTTAGCAAACCTATACATTTTGGAAAATGAGACACCCAGGGGAATCCAGGAGGGAGTGACTTGTGTGGCTCTCACCAGGTTATGTTACCCAGAATCCCCTGCAAACCTCAAACTTTGTAAACAAAAACACATTTTCCTCACATTTCTGTGATGAAAAGTTCTGAAATCTGCGTGGATCCACAAAATTCCACCCACCACACATTCACCCAGGTCTCCCAATGAAAATGGTACCTCACTCGTGTGTGTGGCCAAGTAACGGCAACAGGCAAGGGCCCGAAACGTATTGAGGAGACATCAAAATTGCCTATCACAAAATGATCTGGTTTTGCAAAGGGGGTCACATGGGTTTTCGGCCCGGGCTCGTCAGCCATCTAGGGAAACCTAACAAACACACACATTTCTGAAAACTAAAAACCCAGGGGAGTCCAGGAAGGTATGGCTTGCCTGGATCCCCCAGCGCTTTTCTACCCAGAATCCCCTGCCAACTTCAAATTTAGCTGAAAACAAATCACATTTCTGTGTAGGAAAGTAGTGGGATCACTGGGCTGACACAAATTTCCTGCCACTCAGCATCACAGCAGGTTTTCCTATCAAAATGATATCTCATTCGCATTGGTGGGGCAAGTGCCTGCGGCAGGCAAGGGCCCAAAACATATTGAGGAGACATCAAAATTACCTATCACAAAATGACCAGGTTTTGCAAAGGGGATCACCTGGGTTGTCGGCCCTGGACTCGGCGGCCATCTAGGGAAACTACCAAACCCACACATTTCTGAAAACTAGACACCCGGGGGAGTCCAGCGAGGTATGGCTTGCGTGGACCCACCAATGTTTTCCTTCCCAGAATCCCCTGCAAACCTCAAATTTAGCTGAAAAAAATCAGCTTTTTCTCAAATTTCTGTGTGGGAAAGTTGTGGGATCACCGGCCTGACACAAACTTCCTACCACCCAACGTTCCCCCAGGTCTCCTGATAAAAATTGTACCTCACTCATGTGGGTGGGCCAAGTATCCGTGACAGGCAAGGGCCCAAAACGTAATGAGGAGACATCAAAATTACCTATGACAAAACAACCTGGTTTTGCAAGGGGGGTCACCTGGGTTTTTGGCCCCGGGCTCGGCGGCCATCTAGGGAAACTACCAAACCCACGCATTTCTGAAAACTAGACACCCGGGGAGTCCAGCAAGGTATGGCTTGCATGGACCCCCCCAACGTTTTCCTACCCAGAATCCCCTGCAAACCTCAAATTTAGCTGAATAAATCACTTTTTTCTCAAATTTCCGTGTGGGAAAGCTGTGGGATCACCGGGCTGACCCAAATTTCCTACCACCCAGCGTCCCCCAGGTCTCCTGATAAAAATGGTACCTCACTTGCGTGGGTGGGCCGAGTACCTGAGACAGGCAAGGGCCCAAAACATATTGAGGAGACATCAAAATTACCTATCACAAAACAACCTGGTTTTGCAAGAGGGCCACCTGGGTTTTTGGCCCCGGGCTCGGCGGCCATGTAGGGAAACCTACCAAACCCACACATTTTTGGAAGCTAGACACCCAGGGGAGTCCAGGGAGGTATGGCTTGCGTGGGTCGCCTAATGTTTTCTTACCCAGAATCCCCGGCAAACCTCAAATTTAGCTGAAATAAATCACATTTTCCACATATTTCTGCATGGGATCACAGTGTCGGCACAAATGTCCTACCACACAGCGTTCCCCTCAGTCTCCCGAGTAAAATGATTCCTTACTTGTGTGGGTGGGGCAAGGGCCTGTGACTGGGAAGGGCCAAAAACATAGGCATTAAGGGTATAGCACAGCGAATTGTAAGTGGTACATTTTTTTAAAAATACGTTTTTAGCCGATTCTGCATTGGGGGGAGTGCTAGTAAAAAGCACTGCTCCCACTTTTGTTACTGGGACCCGATATTGCAGCAATGTGGCAAAACCGGCCCCCAGTGATAAAACCACCCCCCACGGCCAGAAAACCGGCCCCCACCCCTCCAGCCCACTGGAGAAATGCCTGGTGCCCGCTACGGCCAGTCCGGCCCTGCAGCCAAGCACCATCCATGCACACAGCCAGCCAAGCACCAGTCCACGTACACCGCAAGCCAAGTGCCACTCCACGCACACCACCAGGCAAGCGCCAATCTACAAACACCGTCATCAGGCGCGAGTCCACCCACACCATTAGCCAAGTGCAGGTCCACACACATCGCCAGCAAAATGCCATCCAAAGGTGAGTACATTCAGACCATCAGCCAAACTCCAGTTTACACAAACTCTCCCTGGTTTCTAGTGGTTTGCTGCCCCCGCTTGGGTGTAGATGAGAATAAAAATATCACGGAAACAGCCAAAATGTGTGCCTAAAAAAAGGGAGCGACCCTTGCCTACGGGGCTTCTCACTGGCATGCCCATAAACATATCCCTGGTGCCTAGTGGGCTTTCTGCCCTCACCTGCGGGGGGGGCAGATAAGGGGCTATTGCCCAGATCTGCCTTCCGGGGGGCAGAAAGCCTTTTTTGGCAGTGGGGGCATTAGCATGCCCATTCTTGGCAGCCCCCACCCCTACGTATAAATAAAAAAAAACAATCCCTGGGGCCTAGTGGGCTTTCTGCCCCCCCCCCGATCAGGGGCTATTGCCCCATCTGCCTCCTGGGGGGGCAGAAAGACGGTGGGATTTTAGGGGGCCGCATTGGCATGCCCATTTTGGGCAGCGCGCACCCCAAGATACATAAAAAAATATTGATGGCGCCCAGAGTACTTCCTACCCCCCCTGGGGGGGGCAGATTAGAGGCTATTGCCCCCATCTGCCTCCCAGGGGAGGCAGAAAGGCTGTGGAATTTTTGGGGGAGGGTGGGGCCATTGGCATGCCCATTTTGGGCAGCCCCCACCCCTACGCATAAGAAAAAAAAAACAATTCATGCTGCCTAGTGGGCTTTCTGTCCCCCTGGGGGGCAGATCAGGGGTTGTTGCCCCCATCTGCCTCCGGCGGGGCAGAAAGACTGTGGAATTTTTGGGGGAGGTGTGGGTATTGGCATGCCCATTTTGGGCAGCCCCCACCCCTAAATACAATAAAAAAGTAATCCCTGGCATCTAGTGGGCTTTCTGCCCCCCCCCGGGGGGCAGATTGGGGGCTACTGCACCCAACTGACTCCCAGAGGGGGCAGAAAGATTGAGGAATTTTGCAGGGGGTGGGGGGCATTGGCATGCCCATCTCGGGCAGCCCCCACCCCTAAATTGCAATGAAAAAGCATCCCTGGTATCCAGTTGGCATTCTGCCCCCTCATGGGGGCAGAATGACTAATTTTGCGATGGGGTGGGGGCATTGACATGCCCATCTTGGGCAGCCCCCACCCTACATTGCAATGAAAAAACATCCCTGGTATCTAGCGGGCTTTCTGCCCCCCAGGGGGGCAGAAAGACTGTAATTTTGCAGGGGGGGGTGCGGGCATTGGCATGCCCATCTTGGGCAGCCCCCACCCCTAAATTCAATGAAAAAAAAATCCCTGGCGTCTAGTGGGCAGGGGGGGCAGAAAGACTGGTTACTGCTTTTTCCAATGGGAGGAGCAAAGGCCCTTGCCCAAGGGGCCGCTCCCCCCTCCCTGGTGCCTAGTGGGTGGATCCCTGCTTGAGGATTGCCCTCGATCCCCAAGCAGGGATCCACAAGGACCATTGGAAAGGGGAGATTCTCCCCTTTCCAACGATACCTCTCCTGACTTTCTAAGTGCTCAGGGGGCTGAGATAGCCCCCTGAGCACGTAGAAAGTGAAACTGAAATGAGCCTATCATCTCATTTCAGTTTCGGTTTCACTGAAATGTCGTCAGCGCGACGTGCGCGCTGATTGTCATTTCAGGTAAACCATCTACACAGCCTCGGGCCTCGAGCGCTGGGGAAGCTCTTCCCCAGGTCCCGAGACTGTTGGGGGGAAAAAGGGGAAAAAGAAATCCCTCTGGTGCCCGCACCTGAGGGATTTCAATTGTCATGTGCAAGGACGGCTGGGAGTCGTCCTGCACACACGCCCACCATGGCTCAGGACGGCTCCCGGCCATCCTGAGCACGGAAGGGGTTAAAAGCTATTGCAGTTTTTTTTAAATGAATTTTTTTTTAACCTCCCGGTAAATATGCCCCTATGAATCAACACAACTTGGAAAACAGTAACAGTGACCTGAATACGCCTGCCAAGTTTCATGCAGATTTGTCAAACTGTAAAGTTATATGCAAATCAACATCCATATGTGTATGTATATTTATATATTATATATACCTATATTCCAATGGCAGCAATAGTGCCAACGTACTTATAGGTTGGAGTTTCCATTTTTGTTTTCTTAATAACTTTTCACCATTCGATGAATCTGCACAAAGGTTTCACACAAGAAATTCATCCAGTTTGGATCCTTTATGATAAGTTTTGCACAGACTCCTCAAGCGGGGGCCAAAAAAAAAAACAGTGGGGGGACTGCAAAATGTGATTTCTAATTTTAGTCCCCCTAGGAAAGTTTGATTGCTAATAAATAAAAAATGACTGAATGGCATCAAACCAGATTTGGTATGAAGATAGAACCTTTTTAAAATGTGCTTTTTTTATTTGGTGTAAATCTGTTCAGTAGTTTTTGAGAAATTAGCATTTGAATAGGTTCTGCGCGGTGAGTGTAAAACAATTAACCCTCAAAATACGTTCAAGCTATCTGGAATGTGGATCCATTGTAAATCCCAAATTACTAGTCATTTCTGATTGGTGTCTGGAGCTTTTTCCTACCATCAGTCCTTTCAGGACTGCACATGTAGAGAAGAATCTGTGGGACTAGAATGATCTATCTTTTTAAATATTTTTCATTAACATCATGGCAATATAAAGCGGAGTACACTAGGTTGCAATGGAAAACACAAAGCTAATACATAAGTCACAGTGGTAGCATACCCTAACTCAGATCAATACACAACCAGCCTCCAAATGAGCACCCATTCAGAGACGTGCGGCCTCTCGTGCTATGTAGGTATTAGCATACAAGAAGAGAGAGAGCAGCAGTGAATGTGGTGATATGTATTCAACATCAAGGGTAAAGGGAAATGGGCAGTCTAGCTGGTGGGCCGATGCCATAATAAGGAATAATGGCCTCAAAGCATATGGTGAGGGTGGAGCAGGGCAGAGTGGATATAATAGAAGGGAATAGGTCGGAACTGAGCTTTGCATAATATGCAAGATATATGTCTGAGGACATTGTACCAGTCCTAGTCCGTGAGCTCATGATCTATGTCCCACACAATGCGGTCTCGTAGCACTGTCAGCGCGCTTTAGGTTTGTGTCAATAGAGCTTTGAAATAAGGGTGATTGCATGAAACTGGTCAGTAATGGAGCAGAGTGTTTAAAGGTCTATATATTCTGAGGGTACCTTCCACCATATCTGCCATAGGAAATGGTGGGTGGGTATGCCATAGTCTTCAACAAGATCCACAAACCTGCGCAGTTTACCATCCATATATCATTTTCCTGGTACCGACATACCTCTTCTCTCCCAGTCCCGTAACCCAGACCAGTTTCCCACATGTGGGAGATGCAATAGTATTGACAGTGGAGGTAATTTGCATGCTGGGTTTTTTCTGCATCCACTGCAAAGTCCTGGCCTGCACAAACTGTAGCGTGCTTAGTAGGAGGCCATAGTGATCATTACTAGGTCGAGTATGTGGGTGAAGAAATAGGGCATGCCTCCCCATCTTTAGTGTCTCCAATAAGTCGCCAAAAAATAACATTCTAGGTCAGGAACCGCCAGCCCTCCGCCATCAATGAGGAGCACAACGTTGGCCAGTGCCACTGACCACCAACCAGTACCCCAAATGAAATAAAGTAATAGGCTGTCCATCTTGCAAAAAAGGACTTTTGGGAGTCAAATCAGAAGTGCCGCAAAGTAGTACAAGAGGCGAGGAAGAAAAGCCATTGTCAACAATGGGAAAGTCAAACAAAAAAGTTATGGCAGATCGAAGGGATGAGAGGGCCAATCTCATATTGCCCTCAAATACGTTGGTCACCGTATGGTAAATATGGACACCCAGGTAACAAAATGAACGTGGTTCCCAATGGAAATCATTTCCTACCTCTGGTGGTGTTGCATTTGTCTCAGGGGCATGCACCGAGAAACCTGCCCCAGTTCACAAGGAGACCGGATAAACGTCTATAGACCTCCAGGGCATGGCAAGCTCCCTCAACATTGAAACTGTCCCCTAGGAGATATAGTAATAGGTTGTCCGCATATAGAAAAACGTCCCTGCTAGCCATTGATAACACCAGCCAGTGCAGACTGTCAGGGCTAGTAGTTCTATATAGGCCTGGACGGAGTTTGCGGAATTCCACAAAGTGACCAGAAAACTCCCCCACACTACACGGAGTTTTGCAAGTGGCAGAGTGCGCTACAATGTGCCGTTCACGCTGATTTTTAACCCAATAAAATCAGCACGAACTGCACCATGCGCAGCGCAGTAGGTCGCAGCTTCTTTCTGCCACTCGAGTAGATATTCTACTCGAGCTGCAACTTCCTCAACGCGAAAGGAAGGTTTCTCAATCCGAGCAGTAGCGACCATCCACGACCACCCACATTGAGAAATCTCGCCGGGAGGTGGTCTGGAATAAGATTGTCCCCGCTCCTCTGCGCACTATGCGGAGTGCGGAGTGGGAAAAACTCCACAAAGTCCGCGAGCGGAGTGGATTTTCACGCCCAGGCCTACTTCTATAGCCATTGCGAAAAGTACTGTTGACAACGGATAACCTTGTTGCGTGCTGCGTTCAGTTCTGCAGGATGACAAAATGCTGCTCAAGTCCTAATCCTGGCCATTGGAGATGAATGTAATAACCTCATCCAAGCAAGGAAACTGCTCCCTGCTTCAATGCTGGCAGTAGTACCATACAGGAAATCCCACTGCAAAGACTCAAAAGCTTTCTCCATATTGGTGGATATCGCCAGTGCCTTAGATTAGTTTGTTGGTGGTGCCTGGAGGATATGTAATAACTGCAGAATGTTGAGGATCGTACTGCCTGAGGGTATAAATACCGTTTGGTTGGCATGAATAACCTCACCAACGTAGGGGAGTAGCCTGGCAACCAATATGTTTGTAGTCTACATTTAATGTTAAAGAGGTCTAGAAGATGACACCTGTTCCCCATCCTTGCCCTTTTTGAAATGGGGAACCAACAGCATGGCTGACCTGGCTGCATTATACATTGTAGTCAAGCTTAGGGCCACAGCATCAGCATAAGCCGCGTAAAACGGAAGCCCATATTATCCTGGGACTTTGTCCCTGGCCAGGGTCTTAATCGCCCCTCTCACCATCTGGACCACCAGCTTTATGAATGAATGAATGAATGAAATGATTTTATAGAGCGCGCAATACCCGAAGGTGTCTTAGCGCTGTACGGATCAAAACCAGGAGACCTGCTGACTGGGGACATACCTCTGGCGTAGCTAATGACCTATTGAGAAAACAACCAGGTCTTCAACTGTTTTCTGAATAGCTGCAAGACGGGTTGCGAGCGTAAGGCAAAAGGCAAGGAGTTCCATAATTTCCCTCCACGGTACAGAAGCATTCTTCCACCCTAATTTGCTTTGCTTATTCTTGGGACAGTGATCATATGCGCAGAGCTCGATCTAAGGTTCCTACAAGGAATATACCAGGAGAACTGATCCTGAAAAAAGGTTGGCCCGGCTCTGTGAAGGGCCTTGTGGGTAATGCAAAGGGCCTTGAATAGAATCCTCTTTTCCACTGGCAACCAGTGGAGGCCATGCATTAGATGAGAGATTGGTCCAAATTTGGAGACTCTCAATAATGTTCTTGCTGTTGCATTTTGAAGAGACTGGAGCTTTTTTATCAGATATTTTGAAGTGCCCAAATATAGGGCATTGCAATAATATATCTTCGAGAAGATGAGTGCCATCTGTAGATCAAATGGAATGAAGGGCAGAATTTTATTAAGAACCCTCAGCATAAAAAAACCTGCTGAAGGCACAGCATTAATTTGATCCAAAAAACATAGTTTGGTATCAAAGATGACACCCAGATTTCTTGCCTTCTGCACTGGCCTTGGTAAGGCGCCTAACTCCGAGGGCCACCAGGATGCACCCCAGAAGGAGATATCCTTAACAAATAGCAGAACCTCCATTTTATCCGAGTTCAGCTTGAGACAGTTTCTCTGCATCCAGCCTGCAACCTGGGCCATGCATCTGCAGAAGTTACTTGTATCCTTTTCCACCTCTGATGAGATAGGTACCACAATATGTCTATCAGCAGCGTTAGAGAATACAGCCAGGCCAAAACTATGAATGAGATTGATAAGGGGAGTGACATATACATTGAATAAGGTGGGGCTAAGGGCAGACCCCTGAGGAACCCCACAGAGGAGGGAGAAAGGTCTGGAACTTGCGTCTCCCATCTCTACCCACTGTTGTCTCCCATTAAGAAACGAGCTCAACAATGCTAGTGCAGTGTTCCTAAAACCTAGAGAGTGCAATTGTTTAATGAAAAGTGCGTGATGAACCATGTCAAAGGCGGCAGAGAGATCCAGTAGAATTAATGCTGCTCTGCCACCATTGTCGACTATTCCTTTTTGTTCCTCAGATGCTGCCACCAGCGCTGATTCAGTACAATGGTTTGCTCTAAAACCGTATTGAGAAGAATCCAGCAGCTGGTTGGTATCTAAAAAGGAAAGTATTTCCTCATTCGTTGCCTTCTCTAAGATCTTGGCTGGAAATGGAAGACGGGAAATGGGTCTATAACTTTCCACCTGCCTAGGGTCCAGTGAGGGTTTTTTCACCAAAGGAAGTATGGAGGCTCTCTTCCAAAGTTCTGGGTATTGTCCGGAACTAAGAATCACATTTAGTAGATCCATGAGAGGTCCTGCCACTGTACTGGCTACCAGATTAATGACCGCAGGAGGACAAGGGTCCGAAGGGGCCCAGGATTTAATGGAGCTTATGAGATTAGTTGTTTTTTTCCTGGGTAAGAGGTGAAAAACTTTCAAATCTGAGTGTTTCCAGAGGCCCAAGGGCTAGTCTGGAGTTCAAAGGCTCGGCCTGATCTGACGCTGCCACTACATTTGGTATATTTGAGGCGAAAGAAAATGCCTGAAATATAGAATTGACTTTAAGCTGAAAAAAATCGGCCAACTGGTTACAAAAAGATTCATCCGGGACAAAGATGTTACTATTATTCCATTTGGACAGGGATTTGACTGTTTTGTATAGTTCCCTGGTAGAGTTAGTCGCTAATCTAATTTTACCAGAGAAATATTTAGTCTTCTCAGCTTTAATTAACTCCTTATACACAGAGAGTAGTTTTTTGTACTGCATTTCAATTGTGCAGCTTTTAATTCTTGCGAAAACCATGGGGCTGATGGATTTTTCCTAAAGCTCTTAAATATTTTTTCGGGACCACCCCTAGGCATGCGGCATCTAACCAATGTGTATAGGTGTATAGGTGATTGCTGCATTATTGACATTGTTGTCTGGAGCGGGAAGTGTGTCCTTATACACAGAGAGTAGTTTTTTGTACTGCATTTCAATTGTGCAGCTTTTAATTCTTGCGAAAACCATGGGGCTGATGGATTTTTCCTAAAGCTCTTAAATATTTTTCGGGACCACCCCTAGGCATGCGGCATCTAACCAATGTGTATAGGTGTATAGGTGATTGCTGCATTATTGACATTGTTGTCTGGAGCGGGAAGTGTGTCCTTATACACAGAGAGTAGTTTTTGTACTGCATTTCAATTGTGCAGCTTTTAATTCTTGCGAAAACCATGGGGCTGATGGATTTTTCCTAAAGCTCTTAAATATTTTTCCGGGACCACCCCTAGGCATGCGGCATCTAACCAATGTGTATAGGTGTATAGGTGATTGCTGCATTATTGACATTGTTGTCTGGAGCGGGAAGTGTGTCCTGCAGTGTCTCCACAATTTGATTTTCCCAAGGCCTATATTTAACAGTTCTAACTGTATTGTTCAATAATGCTCCATTACAGGGAGTTGTTATTGAATAGAAAATTGCCTTATGGTCTGACCAGGAAAGTGGCAAAATTTTGTCTATTTCCAGTTCCTGATTATTTGAGAAAACTCCATCCAGCGTGTGATTGGCCAGATGAGTAGGTTGTTCAATTATCTGGTGTAGGTTGAAGCATTTTAAAGTATCAACTAAATGATCCGTATCCATGTTGGAGGAGTGTTCAAGATGGAAATTAAAGTCCCCTACCATAGTAAAACTCGAATAATCTACACAGGATTCCATAAAGCACTGAATTTTATAGATAAAACAGGCCCTTAGGTGGGGTAGTCGATAAACTAATAGTTCCTGAAACATGTATGACTTATTAATTTTTAGACTAAAGCTAAGTGCTTCACAGTCTAGATGGAGTATTGGTAAAAAACTGGCCTCAATTGAGCTCCGATATACAATCGCTATCCCCCCACATCTCTTGTCTATTCTATCCAGCCTTTCAATATGAAAGCTATCGGGGATGGCGATCTTAATATCCGGATCAGAAGAACTGGCAGCCCAGGTCTCAGTGAGGAAGGTGATGTCTGGATCGTGTTGGGACACAAAATCTGCAAATTCATATTTATTTTTAATGAGGGACCTTGAGTTCAGCAACAAACAGGTGTATGTACCCCTGCCGTATGTCTGTCAGTCGTATCTCTGATGGACGTTGCAGGGGCAACAGGCCTCTGCTGATCATTAGTATCTGTCTGAAAAATGGACTTACACATTCGACATTCATACCTATCTGTGCTGAGTCCCCAGTCCTGAGGGTGGCAGTAACAATTTGCTCCATTGCAGCTTAGCTCTACAAGCTCTCTTCTAGAATACCTGGTTACGGCAGCAGGGGTTCTGCCGCCTGGTGCCATCCAGGCGCAGACGAACTTGCCTTTGGCGCGCCCGCTGCGTGCGTCCACTGCACACCCGGTCCGTCCCTGCCATTTATTGGCTGAGATTCGAAAAAACTAGAGCGCTAACCTTGAACATGGCGGCCGGAAGTGAGTCGGCCCTGATGTATGAACCCTCCCCTTGACTCTCTCCACTCAAACGGAGGTATTCCGGCGGTGGACCGGAGAGTCAAGGGAGCCCCAAGCAAGGTAGGAGGCACTTGCTAGTTTTAAAACGAACAGAAAAGAAGGAAAAGGCAGGGACTGAATAAAAACGGAAAGTAAGGAGAGTATAAAAGTTTAAGACAAAGCATTGACACCAATGTTAAAAATTAACTTACAGAGTGCTAGGAGTATCGCTAGGAATGTCAGCCCACTCCTAAGGTTTCGATCCGCTGTGCGCCCGGTCCCTCCATGCCATTTATTGGCTGGGAGTCAGAAAAACTAGAGCGCTAACCTTGAACATGGCAGCCGGAAGTGAGTCGGCCCTGATAGATGGACCCTCCCCTTGTCTCTTTCCACTCAAACGGAGGTATTCCGGCGGTGGACCGGAGAGTCAAGGGAGCCCCAAGCAAGGTAGGAGGCACTTGCTAGTTTTAAAACTAACAGAAAAGAAGGAAAAGGCAGGGACTGAATTAAAACTGAAAGTAAGGAGAGTATAAAAGTTTAAGACAAAGCGTTGACACCAATGTTAAAAATTAACTTACAGAGCGCTAGGAGTATCACTAGGAATGTCAGCCCACTCCTAAGGTTTCGATCCCTTATCATGTGCAGAATGGGCTCTAATTAGGTAGGCTTGATAGTCATATGTGCAAAGGCATTAATTCTGTCCCAGGAGCTTTTCCCTTTTAGTTTTGTAGTCTGTCTTGGGGCACTGGATCACCCTCCAAGCTCCTTAACAGGTGTTCCTGGGACAGGATCTCTGTGGGAAGCCAAGCACGGGTCCCCACCGTAGCCGAAATGCCGTGACCATGTTCAACTGTTTTAAATGCTTCCCATTCCACCAGCAGAGAAGAGACCATGCCCTTATTGTCCCTGAGTTCATTACTAATCACCTCCCCTAATGTGGTTTTAAAGACTGGGTCGTCAAGAGTCATGGTACCAAGCTTCCAAGATGGGATGCAGGGTCAATCCTTTAGCCAGTCGAGTGACAATAGAAGTTGGTTATGGCCAGAGTATGTTTTTGCCTGGTACTCAATCCCTTGGCTCTCGCATGAACAGTGGGGGAACAGAGAAAGGTGTCAAGTTGAACTGCCAACTCATGCATAACCGAGTAATAGGAGAAAATGCCACCCTTCGGGGTGTGGACCCTCCAAGTGGCAATGAGTCCTGACCTCTCCATTCGTTGCCAGAATAATCAGGCTGTTTTATGTGCTAGGGATGTAGGTAGCTAGGGGTGGGGTCTATCTATGCTGAGGTCTGCTAAACAGTTGGAATTTCATCGAACCAGTAATGGAAATGATGTATACGGGCAATGAAAGAGTTAAGAGAGGCTAGGAGGGGCAGTTATCCCATGTTAGGGACGTAAATGTTTGTCTGTGCTGCATAATTTCCCCATCAGGAATATGTAACTGCCTTCAGGATCTACTATTCAATCTGTGGTATGAAGGGGGTCTGGGGAGGAGCCATATCACTAACACTAGACTATTTGGGCTCTCCTCCGCTTAAGATACATTTGGATTTTGTATCTCCTGGAGGGGAATAAAGATCCTATACATTCCAGTAGATCACCCCAAAAGTGGAGAGGGCGCTAGTCATACAAGTAAATATCGGCTGAAATCCCCACACACCAAGCTACCTATCTCATGTCCTCTAACAACACCAGTTGCAGATGCAGAAGTGGTCACATCACGCCCCGGTGACAGGAACACTGAACAGAAACGTATCCCCCGAAATGGAGACATGACAACCATAACATACCCCAACTGTAACCCCCGGGACAGTTGCTCTATATCCCTCCATCCAAACAACATAGAACTAGAGTGTAAATGCTTTTCCAGTGAGACCTCACGCTATCAGCACTCAAGTTTAGGTAGTGGTGGAGTACACCACATAAAGCCCATACTCAGTTCATATCTCCCCTTGACCAGTCACACGTCTGAAGATATGGAAGAGAAAGAAGTGGGAGCAGTGGTCCCTCCCGGTAGAGACAGGTAATGAACCCTCCTCACACCCCCACAGCACATGCCCAGTCCATCTCAACAAAGGCAACAACTTCACCACTAGACAAATTCCTCCACCTACTGTGGTGTAATCTTAGGCAGAATGATGCTGTATCAGATCCAGGGGCTCTGTCATTTCCAGAACCTGTTTCGTCACCAGAAGCTGTAGCACTCTCAAGGTCACCACCAGCTCCTACGGAGCAGCAGCAGTAAGAGACTGGTCCCTGCCCACTTGAGCCTGCCTGTGAGAGGGCCTCGTAGCTCGTTGCCCCCTGAAGCATGTTTCTTTATGTTGGTGAGGTAAGGGAAAGTCACCTTGGTGGCCCAGTTGCTCCAGAGCATCATCTGCATTAATCCATTCCCACACCTCCATCAGTGTGTCAAAAAATAGTGATTTACCATCTTGCTGTACTCTGAGTTTGGCTGTGAAGAGCAATGTGTAGGAGATAGCAAGTTCACATAATCTTTTCGTAACTGTAAGAAATTAACATAAAGCAAGGAGGCAAGTTTATCCGCTTGCGCAAAAATGTGTGTGCCCAATTGTCCAGTTGAACATGAGTCTCACGGGTACTCCAAGGAGAGAAGGTAGTCACCAAACCCTTCATTTTAGGAGACACAGCTCCCCCAACAATTGTAAAAACCCTTGAGCACCAAAGTTCAAAGATTATCCAGTCTTGGCAGATCCAAAGTACACAATGTTCTTTTATTCAGTTCATAATTCATATGTATCCTAAATATCTTGACAGATTCCAGTAGCCAACATGTGTTTCTTCATTGTGAATGTAAATGTCCAGTATTTGTAAAGCGCAAACAATTACCCGAGGGTGTCAAGGCGCTGGGGGCCGTCGGGAAGGCTATGCGCGCTATTGCCCAGAGTCACATGGTGCTGGGCTGATCTGCCGCCGGCGAACGAACCGTGAGCCCCCGGGATCTGGAGTCAGCCGCCCTGGCTGCTGCGCCACACCTCTTCCACTAACCTTCTGGTTACAGTTACCAATGACTTCCTCAGTGCTAAGACTCTCGATATCATTTACATTATCACAATTGTCATCTATAAGTCTCGTAAATTGGGAGAAAAAATAAAATCTATACTGGATTGCAAAACTATCACGTCTATGTAAATTGAGTCCACATATGAATATATTATCGTAAATGTGGTGAAACCTGCACCTGTAGAAAAACGAGGCACTAACTTTCTGGATAGATGATGTAAGATCTGGGAGAATAGAGATGAGGCATATTCCCCTAGACAAGGACTCCAGCACACGCCTGTCTAAATATATAGTCTCAGTCTCGAAAATGCAGAAGCTGGGCCACCACAGTCTGGTGGGGCGTTCTCGAGCGGGGGACCAGTTGGGCATCTTATGAGTTTGCTCCAATGCATGTAATTTGAATCAGCCTTCCAGGGCTACCACCTCCTGTAACCAGTCATCGAGGAAGGAGATTATCGTATCCACCTGAATTCAGGAGGGCCCACTATTATTGGACCATGCCCTGCTGATCTTCAATTCTGACCTGCAGGGTATGGATTTGATCAGACATGCCATGAATTTGAGGTTGAATGTTCCTTCATGGCAGGTGCCAGGTCGGCTCTTGTGGTCTCAAAGGCCTGAAACTGGTCTGCCATTTTTCTAAGATCAGCGTGAAGGTGGCCCAGATCCGTCGTCACTGAGTCTTTTTTAGTTTCCCATGTGTGGGACATGGTAAGGTCGGAATGTTTCTGGGGTGGAATGGAACGTGGTGGAGGATTCAGTAGGTGATGTTTGGTGTTAGCCAGTTAGATCGTGGTTGCTGTGGTAATGCCTGCACCACTCTTTTCTTACTGATACTTCCACTCCTAAATAAAGAGTTGAATTGCTAACCAACCAGAGTGGAAAGTGCCTCTTTTCCAATAATGGCGACGAGGATGGGATGGAGCGGTGTCAGTGGACAATGAGGAGCGGGGGCAAGCTGTGGTGGAGATTTTTCCTGGTTCCTTCAGTCTACAATTGCAGTGCTCGGCATTGATTGTATCTCTGTTATGAGTTGGATGGGGAAGTGTGTCATGCCAGTGTGCAGATTGAGTTCCTGGTGACACACTAGCAGGCTAAGTGTTGCTGGCCCAGACGGATTTCCGGTGGCCCATCAGTGTCATCCTAGCGGCCATTTCTTTAAAATGGCATTGCCTGGGAAACGCCAATTATCTTGCGGCAGCCATTACCTGGTTCGCCCTGAGGTGCAGGAGCATCATTGGGTTGCCGGCAGCTTTGCTCAGAAGCAAGCGTTGCTTTGGTAATGTCACCTGCGTTTATCATGTGGCAGCCATTTTCTGGGCTGTAATTGTTAAGCTGGTATCTACAAAGTGTATTCCGGTGTATCTGGAGTGGATTGAAGCATTTGGACAAAGCAGCAACTACATCATAGTCCTTTAGGTAATCTTGTATTGTGGCAGCCTTCTTTAGTGCTTGACACACTTGACTTGTTTTATTAATCAGCATGTACTGTGCAGTGGCAGTCATCTTCTCGGTCACTGCCACGCCTGGCTTGTTTTTCTGCACGTACTATGCAGTGGTAGTGTCACCTTCTTGGTAATTGACACACCTGACTTGTTTTGACCCGTCTGCATGTATTATGACATTCATCTTCTCGGTGATTGGCACACCTGGCTTGTTTTTATTAATCTGCACGTTGTGTGGCAGTCATCTTTTCGGTGATTGGCTCACCTGATGGATTGTATTGCCAATTTGGGTGATACTGTGTGAATGCTAATTTTACGTATACTGGAACTTTAGCAGTCATCCTTTCAGTGATTGTCACACTGAATAGTAGTAGTACACTTTGAGTAGCATTTTGAATTATATTCCACAGTTATAACGAGGTCTTTCCCCAATGTAATTTCATTTTATTGAGTAATTCTTAACCAAATTTGAAAAGTGTTGTCCCCTGCTGTAGGTAAAATATGCCGCACATGCAATAAGAAGGGACATTTTAGCAGAGTATGCAAGAACATGGGCAAGAGGGTTAACTGCAGATACGAAGAGTTTGGAGATGAAAGAGGGAGCATGCAGGGAGTAGTTTTAAGTATACTGGATGACCTTGCATGTGATGGAGGGAACAAGTTAAATTACCAAGTTGTACAGTAAATATAGATGGAGCACAATTTGAAACAATGGTTGATTTGTGTGCATGGTATACGATCATGAACACAAAATGTTTGACACGTTATTGCCTGGTAGGCAATTGTGTGAATCTGATGCTAACTTGGGAAGTTATTTGGGTCATATAATCCTCATGCAAGGATTTATATGGGCTGATATAGAATTTGGTTTCAGACAGTGTCATGGCAAGGTTTATATGGCTACCAAAGGTGCTATGATTTTGGATTGGCCTCACATAATGGAACTGGGCATGAAAATAGATCCAAGTGCCAATCCTCCTGTGAATTCTGTATGTGATGTAGCACAAGTGTTGGATGTGACAGAAGATGACTGTAGGAATTTTAAGAATGAATTTCTGTGTGTAATTAGTGATAGTGCGAGCAAATTGAAAGGGTTCAACTTTAAACATAAAATTGTGTTGTGAGATAATGCTGTGCCGGTCAGACAGAAACTGAGAAATGTACCTTTGAACTATAGAGAGTAATTAAGAGTTATATTACAGGATTTGTGTAAGAAAGAGAAAATAGAACTTGTTGAAAGTTCTGATTGGTTGTGCCATTTTTGATTTCATTCAAGACTAATGGTGAGCTAAAGCTTTGCATGGATTCGAGGTGTTTAAATGAAGCTATTTGGGTGAACCCTTTTCCTCTACCTAATTTTCAAGAACTCACTTCTTCAACTGGTGATGCAACCATTTTCTCAACAATTGACCTCATGAGTGCATATCACCAAATTGAACTAGACAATGATTCTAGGCACTGCACTGTTTTTATAGAAGAAGGAATGTTTCAGTACCAAAGAATGCCGTTCGGTCGTGGGTGCCTCCTCAGTTTTCCAGCGAGAAATGCCTAGTTTTTTGCAAAGGACAAATGGTGCAAAGGTGTTTCAGGGCGACCTTTTAATTTTTAGTATGATGAACATGATGTGAATTTGAGACTAATCTTGTCAGCACTTATGGAAAATGGCTTAACTGTAAAAAAATTCAAATGTATTTTTGGAAATCAGCAAATTGAATACTTAAGCTATGTAATATCTAATGAGGGTATTTATCCTAACGTAAGCCATGTGGAAACAATTCGAAATGCATCAGAACCAAAAAACAAGGATCAATTGATGTCCTTTTTAGGGCTAACAGATTTTTATTCTCTGTTTGCAGAGAACTATGCTACCAAAGTAGAACATCTATAGTTTTTTGAAGAAAAATATAACATTTTCCTGGTCCTGTGATCAACAAAGTTTTTTTGCAATTAAGAATGATATAATGCATGCACCTTGCATTAAATCATTTGCCACGGGAGTGGATTGCATAATATCGTGGATGCCAGTGGGTATAGAGTCGGTCCAGTCCTGTCTCAAATGAAAGATGTAATGGAATGGATAGTACGTAATAAGAAAAACAAGGGAACCCCCAAAACTAGAACCTGGGGTGGCTATAATATTTTAAGAAAACAGTGGTTCCTAAGTGGCCAATGGGGTCCAAAATGAACATGAACAATTGTATTAGAGGTGGTGTTAATCAGAATGCCTGTATTAAGTGTGCATATATGGTAATGGATGACCAAGGGAGCAACAAAGTAGTCATTTGACAGGGACAAAGAGGAGTTTATGTAACAAACAGTATTTCTTTTATATTATCAACAATATTGGAAGTATAGTTCAAGTGCTCACATAAAGTGACAGCAAGCGTGATGTAATGAGTGAAGGTGACTTTTAAAATATATACATCGCATTGACAACAAGGGTAGAAACTTCTGAGTATAATTTTTAAACAATAAAAGGAGTTCTTGTTGTAGGGGGTCAACGGTGTTTCGATCTCACTGATTTGAGATCATCATCAGGACAGAAAGGTTTGTGAGCAAGAAGAATTAGTTCACCTGGCGGGGGCCGGTGCTCAGTGATTACTAGTAACTTGGATGGTTGCAGTTAGGTAGCGTTGGACGCTGGTATTAGCGATTCCTTCAGTGCGCATAGGACTTCCAACCGGAGCAGCTGCCCGCTTTTGGTAACATGGACCGACTGATGCGGTCTTCTTTTTGAAGTTGGCTGCACTACGTGATATTCAACTGAATCTCGCCTGACTTCGTCCCGAGATTCCTGACTTACGCTGCGACCATTTATTATTACCGACTCACTAGTCGGGTACGCACCTGTGGCCAACATCCCCATCTTTAGACGCTAATACCAGCGTCCAACGCTACCTAACTGCAACCATCCAAGTTACTAGTAATCACTGAGCACCGGCCCCCACCAGGTGAACTAATTCTTCTTGCTCACAAACCTTTCTGTCCTGATGATGATCTCAAATCAGTGAGATCGAAAACGCCGTCGACCCCCTACAACAAGAAACTCCTTTTATTGATTAAAAATTATACTCAGGAGTTTCTACCCTTGTTGTCAATGCGATGTATATATTTTAAAAGTCACCTTCACTCATCACATCACGCTTGCTGTGACTTTATGTGAGCACTTGAACTATACTTCCAATATTGTTGATAATATAAAATAAATACTGTTTGTTACATAAACTCCTCTTTGTCCCTGTCAAATGACTACTTTGTTGCTCCCTTTGGAATCAATTACCATATATGCCCACTTAATACAGTCATACTGATTAACACCACCTCTAATACAATTGTTCATGTTCATTATGGACCCCATTGGCCACTTAGGAACCACTGTTTTCTTAAAATATGGAATGGATAGTGGCATATGCTTCCCGTAGATTATTCCGACGGAGCGTAATTATTCATTTTTTGAGAAAGAGCTACTGTCTGTCGTGTGGGCAGTAGAAAGGTTTAGGTTGTATGTATGGGGGAGAAAGATCAAAATTCGTAGTGACTGTAAACCTCTAATAAACATTTTGAAACCTGGTGAAGGGAAGAATCTCACTCTGGGGCTAACAAGGTTGACATCAAAATAAAAAATAAAAATTTATGAAATTGTATACGTGCCAGGGAAGAAAAATGATATCGCTGATGGATTGTCACGCCTACCATTGGATGAGTGGTTTGAATCTGTAGCAAATGAGAATGAATGTGAGGTAACTTCTATGTATGAGGATGTTGTGTTGAGTAAAAGTGAGGAGTATTGGCAGGATTTTTCTGAAGTGTGAATGCAGGAAATGGAAAAAGATGTGGTTCTACAAATGATAAAAGAGTATATTTCTGGTGGGTGGCCTAAGGAATGTCAATTACGAGGAGAATGTAGTGCATTTTGGAAAGTAAAAGATGAAATATCTCCTTGTGAAGTCATTGCATTGAGAGATGACAAGATTGTACGCCCGCATGGAGTGTGAGAGAGTATTATCAAAAGAGGACATGAAGGACATGATGGGATGTCGAGCACAAGGAGGAAAATTAACCTGAATTTTTAGTGGGAAGGACTGGATGCCATGGTTGACTGCTGGGTGAGGATTGTTAAGGCATGCAATGCTAGTGATAAAGTTGCTAAATCGTTATGTGTACCTCTGACTATGGTGGAGCTACCAGATGGACCCTGACGTAAGTTAGCCATAGACCTGCCTTCCAGAGAGAGATATCCTATTGTACTTATTGATTATTATTCAAAATAGCCAGAAGTACCCATGGGAAGCGATGTCACGACTGATGTGATAGTTGAGCTTCTTGAGGATGTGTTTTCAAGAGCGTCCCCTCTCCTCCAGCCTTCCCATGCCGAATCCACTCCCCCTCCTACCCATTACACAACTCAACCCACCCCACCTCTCTCTCTATGCCCAGCATCTCCACTACAAACTCGGCCCAATCTCCCCCTACACTTGTACATCCGATCAGCCAGCGTTCCTACAGTCCCCTCCCCTCACGACGAACCTCACCGCCTCTCCCCCTACAGCACAGAACATTACCCCTTCACTCTACTTCCCCCCTTTCCAAGGACTACCACACTGAAAAACAGCCATTCATCGGACCACTTCACCCCTCGCCCCAGGAACCCAGACTAGTAACCCTCCCTCACCTACCTACAAACCAGGCGATGAATACGTTAACTCTGACTCCTGACCCTAGACTCGAGGAGATATTACTATCTCTACAACAACTCAAAGAAGACATCCAAACTCTTCATGACCTGATTCTGATACAACCAAAACCACACGCGAAATTCTTCCAACAATCACACGCTAGCTCCATGATACAGAAACATCCTAGATGGAAAACAGTACCTGACCCCAATGCCTTATCCCGCCCGTTCAGAATAAAAAACCCACTATCACCGCAAGAGCTAACCTCTCTACTCCATTCCTACGAGCCCCCAACTCCACCCCCCCTCTCTGCGCACACGGACAACACACTGATACTGTCCTCTATCCAATCCATCCCTCCCAACCCCGATAGAGCCACGAGACACATTCCTAGAGGTATCGTTGAAAAAAACCTCAAGAGAGTTCCCATCTTACAAGACCCCAACACTATATCTACCATGGCCAGGCTAAAATGTATCCTACTAAACTGTAGGTCGGCCGCACGTCACGCTGCTGATATAGCTGACCTTATACTAACCAACGAACCTGACCTCATAATTTTAACGGAAACTTGGCTTAACGATTCATCCTCGCCCATCCTAGTCCCTCCTAACTATCACATCACAAGACTAGATAGAATTGATAGGCTTGGAGGTGGTATTGCCTGCATACACCGGAACTACCTCTCCGTGAAACGTCTCATCTCCCCGGTTTTCTCCTCCTGTGAATACTTATTTCTAGAAATCTCTAACAATAACAACCCAATATGCTCACTTCACTCATTTTACCATCCACCAGGAAACAACCTTACCTTTATTGAACACATAATGGATATCCTAGCCACAAATGCCGGACACCAGAACACGCAGATATTCCTAGGGGACTTCAACCTCCACTGGAATGACCCTGACGACCCTGAGGTCAATAGCCTCAAAGATTTCTTGACTGACCTTAACCTATCCCAAATTTGTGACAGCCCCACACATGAAAAAGGCTCAACCCTAGATCTAGTAATCTCCAAAGCGGACTCCACCCAGCTGGAATTGATCCTCCCATGTGACTGGTCTGACCATCACATCATCACTTTCCATATCAATGAATCAGTTAAACTACTCTATGTCCAACCCAAGAGAACAAAAATCTGAAGAGAAACCTAAAAACGTCAATCCTATCTCATTTGCAACTGCTAGCCCTATCCTAACGCCCCCACCTGACAGTTTACATGACGTACACGATCTGACTAATCACTACTTCCAATCTATGAACATGTTATTAGACAATATAGCTCCACTACAATTGAAAAGCATCTCCAATAAAGACTCAAACCCATGGTATGACGGTAGGTTAAATGAAGACAGAGGAGCACTAAGAACAATTGAACGTCAATGGAGAGCAGCACCTTCCTCTATTCACCTCAAATTACTCAGAAGCACGAGAAACTCCTATTACAGGAAAATCAGACGATCAAAAATTGACTTCATTAGTAATCAATTGGACCAATCCAAGAATCGTCCCAAAAGACTTTTCGAAATAATCAAAGCTCAATCTAAGGGTGCCTCCCACTCACCTCAAGTTAATCCGGAAACACTCCCCAACTGCGAGGCATTCGCGTCCTATTTCTCAACAAAACCTGAAAACATAAAGACAGACCTACTTAATGACCTATTAGCCCTCACCGACCCTCACATGATCGCCTCAAGGACCCCCCTCAGGAACCCGCTTAGTTGTTCCGCAAAGCTCGACCTCAAAAACAACGCCGACTGGTCCTCCTTCAACCTCTACAGCGAAGAAACTATTCTAAAAATGCTCACGGCCTTAAATCCCTCCAATAACTTCTCGGACCCACTCCCAGCATCCCTCCTAAAAGACTTCATACCGACGTTAGTGCCTCTATGGACCAGGATTATAAACACCTCTCTGCTACAAGGAACCATCCCAGACATCCTCAAAGCTGGTCAGGTTTCCCCCATATTAAAAAAACCATCGGCTGACCCAGCAGACCTAAATAACTATCGCCCTATATCCAACATCCCTACACTGGCCAAACTATTAGAAAAATGTGTTCACACGCAACTTACCTACCACATTGATCACTTCAACCTGCTCGATAAATTCCAATCTGGCTTTACCTGACAGTACCAAATCTGCCATGACCCACATAATAGACGACGCATTAAAGATATTGGTCCAAAACAAAGCCTGTTTACTAATCCTGCTGGACCTATCCTCTGCCTTCGACACCGTCAAACACGACAATTTATTAAACCTCCTGAAACATAGAATGGGACTATCGGAAACAGTTCTCAACTGGTTCACTTCCTTCCTTCAAAACAGAACACAAAGATTCAAGACCAATCAATCTTTATCCAAACCCACTCCAGTCACTTTAGGAGTACCCCAAGGATCTTCCCTCTCCCCGACACTCTTCAACTTGTTTATGGAACCACTCACCGAGCTTCTCAACTCATCAAAAGTCCAATACCACATGTATGCAGACGACACACAACTCTACATTAACCCCTTTGGTGCTTGCGTCGGCCAATGGCCGACGCAAGCACTACCTCCCTGGTGCGGCGCACGTCCATTGGCCGTCACCAGGGAGGGCTCCTTTAAACCTCCGGTGCATCGCACCGGAGATTGTTTCTTTTAATTCCGCCTGGGGAGACGTGGAAGGCTTTCCGCGTCTCCCCCGCCCTCCCGCCCATCTGTGACATCAGCGCGCCGCGAGGCGCTCTGAGCGTCACTGATTTTCCCACCGGAGCCGAGGACAGCAGCAGGTAAGGCCGCGCTCGACTCCGATGGGGAAATCAGGCCGAAACGGCCTCCCAGCTTTCAGGAGGCCTCGCTTGAAAGGAGAGTCTCCCTTTCAAACGAGGCCTTCCTGAAAGGGTTTCCTGGCCGTGGATGGCGGCAGCGCTGCGATCCACGGCCAGGAAACCCCACTAGACACCAGGGATGTCTTTGGGGGGGTCGGCCCTCGTGGTAATGGGTCGGCCCCCCCCGGGGGCATATTTTTTAAATTTGTAGAAAGTTGGCTTTGTTTGAAGTGCGCGATCGCACCCCAAAAATGAAAAAAAGAAAACATTTTTTTAAAAATGGCGGCAATTGTCAGGGGTCGGTCCTCCTGCTCAGTGGCCGACTCCCTGTGGGGGCATATTTTTTATGTAGAAATGTTGGCTTTCCTTGGGGGCACGATCGCCCCCAAAAAGTACAATGGTGGCAATATTGGCAGGGGGTCGGTCCTCCTGCTCAGTGGCCGACCCCTGTGGGGGCAATTTTTTTATAGCTATGTGCTTTCCGTGGGGGCCACAATCGGCCCCCAGGGAAGCCATAGCTATAAAAAAAATTAGAGAAAGAGAGAGATCTTTCTTTATATATATATATATTCACTGAAAAAACCATAGGTTTCAGGGGCGTTATAGTTAGTTGGACATTTCACTCGTACAAAACCATAGAAATTCCCCCGTTATAGTTAGTTCAGCTAACTATAACTCGCGCGCCCGCAATGCACTGCTGATGACGTCACATATTACATCACTCATGACTTGGTCAGTGACATCACTCATGACATCACTCATGACATCTCAAATGACATCACTGATGACATCATCCTTGTGATAGAGTGGCAGACCTCCTCTCACCCTAATATAACCTTTGATACACACACTCAAAAATACAAACTAACATTTTCAAAACAATGGACATACCAATACCAGTTACAACACACCTATTCAGTAATTCCAAGATCTACACACACATCCACTCATTCACCAACAGTCCCTATACAGTCACTCATACATGTACTCACTCATCATATGTACTCATACACCTATACATCCTGTTACACACCGCCACTCATCCATAGAGTTACTCACACACATAGTCACACATGCAAACAAAGTATCAAACATCCATTTACTTGCATGTACAGTTATACACACACTACCACACTTACTTCTACAGAAACTTACACATACTTACTCTCTTAAACAATCACTTATAGAAACACCTACTTATTTGTACAGGAACTCTTCCAATCTCTCACTCTCACATATACTCACTTATATACACCAATACTCACATATACTAGTTTAAAACATATGTAGTTACTCATAAAGACACTATTGAGACAGTCATTCACTCACTAACACACCCATACACATACTCATCCACCTATACAGTCCTGCACACATGCTGTCTTCAACACATACAAACAGTGAGTCACTCATTCATGCATCTATGCACTAAGTAATACCCCCACCGAACCATACAGACACTCAGACACTCATACTGATACTCAAAAAACCAACTAATAACCCATATAGACACTCATGTAGCTACTCACCAACCCATGCAGCCACTTATACAGAAAGTGAGAGACTGATACAGATATTTTCATATTTAAACATTACTCACTAACCCATGTATTCACTAAGATACACTTAGTCAGTTATACAATCAATTTTACAAAACAAAATCATCCATTTAGACACTTATATACCCATTTATTCTTCCATCGACCTTGAGATATACATATATAAAACATATTTAATTTTCAGAAAAACACACATTCACTGGATGATGTCATCAGTGATGTCATCAGTGATGTCATTTGAGATGTCATCAGTGATGTCATGAGTGATGTCACTGACCATGTCATGAGTGATGTAATATGTGACGTCATCAGCAGTGCATTGCGGGCGCGCGAGTTATAGTTAGCTGAACTAACTATAACGGGGGAATTTCTATGGTTTTGTACGAGTGAAATGTCCAACTAACTATAACGCCCCTGAAACCTATGGTTTTTTCAGTGAATTTCTAAGGTTTTTTAAATGCTAATTTCTAACTATAACGTGCCTGAAACCTATGGTTTTTTCAGTGAATTTCTAAGGTTTTTTAAATGCTAATTTCTAACTGTAACGTGGCTGAAACCTTTGGTTTTTTCAGTGAATATATATATATTTATTATACTATGTATACATGTGAAAATGTCTTGGTCCCCTGTTTGCCTCGGTGGCACGGAAAAAATGGGTGGAACTGACGTCAGCACGCCGACGAGGTTCTCTTATGGCTCCGATGACGTCATACGGTGTCGCGAGCGGAGCCGTGCTATTATGACGTCCTCGTTGACGTGGGAGAGCTAGGAAAGAATTTCCGTGGAATGCTGGTGCAAGGGATATTCACCTAAGTGTTCAGGCTAGTCCTTTGGGAGCAACTGTTTATGTTGCCACTCCAGAAACCGAAACCAGTGATCTGAGGGCAGAGGCCCTGCAGATGGCACACGAGGTGGGGTGCCCAGTCGTGTGCACCGGCGGGGCAGCGAAGTGACAAGCACCACAACCCACAAAAAAGGTAACGAGGGCACTGAATAACACAGGATCTTCTCTTTGTATCTGGCAGGAACAACGAAGTTAAAATGCCCTAGTACCAAAATGTAGAATTAGTGCTACAACGGTCTTCAAGAGGACCTGCGATGCCGCTTCTGCCTCCCGTACCCTGGAGGTGGCACATGGGTCACGCGGTACGGTCATACTGCGGTGGGACGCACACTCGTTGACCTCTCATGGCACTGCTCCACACTTCAGGGAGGACACTTTCCATTAGCTATGTTTTCTGATGACATGTCGCGCCGGCCCCGTCCAACAACAGAACTCCTTTAGATCCAAACAGACTCTTCCACTCTCTCACCGGAAGTGAAACCAGGCCACGCGGATTCTTTCACAATACAACAGCCGGGAATGCACTTTTTGGTAAAAAAAACACATTCTTTCCTCCTAATTAATCAAATAAACGTCTCACTGAAGAACAGGGGCCAGCTTCGATCGGTAAACAGCCGTTACAACGACTTTTTACTTTGCGATACCATTACAACGCATGCATTACCACGCATGCGTTGTACATCACGAAGTCAATACTACGCATTTTTAGAACGCATGGTCATTTACCACGCATGCCTTTACAACGAATTTTGTTGTAAAGGTATGTATGGTAAATGACCATGCGTTCTAAAAACATGTAGACGATCCATGTCGTTGAAAGGAAACAGAGGCTGTTCCGTTTCCTCACAACGACCTGCACCGCCCCTCATAGACGACGTGAAGCAGGAACCACGAGGAGAGAGGAACCACGAGAAGTGAGAGGTAAGGGGGATTGGGCATGGGGTGGGGTTTCTTTTCTAGGGTTTAGGGTAGTGCAGTGGTGTTTGGGTGGTGTAGGGGGTCATGCTGGGGGTAGTGTTTTAGGGTTTAGGGTAGTGCAGTGGTGTTTGGGTAGTGTAGGGGTCGTGCTGGGGGTAGTGTTTTAGGGTTTAGGGTAGTGCAGTAGTGTAGGGGTCGTGCTGGGTTAGTATTTTAGGGTTTAGGGTAGTGCAGTGGTGTTTGTGTAGTGTAGGGGTCATGCTGGGGGTAGTGTTTTATGGTTTAGGGTAGTGCAGTGGTGTTTAGGTAGTGTAGGGGGTCGTGCTGGGGGTAGATTTAGGGTTTAGGGTAGTGCAGTGGTGTTTGGGTAGTGTAGGGAGTCGTGCTGGGGGTAGTGTTTTAGGGTTTAGGGTAGTGCAGTGGTGTTTGTGTAGTGTAGGGGGTTGTGCTGGGGGTAGATTTAGGGTTTAGGGTAGTGCAGTGGTGTTTGGGTAGTGTAGGGAGTCGTGCTGGGGGTAGTGTTTTAGGGTTTAGGGTAGTGCAGTGGTGTTTGTGTAGTGTAGGGGGTTGTGCTGGGGGTAGTGTTTTAGGGTTTATGTTAGTGCAGTGGTGTTTGGGTAGTGTAGGGGGTAGTGCTGGGGTAGTGTTTTAGGGTAGTGCAGTGGTGTTTGTGTGGTGTAGGGGGTAGTGCTGGGGGTAGTGTTTTAAGGTTTAGGGTAGTGCAGTGGTGTTTGGGTAGTGAAGGGGTTCATGCTGGGGGTAGTGTTTTAGGGTTTAGGGTATGGCAGTGGTGTTTGGGTAGTGTAGGGGTCGTGCTGGGGGTCGATTTAGGGTTTAGGGTAGTGCAGTGGTGTTTGTGTTGTGAGGGGGTCGTGCTGGGGGTAGTGTTTTAGGGTTTAGAGTAATGCAGTGGTGTTTGTATAGTGTAGGGGGTTTAGGGTAGTGCAGTGGTGTTTGTGTAGTGTAGGGGGTCATGCTGGGGCTTGTGTTTTAGGGTTTAGGGTAGGGCAGTGGTGTTTGTGTAGTGTAGGGGTAGTGTTTTAGGGTTTAGGGTAGTGCAGTGGTGTTTGTGTAGTGTAGGGGGTCATGCTGTGGGTAGTGTTTTAGGGTTTAGGGTAGTGCAGTTGTGTTTGTGTAGTGTATGGGGTCGTGTTTTAGGGTATAGGGTAGTGCAGTGGTGTTTGGGTAGTGTAGGGGGTCATGCTGGGGTTAGTGTTTTAGGGTTTAGGGTAGTGCAGTGGTGTTTGGGTAGTGTAGGGGGTCGTGCTGGGGATAGTGTTTTAGGGTTTAGGGTAGTGCAGTGGTGTTTGTGTAGTGTGGGAGGTCATGCTGGGGGTAGATTTAGGGTTTAGTGTAGTGCAGTGGTGTTTAGGTAGTGTAGGGAGTCGTGCTGGGGGTAGTGTTTTAGGGTTTAGGGTAGTGCAGTGGTGTTTGTGTAGTGTAGGGGGTTGTGCTGGGGGTAGTGTTTTAGGGTTTATGTTAGTGCAGTGGTGTTTGGGTAGTGTAGGGGTAGTGCTGGGGTAGTGTTTTAGGGTAGTGCAGTGGTGTTTGTGTGGTGTAGGGGGTAGTGCTGGGGGTAGTGTTTTAAGGTTTAGGGTAGTGCAGTGGTGTTTGGGTAGTGAAGGGGTTCATGCTGGGGGTAGTGTTTTAGGGTTTAGGGTATGGCAGTGGTGTTTGGGTAGTGTAGGGGTCGTGCTGGGGGTCGATTTAGGGTTTAGGGTAGTGCAGTGGTGTTTGTGTTGTGAGGGGGTCGTGCTGGGGGTAGTGTTTTAGGGTTTAGAGTAATGCAGTGGTGTTTGTATAGTGTAGGGGGTTTAGGGTAGTGCAGTGGTGTTTGTGTAGTGTAGGGGGTCATGCTGGGGCTTGTGTTTTAGGGTTTAGGGTAGGGCAGTGGTGTTTGTGTAGTGTAGGGGTAGTGTTTTAGGGTTTAGGGTAGTGCAGTGGTGTTTGTGTAGTGTAGGGGGTCATGCTGTGGGTAGTGTTTTAGGGTTTAGGGTAGTGCAGTTGTGTTTGTGTAGTGTATGGGGTCGTGTTTTAGGGTATAGGGTAGTGCAGTGGTGTTTGGGTAGTGTAGGGGGTCATGCTGGGGTTAGTGTTTTAGGGTTTAGGGTAGTGCAGTGGTGTTTGGGTAGTGTAGGGGTCGTGCTGGGGATAGTGTTTTAGGGTTTAGGGTAGTGCAGTGGTGTTTGTGTAGTGTGGGAGGTCATGCTGGGGGTAGATTTAGGGTTTAGTGTAGTGCAGTGGTGTTTAGGTAGTGTAGGGAGTCGTGCTGGGGGTAGTGTTTTAGGGTTTAGGGTAGTCCAGTGGTGTTTGTGTAGTGTAGGGAGTCGTGCTGGGGGTAGTGTTTTAGGGTTTAGGGTAGTGCAGTGGTGTTTGGGTAGTGTAGGGTGTCGTGCTGAGGTAGTGTTTTAGGGTTTAGGGTAGTGCAGTGGTGTTTGTGTAGTGTAGGGGGTCATGCTGGGGGTAGTGTTTTAGGGTTTAGGGTAGTGCAATGGTGTTTGTGTAGTGTAGGGGTAGTGTTTTAGGGTTTAGGGTAGTGCAGTGGTGTTTGTGTACTGTAGGGGGTCGTGCTGGGTTCTAGTGTTTTAGGGTTTAGGGTAGTGCAGTGGTATTTGTGTAGTGTAGGGGGTAGATTTAGGGTTTAGGGTAGTGCAGTGGTGTTTGGGTAGTGTAGGGGGTCGTGCTGGGGGTAGTGTTTTTGAGTTTAGGGTAGTGCAGTTGTGTTTGGGTAGTGAAGGGGGTCGTGCTGGGGGTAGTGTTTTAGGGTTTAGGGTAGTGCAGTGGTGTTTGGGTAGTGTAGGGGTCAACCAACATGAATTTGTCCTTGTGTGATGTAACCAATGCTCATGTAAAGCACTCCAATACCTGACCAGTCTGCACTATATAAAACTGCAAAAAAACAAAAAATAAAAAGTGTTTTGCACACTTCTGTCATTGGGCTATACGTGGGCTACCTCTGGGTGATATTTGGGCTACATTTGGGCTCTTTTTTCTCTGGTGGCCATCTTGGGAGACTTATTTGTTATGAAGTTTCCTAATTTCCTCATTTATTACAGTCTCCTCAGTAGGAAATGCTTTCAGTTTTTTACTTTGATTCCATCAAGAAGGCATTCAGATGTGTCACACATTTGCCATAAATTCAGAATGTTAGCACTCTAGTTGTTCATTAGATCACTGTAGTAAAGCTACTGCTCACCAAGGAGTTAACTGGAAGTCTACTGCTGGTATTGAAAGTGATTGTTTCAGTCTGCATGTCAGAATTTTCTAATGAAATAGAAGAGGATTTGAGATCTCACTTAAAACATGCCCTACATTTTCTTTTTGCAGCACTAACCATAATTTCTATGGCAAAATGAACCCCTCATTTTGTTCCTTTTTAAATTAAATGTTTTAAGTGTTACCAGTTTATTCCAATCAAGATGGCTTCAGGTGTGCCATACTTTTGTCATAAGTAAGGCTGTTAGCACTCTAGTTGTTCTTTAGAACACTCTGGGAAGCTGCAGTAGAACACAAAGGCATCAACTGACAGGCTGCTCCTGTTGAAATATAACAGGAAGATATTTGAGATCTCACTTAAAACATGTCCTAATTTTTCTTTCTACAGCACTAACCATAATTTCTATGGCAAAATGAACCCCCTCATTTTGTTCCTTTTTAAATTAAATGTTTTAAGTGTTACCAGTTTATTCCAATCAAGATGGCTTCAGGTGTGCCATACTTTTGTCATAAGTAAGACTGTTAGCGCTCTAGTTGTTCTTTAGAACACTCTGGGAAGCTGCAGTAGAACACAAAGGAATCAACTGACAGGCTGCTCCTGTTGAAATATAACAGGAAGATATTTGAGTTCACACTTGAAACATGTCCTAATTTTTCTTTCTACAGCACTAACCATAATTTCTATGACAAAATGAACCCCATCATTTTGTTCCTTTTTAAATTAAATGTTTTAAGTGTTACCAGTTTATTCCAATCAAGATGGCTTCAGGTGTGCCATACTTTTGTCATAAGTAAGGCTGTTAGCACTCTAGTTGTTCTTTAGAACACTCTGGGAAGCTGCAGTAGAACACAAAGGAATCAACTGACAGTCTCTGCCATTGTTGGATGTACATGTTTTACTGAGAATGTCAGACTTCATTCTCACATGACTGAGAAAGATAATGTGAATTTACAGAAAATATGCTCTCATTTTAGCTTCTGGAGCACCTTCCAAAACTGTATGGGACAAGCATGTGAAAATAGTTTTCTCTCAAACATGATTCATGATATCCCAGCAGAAGGTTTTTCACAGGGTAAAATGACCTTAGAACACACCACAATTCCTGAAATTAGTATGGTACCATCAACAAATGAATTCTAATGTAACTAAAGTCTGTTATCACCCTTTATAGTTCTCCTTTTGGTAACCCTCAAAATCTTCGATTCACTACAATGCATTTCAATGGGGTACTATCATTTATATTGGTCCCAAGATGGCTGCCAGCAATTCCAGGATGAAGTGCTGACAGCCAATCAGATCGCACGATGACATGTGTGGTTAGGCTCCGCCCAGATATATATGTGTTTTTACTTTTGATTTTCTCAGCAACTACTGAACGGATTTACAACATTTAACAAAAGGGTTCTTTCTGAACCAAGAACTACCTCTTTGCCAAATTTGGTGTAATTCCGTTCAGCAGTTCGGGCTGTAGCCTTGCATAAAGTTTCCTATGGGAAATTGATTTTTTGACTCTTATTTTTTAATTTCTCCGCAACTACTGAACGGATTTACACCATTTAACAAAAGGGTTCTTTCTGAACCAAGAACTACCTCTTTGCCAAATTTTGTGTAATTCCGTTCAGCAGTTCGGGCTGTAGCCGTGGCTAAAGTTTCCTATGGGAAAATGAATGGGGAAAACACGCTTTGGGACCCCCTTTTTCTCGGCCCCCGCTTGACGAATCACCCCGAAACTTTCAGGGTAGGAGCGGACCGGAGCGGGCCATAAAGTTTGAAAATTTCGCGAAGATTCGTCAACCGACGCAAGAGTTATTTCAAATAGAATGTTGCGGATTTCCTATGGAAAATAGGTCCTAACTATAACTATCTACTGGCGACCGCCAGTAGATAATATATATATATATATATGCACTTTTTGGCTACATACCATCATTTAGTAACCATAAGATTCAACACATTGTTTACATCTGCAGACTATTTGCACATGAGTATGAGTTCATATGTACCATTTTGCACATATTAGTTGTGAGGGTTTAGTGTTCTTATGTGTGTCAATCATATATATATATTATATATTTAATTTTACTTATTGTGACTAATGACACCCATGGATGCATTATTCATTCTCCCTCCTTCTTTTTAATGTGGTTTTAGATATTCATTGTTTTTACTCCAATTTTGTATTTACATTTGGTGTAGATTTTTAAATGTTTATTCCACATTTTAAATGCATTTTAGGTACTCTTTATTCATTGTGTAGTAATAATTTATAGTATGTCTTCCATGTCTATATGTCATGTGACTTTGGTTGAAAGGTACACAGGTGTGTCGCTTTTTAACTTTTCTCTAAACACTTGCACTATTTAATGACTGAATGTCTTGTAGCGCGTTATGTGAACAAGACCGAGTTGTTTCGGTCGAAACGCGTCATGCTATGCTGGGGCACTGGCCAGGACTGACTGGTTGCTGTTGTCATTTTTAAATAAAGCACAGCATTTTTTTCAAATCATCCCTTGTGTGGTCCGTACCTGTGTTTGTACGCCGTGGAGGTCTGGTGACAACCGGGATTTGCTTTTTCATATATATATATATATATATGTATATATATATATATATATATATATATATATATATATATATAGAGAGAGAGAGTCTCTTTCTCTCTGTAGATGATATATGTATATATATGTATCTATATACATATGTATGTGTATATAGATACATATATATACATAAATCTAAAGAGTGAATGATATATATATGTATCTATATACATATATATGTATAGATATATGTATATAGATACATATATATAAATATATGTAGAGATAAAATCTATGTATATATATATATATGTGTCCGTGTGTGTGTGTGTATATATATATATATATATATATATATATATATATATATATCTAAAAACAAACAGTCCGTAATCGGTGCGCACTTAACTCAGCTGGTGCATGTGTCGAGGTCAGACCATACCCCGCAGTAATGTCTTCAAACGAAATTAACCACTGCACTCCAGAAGTCGATAGTTAGAAAAGCTTTTAATAAAGCATAATTACCGCCACCATTACCACCACCACACTAAACGTTTCGAAACGGTTTGGTGTGGTGGTGGTAATGGTGGCGGTAATTATGCTTTATTAAAAGCTTTTCTAACTATACGACTTCTGGAGTGCAGTGGTTAATTTCGTTTGAAGATATATATATATATATATATATATATATATATATATATATATATGTATACTCCTTGATGCACAGTGAACGGCGCACTTGCGGACGGGTGCTTCACAAACGCGGGGTGCGCCCGCGATATTTATCCAGGCTCTGTTTCCTTGTTTCCCAAAAGAAAAACAGCACTCGCGGGGCAGTTGCTAGAGTTTATTGGCCCCCGAGTGCTGTTTTTCGTTTTGGGAAGCAAGGAAACGGAGCTTGATATATATATATATATATATATCTATATATATATATTCAGAAACACAAAGGATGCCGCACTCAGAGATTGGTTTCAGAGTTGCTTTATTTTCACCACGACTGGTGGTAGTGGTGGTGAAAATAAAGCAACTCTGAAACCGGTCTTGGAGTGCGGCATCCTTTGTGTTTCTGAATTTAAATATTGGGTAAGGATTCTACCCATTGCTGCCTGCACCAGGTATTGAGCGCTCTGACATTGGGAATTAATTGTTATATATATATATAAATATTTATTTACAGAGATATTTCTCAGTGCTGAAATTATGAGACTGTGAAAGAACTATAATGAGTCTCTTTGAAGTTACCTGAAAGGCAGTAAAGTGTGGTACTGCTGCAGAGTACAACAAAAATTTCTGCTAGATAGAGATATCTGACTTTTGTGTAGTGGCAGTTTTGACGTCATAAAGGGTATGCTGAAACGAACAGATCGGTATTATGTAGACAGCTAAGTGGATTAGTAAAGCCACAAAGTAGAAACACTTTGTAACAGACTAAATGTATGTGAGAGAGGGGCTATGGAGAGATGAGGGGCACGTTTGCAAGGATGGTAGTGGGCGCATCAAAGGAGGTCATAGTGTGCAATTGTAAAGCACACGTTCACCCGTAGGCATCTTGGCGCCAAAATGATGGTCGCACTGGCTCCCACCAGCGCTAAAAGGCTGCGATGATGGGTATGTGGCAAAGTAAAGTAATACTGTGTCTTTTTTCTCTCTTTCTTAGTCTTTTTGGAGAGCGTACAGAGTTCGCAAAGGTAAGGTGACTTCGTCATTATTGACTTAAACACTTCACTCACGCACACACCCACCTACACTTTAAAACCAACAACCTATCTGCCTTCTACGTAGGATTGTGTTTTAAAAGGATAGTTTAGGCACTAGCAGAGATGGCATATCGTTGGATGAATGCTGCCCAGGCCCTAAATCTGGTTCTGGAGTCCAGCTCTGAGGCAGGATCAGAGACTGAGACAGCAGATACTGAGACAGCATCTGAGGGAGAGGACAATGGAGCCGAATCTGGGAGTGACTTTTCAGTCGGCGCAGTTTCATCCGATGACTCATTGTCCAGCGATTCTGAAGGAGACGATGTCAGTCGTGCTGTGCCTTTGCCAGCACAGTCTGTGCAGCAGGACACCCGTAACAGGTTAGAGCAACCCAGAGTGCAGGCACGTGCGGCCGCAAGCACAGACGGAGTACTGTCTTGGCAGCCTCCCAATTTAGTTCAGCCCCAAATTCCGCCTTTCACTGGTGACGCTGGATGTAAAGTAGATACGGCAAATTTTTTGCCAATTGACTACTTCCATCTCTTTTTGGTGTTGACTTCCTAGACGAAATTGTGCAGCAAACAAATTTGCGTGCCGAACAATTTCTGAGGGAGCAAGGAGGCACTGTTGGGCCTCATTCTAGGGCGCGCAAGTGGACTCCCACTTCTCTAGGGGAGTTGAAGATATTTTTGGGCCTCACGCTTAAAATGGGGGTAGTGCATAAACCAACCTTGCTATCCTACTGGTCTACTCGCACGGTTTGGTTAACCCCCATCTTCGCACCATACATGAGCAGAGATCGTTTTTGCTATTGCAGCGCATGCTGCATTTCAATGACAACTCTGCTGCATTGCCCCGGGACCATCCAGACTATGACAGGTTGTTCAAAATTCGGCCTGTCGTGGAACATTTGTCTGCCAGGTTTTCAGAGGTTTATACTCCTGGAAAGAATATAGCCATTGATGAGTCCTTGATCTTGTATAAAGGGCGGCTGCTGTTTAGGCAGTACATTCCGAGCAAACGTGCTCGCTATGGCATCAAGCTGTACATGTTGTGTGAGAGCTCGACTGGCTATGTGTACAGCTTGAGAGTGTATACAGGGAAGGACACAACTCTTAACCCTGTAGGTTGCCCTCCCATGCTAGGGGTCACAGGAAAGATTGTATGGGAGCTTGTCCAGCCACTTCTTCACAAAGGTTATAACCTTTATGTGGACAATTTCTATACAGGAGTAGAGCTGTTCAGTGAGCTCTATAAAGCTGGCACCGTGGCTTGCGGTACAATTCGTTGTCGCCGCAAAGGATTCCCGCAGGAGCTTGTTTGCAAGAAGCTCCGGAAATCCCAGAGCACTGCGTTGCGTTCCAACGAACTGCTCGCAGTTAAGTTCTCAGATAGGCGTGATGTGTACATGCTCACTACAATTCATGCTGAGAGCACTTCCCTGTCACGGTTTGGGGTCAGATGGCCGAAGTCCACAAGCCCACCTGTATACTTGATTACAACAAGTACATGGGCGGAGTGGACAAGAACGACCAGGTTCTTCAGCCATACAATGCGAGTCGTAAAACTCGCACTTGGTATAAGAAACTGTTTACGCACCTGATCCAGATGGCAACATACAATGCGTATTTTGATGTTGCCTCAATACGTTTTTGGCCCTTGCCTGTCGCGGGTACTTGGGCATCCCACACGAGTGAGGCACCATTTTTATCGAGAGACCTTGGGGAACACTGGGTGGTAGGAAATGCATGTCTGCCCGGCGATGCCACAGCTTTCCCACACAAAAATGTGTGGAAAAAGTGATTTTTTCAGCTAAATTTGAGGTTTGCAGGGGATTCTGGGTAAGAAAACGTTGGGAGATCCACGCAAGCCATACCTCCCTGAAACCCCCGGGTGTCTAGTTTTCAGAAATGTGTGGGTTTGATAGGTTTCCCTAGCTGGCCGCCGAGCACGGGGCCAAAAACCGAGGTGACCCCCTTGCAAAACCAGGTTGTTTTGTGATAGGCAATTTTAATGTCACCTCAATACGTTTTGGGCCCTAGCCTGTCGCGGGTACTTGGGCCTCCCACACGAGTGAGGTACCATTTTTATCGGGAGACCTTGGGGAACGCTGGGTGGTAGGAAATGCGTGTCTGCCCGGCGATGCCACAACTTTCCCACACAAAAATGTGTGGAAAAAGTGATTTTTTCAGCTAAATTTGAGGTTTGCAGGGGATTCTGGGTAAGAAAACGTTGGGGGATCCACGCAAGCCATACCTCCCTGAAACCCCCGGGTGTCTAGTTTTCAGAAATGTGTGGGTTTGATAGGTTTCCCTAGCTGGCCGCCGAGCACGGGGCCAAAAACCGAGGTGACCCCCTTGCAAAACCAGGTTGTTTTGTGATAGGCAATTTTAATGTCACCTCAATACGTTTTGGGCCCTAGCCTGTCGCGGGTACTTGGGCCTCCCACACGAGTGAGGTACCATTTTTATCGGGAGACCTTGGGGAACGCTGGGTGGTAGGAAATGCGTGTCTGCCCGGCGATGCCACAACTTTCCCACACAAAAATGTGTGGAAAAAGTGATTTTTTCAGCTAAATTTGAGGTTTGCAGGGGATTCTGGGTAAGAAAACGTTGGGGGATCCACGCAAACTATACCTCCCTGAAACCCCCCGGGTGTCTAGTTTTCAGAAATGTGTGGGTTTGATAGGTTTCCCTAGCTGGCCGCCGAGCACGGGCCAAAAACCGAGGTGACCCCCCTTGCAAAACCAGGTTGTTTAGTGATAGGCAATTTTAATGTCACCTCAATACGTTTTGGGCCCTAGCCTGTCGCGGGTACTTGGGCCTCCCACACGAGTGAGGTACCATTTTTATCGGGAGACCTTGGGGAATGCTGGGTGGTAGGAAATGCGTGTCTGCCCGGCGATGCCACAACTTTCCCACACAAAAATGTGTGGAAAAAGTGATTGTTTTCAGCTAAATTTGAGGTTTGCAGGGGATTCTGGGTAAGAACACGTTGGGGATCCACGCAAGCCATACCTCCCTGAAACCCCCCGGGTGTCTAGTTTTCAGAAATGTGTGGGTTTGATAGGTTTCCCTAGCTGGCCGCCGAGCACGGGGCCAAAAACCGAGGTGACCCCCTTGCAAAACCAGGTTGTTTTGTGATAGGCAATTTTAATGTCACCTCAATACGTTTTGGGCCCTAGCCTGTCGCGGGTACTTGGGCCTCCCACACGAGTGAGGTACCATTTTTATCGGGAGACCTTGGGGAACGCTGGGTGGTAGGAAATGCGTGTCTGCCCGGCGATGCCACAACTTTCCCACACAAAAATGTGTGGAAAAAGTGATTTTTTCAGCTAAATTTGAGGTTTGCAGGGGATTCTGGGTAAGAAAACGTTGGGGATCCACGCAAGCCATACCTCCCTGAAACCCCCCGGGTGTCTAGTTTTCAGAAATGTGTGGGTTTGATAGGTTTCCCTAGCTGGCCGCCATGCACGGGGCCAAAAACCGAGGTGACCCCCCTTGCAAAACCAGGTTGTTTTGTGAAAGGCAATTTTAATGTCACCTCAATTCGTTTTGGGCCCTAGCCTGTCGCGGGTACTTGGGCCTCCCACACGAGTGAGGTACCATTTTTATTGGGAGACCTTGGGGATCGCTGGGTGGTAGGAAATGCGTGTCTGCCCGGCGATGCCACAACTTTCCCACACAAAAATGTGTGGAAAAAGTGATTTTTTCAGCTAAATTCGAGGTTTGCAGGGGATTCTGGGAAAGGAAAACGTTAGGGGATCCACGCAAGTCATATCTCCCTGGAACCCCCCGGGTGTCTAGTTTTCAGAAATGTGTGGGTTTGATAGGTTTCCCTAGCTGGCCGCCGAGCACGGGGCCAAAAATCGAGGTGACCCCCTTGCAAAACCAGGTTGTTTTGTGATAGGCAATTTTAATGTCACCTCAATATGTTTTGGGCCCTAGCCTGTCGCGGGTACTTAGGCCTCCCACACAAGTGAGGTACCATTTTTATCGGAAGACTTTGGGGAACGCGGGGTGGGTGGAATTTTGTGGATCCACGCAGATTCCAGAACTTTCCACCACAGAAATGTGAGGAAAATGTGGTTTTTTTACAATATTTTAGGTTTGCAAGGGATTCTGGGTAGCATAACCTGGTGAGAGCCAGCCAAGTCACCCCATCCTGGAGTCCCCTGGGTGTCTAGTTTTCAAAAATGTATAGGTTTCCTAGGTTTCCCTAGGTGCCGGCAGAGCTATGGTTCAAAATCTACAGCTAGGCACTTTGTTGAAAAAGGGTCCGTTTTCACTGTGAAAATGTGGTGTGTCCACGTTGCGTTTGGGCCATTTCCTGTCGCGGGTACTTGGGCCTCCCACACAAGTGAGGTACCATTTTTATCGGAAGACTTTGGGGAACGCGGGGTGGGTGGAAATTTGTGGATCCATGCAGATTCCAGAACTTTCCACCACAGAAATGTGAGGAAAATGTGTTTTTTGGACAATTTTTAGGTTTGCAAGGGATTCTGGGTAGCATAACCTGGTGAGAGCCAGCCAAGTCACCCCATCCTGGAGTCCCCTGGGTGTCTAGTTTTCAAAAATGTATAGGTTTGCTAGGTTTCCCTAGGTGCTGGCAGAGCTAGGGTTCAAAAACTACAGCTAGGCACTTTGCCAAATAAGGGTCATTTTTCACAGTGAAATTGAGGTGTGTCCACGTTGCGTTTTGCGCTGTTTCCTGACGCGGACACTAGGCCTACCCACACAAGTGAGGTACCATTTTTCTCGGAAGACTTTGGGGAACGCGGGGTGGGTAGAAATTTGTGGATCCACGCAGATTTCACGACTTTCCACCACAGAAATGTAAGGAAAATGTGTTTTTTTTGACAATTGTTTAGGTTTGCAAGGGATTCTGGGTAACAGAACCTGGTGAGAGGCAGTAAAGTTACCCCATTCTGGATTCCTCTGGGTATCTAGTTTTCAAAAATATATAGGTTTGCTAGGTTTCCCTAGATGCAGGCAGAGCTAGGATTCAACAACTACAGCTAGGCACTTTGCCAAAAAAGGATCATTTATCACTGTGAAATTGGGGTGTGTCCACGTTGCGTTTTGCGCGATTTCCTGTCGCGGGCTCTAGGCCTACCCACACAAGTGAGATACCATTTTTCTCGGAAGACTTTGGGGAACGCGGGGTGGGTAGAAATTTGTGGATCCACGCAGATTTCAGGACTTTCCACCACAGAAATGTGAGGAAAATTTGTTTTTTTTGACAATTGTTTAGGTTTGCAAGGGATTCTGGGTAACAGAACCTGGTGAGAGGCAGTAAAGTCACCCCATCCTAGATTCCCCTGGGTGTCTAGTTTTCAAAAATGTATAGGTTTGCTAGGTTTCCCTAGGTGCCGGCAGAGCTAGAGTTCAAAAACTACAGCTAGGCACTTTGCCAAAAAAGGGTAGTTTTTCACTGTGAAATTGTGGTGTGTCCACGTTGCATTTTGCACCGTTTCCTGTCGCGGGCACTAGGCCTACCCACACAAGTGAGGTACCATTTTTCTCGGAAGACATTGGGGAACGTGGGGTGGGTAGAAATTTGTGGATCCGCGCAGGTTACAGACCTTTCCACCACAGAAATGTGAGGAAAATGTGTTTTTTTTGACAATTGTTTAGGTTTGCAAGGGATTCTGGGTAACAGAACCTGGTGAGAGGCAGTAAAGTCACCCCATCCTGGATTCCCCTGGGTGTCTAGTTTTCAAAAATGTATAGGTTTGCTAGGTTTCCCTAGATGCAGGCAGAGCTAGGATTCAAAAACTACAGCTAGACACTTTGCCAAAAAAGGGTCATTTTTCACTGTGAAATTGGGGTGTGTCCACGTTGCGTTTTGCGCCATTTCCTGTCGCAGGCTCTAGGCCTACCCACACAAATGAGGTACCATTTTTCTCGGAAGACTTTGGGGAACGTAGGGTGAGTTGAAATTTGTGTATCCACGCAGATTCCAGAACTTTCCACCACAGAAATGTAGGGAAAATGTGGGTTTTTTTACCATTTTTTAGGTTTGCAAGGGATTCTGGGTAACAGAACCTGGTGAGAAGCAGTCAAGTCACCCCATCCTGGATTCCCCTGGGTGTCTAGTTTTCAAAAACGTATAGGTTTGCTAGGTTTCCCTAGATGCCGGCAGAGCTAGGGTTAAAAAACTACAGCTAGGCACTTTGCCAAAAAAGGGTCGTTTTTCACTGTGAAATTGTGGTGTGTCCACGTTGCGTTTTGCACCGTTTCCTGTCGCGGGCACTAGGCCTACCCACACAAGTTAGGTACCATTTTTCTCGGAAGACTTTGGGGAACGTGGGGTGGGTAGAAATTTGTGGATCTGCGCAGATTACAGACCTTTCCACCACAGAAATGTGAGGAAAATGTGTTTTTTTTTACAATGTTTTAGGTTTGCAAGGGATTCTGGGTAACAGAACCTGGTGGGAGCCAGTCAAGTCACCCCATCCTAGATTTCCCTGGGTGTTTAGTTTTCAAAAACGTATAGGTTTGCTAGGTTTCCCTAGATGCCGGCAGAGCTAGGGTTCAAAAACTACAGCTAGGCACTTTGCCAAAAAGGGTCATTTTTCACTGTGAAATTGGGGTGTGTCCAAGTTGCGTTTTGTGCCATTTCCTGTCGTGGGCACTAGGCCTACCCACACAAGTGAGGTACCATTTTACTCGGAAGACTTTGGGGAACGCGGGGTGGGTGGAAATTTGTGGATCCATGCAGATTCCAGAACTTTCCACCACAGAAATGTGAGGAAAATGTGGGTTTTTTGACAATTTTTTAGGTTTGCAAGGGATTCTGGGTAACAGAACCTGGTGAAAGCCAGTCAAGTCACCCCGTCCTGGATTCCCCTGGGTGTCTAGTTTTCAAAAATGTATAGGTTTGCTAGGTTTCCCTGGGTGCCGGCAGAGCAAGGGTTCAAAAACTACAGCTAGGCACTTTGCAAAAAAAGGGTAATTTTTCATTGTGAAAATGTGGTGTGTTCACGTTGCGTTTTGAGCCGTTTCCTGTCGTGGGCACTATGCCTACCCACACAAGTGAGGTACCATTTTTATCGGGACACTTACGGTAATTCAGATTTGTAAAGCAACTGTTATTACCTATTGACTTTCGATGCATTTCTGCCTTCCAAATGAAAGACAATGTGTAAAAAGAAGTTATTTTGAAAAATGACCTATAATTCTCATGCTAGTATGAGTATTACCAATTTCAGAAATGTGCAAATATCTACTGTTTCTAAACTCTATATTGTGTTCCCATTTCAGAAATACATAGGAGTCTTTCATACCGAATATTCCATGTATACATTTTCCCAGAATAATTGCTATATACCCGGTACATAATAAAAAACCATTGCAAGACGCTGCTCAGTTTTTGGCTCTGGGTTCGTCGGGTTCTTGGTGAACCTACAAGTCCTATATATCCCCACAACCAGTAAGGTCCAGTGGATGTAACAGGATATTGCTTTCAAAGAGCAGTCATAATTAGAAGAAGTTACAGGTGAAAACGTTGACACAAAAGGCTGTTTTTTTCAACTAATTTTCCCTATATTTAACTGTTAGTTTCTATAAAGAAACCTTGATGGATTTACACAAATGACCCCTTGCTGAATTCAGCATTTTATCTACTTTTCTAAAATGTATCGATTTCCAGGATCCATTATTGCTTTCATACCCATTTCTACCATTAACTGGAAGGAGGTTGAAAGCACAAAAAATAGCAAAAATAGGCTATGTCCCAGAAAAATGCCAAAACTGTGTAAAATTTTTTGGTTTTCTGACAAAAGTCTGTCATTCCCTAAAATCTGGGAAAATGGAGATTTCAGCCCCACAAACCCTTTTTTGATACCATTTGCAGGGAAAAACCCAGACGCTTTCATAAGCGGGACTTTTTTCCCATTTTTCCCCAAAAAACCAAAATTTAGCTGTATTTTGGCTAAAATCTGGGACCCCTCCAGGGGAATCCACAAACCCTGGGTACCTTTAGACTCCCCATGATGTTGGAAGAAAAGGACGCAAATTTGGCGTGGATACCTTATGTGGTCAAAAAGTTACAGAGGCCTAATCGCGAACTACTACAAATAGCCAAAAAAGGGCTCAGCACTGGGGGGGAAAAGGCCCAGCAGTTAAGGGGTTAAGGTCCACTCACTTGAGGACATCAAGTCCCTCAACTCAACGCTCCAAAAAACGCAGACCTGGCTGGCAAATAACCACTTAAAATTAAACACCCTAAAAACAGAATTCCTCCTAATAGCGCCCCCCAGCCAAACAACCACCGTCTTGGAATGGATGAAGCACTTAACAGCACTCGACGGCCAACCGCTCATGATCGATTGTGCCAAATTGCTAGGCATAACTCTGGATAATAAGCTAAATATGCAGAAGCACATCAGCGCAGCAACTAAAGGAGCAAACTTTCAGATGAACACCTTAAGAAGACTGAAACCCTTCCTACCTGCAAATTACTTTAAACAGGCAGTCCAAACTCTAGTAATCCCCAGAGTGGAATATTGGAAGTGTCGCTCTCTGCGGCCTTCCCAGATCAACGACAGCCCCACTAAGAGCATCGATCTACGTAGCCGCCAGACTAATCACAGGCTCCAAAAGAAACTGTCACATCTCCCCAGACCTGCGTGCCCTTAACTGGCTACCTTTTGATGCCAGAATCCATTTGAAAATCGCCTGTATGACACACAAGGCACTGCATCACAAAACCCCACGATACCTTGCAGAGAAATTAGTACTATCGGGTGGTAGCAGAACCAACAGGAGTTCTTATAACCTTCTACTGAAACCACAACGATTTACCAAGAAGAAAACTTATAACCGCTCCTTCTCAGGAATGGCCCCTAGGATTTGGAATGCCTTGCCCCCAAAAACAAGACAGAACCCTCACGCGGCATCCTTTAAAAATGAAGTGAAATCGATTCACCTGGCCAAATTCAATTGAACTATTAGATGCAGGCTTGTAGATATTTGCTATGCTGGAACAGTTACCATTGTTTGGACTAATATAACCAATAATATTTTGTATGTATATGTCTATTTCCTCTATTTCCTTTATTTGTTGTAAAGCGCTCTGATACCCGCAAGGGTCTTGTCCGCGCTATAAAAAACCTTCAAAATAAAATAAAATAAAAATAAGGTATTCCGGAGGTACTGGTATCTGTTAACGTCAGAGAAGATGTAATCATTTTTTAAATGTTCTAGAATTAACTATGTGAGAGTATCCTTGTACCACCCAGAGGGTAATGCTCAGGTAGAATGCTTTAATCGTGTTATAAAAGGGGCTATCTAATTAGCCTTAAATCTGGTTTGTCATTGAAGAAGTCTGTTCAGGAAATGATGTCTTACAGAATTACTCCCCATTCTGTGAATGGCAGGATGCCGTTTGAATTGGTGGTGGGAAGGAAACCTTCTTCCAGGTTGGTTGCATGGTGGTTAAAGAACAAGAATGAAGGAGGGACTGGAAGACAAATGGACTATGATATGAAGAGAAAAGGGGAATTGCACCAGGAACAGATGAGACAGAACCAGAATGTTAATATGAGGTTGGGCAGTATGTGTGGGTGAAAAAACCATGTTTTTTGGAGAGGGGTGCATCACATTGGTCCGAACCTTTAAGAGTCATTAAGGTTTTAGGAAGTGCAATCAAATTGGAGGATGGAAGAATCTGGAATTTAAATTGAGTAAGTTTTTGTAACATGAGGAGTATGGATGGTATGACTAAAAGTGGTGAGGAAGAATGAGAGAGTGGTTACATGATGGGTGATGGTATGGGTCGGATAGGTACAGAGTTTGTGAGTAGAAACAAGAGATTGGAATTGATTTTGGGGAGGAATTACTGGTAGGAGGAAGTCAGGGAAGTCAAGAGATAGAAGTGTGGTGAAGTACGGGAGCGAAGAAACTACTGGCCATTTCTGTGGATGTGTGCTGGGGTAATCCCATAGTTGGTCCTTCTGGATCCATCCGTTTTGTGTGATAAATGACTTATATAGTGGCTTCTGTTTTTATATTTTTCCTGTTGTTTTTGATGGATTGTATTATTGGGGGGAAGATGTGTGGGACATGGTATGGTCGGAATGTTGGTGGGGTGGAATGTAATGTGGTGGGCGGTTTGGTAGATGCCAGTTGGTGCTAATCAGTTACTCCATGGTTGCTATTGTGGTGCCTGCACCGCTCCTTTCTTACTCATACTTCCACTCTTAAATAAACAGTTGAATTGCTAACCAACCTGCATGGACAGTGCCTCTTTTCCAAAACAGTGCCTCCCAGGTGGTGGTGATTGCAGCCAGAATAGCATCCAGTTTATCCCTCCATGTTGGGCCCTGCTCCGTTTCTGCACCCTGTATCAGGGAAGAGGTGCCAGACTCACTTACTGGAGGACACTGGGGGGTCCTCCTTGGTTTTGTGAGTGCGCCCTATAAAACCAGTAGCCCTCAAGCGCCACTCGCAGTCAGTTCTAGCACCACAGGTTGAGCTGGGGATGGCGAGAGCAGGGGGCAAGTGCAGATAGACCTCACCATTACACAGTGTGTCAGACCCGGTAATGAGGCATGGCCTTCAAACTCTGTAGTGAGAGATCTGAGGCTGGGTGATATTATTAAAGAGAAGCAGATATTACAACCAGTAGTTTCCCCTGCTTCTGAGCCATCAGCCAATAGTGGTCACAGAGGGCAGCACACAACAAGACCAGTCAATGTCACTACCCAAGTCCTCAAGCTATCAAGGGTGAGAGGCAGAACAAAACATAAACCTTAACCAGCCCAGTAAAATAGCCTCCAGAGAGCACTTAGGTTGGCCCTCTTGATCTAAATTTACCCTTGTTGGACAATGTGAGCTCCATCCATTTATGCTATATGACACCCCTGCAGCCATGACCCAGGCCCTCCAATGTGGGTTACAGGACATGGTGCATGATAGTGTGTCTTGGGAAAAGTTAAGAAAGGGTACATAAGAGGCAGGGTAGGCTCTCTGACCCGCTGGCCCATGTGGGGGAGAACCAAAAGCCTGCCTTTGTTGTTAAATATACTTTTTTTGTTGTGGTTGGATCCAGGGTACTCCAGTAGAACCCAGTGAGATCCCCTCATGACATTTCACAGAATTGCTGCAGGCTACCCATAGCAAGCTTCCCTACAATGGGGTCGTGGTCCCATGCAAGCTTCTCTACCATGGCTTTGGATTCGAAGTACTGATTCTCGTACCAAAGATCCTGAACAAGTGAACAAAGCTTGCACAGCACCGCGGCCCCATGGTATTGGAACTTGCTCCTAGAAATGACGATCCCAAAAAAAAAATGGAATGGTAAGCTTCTGGATTTGGCCATGTACAGTGGAAGCTGGCCGCCCGTGGCCAGTTGGCAGGCCAAGAACAGTTGGCCATAAGGCATGGACCAATGGAATGTTAAATATTCGTTGAAACTTAGATGCTGAGCCTGGCCGGAGGAGAGGCCCTGTGTCCAACCATAGCTACCCCCCATCCAAAGTCCATATGCAGTGGTGGTTGAGCACCCACAGAGGGTTGGCCACCTTAAGAGAGATGGATGCAGGGCCCTGCCAGAGGTCAGGTGCTATGGCCTACCCCCGCTCCCACTGCCAAAGGCAGTGAGCAGTGGCGGGCTGGCGACCCACAGAGGGTTGGGTGCAGGGTCTGACCGGAGTCTAAGCCCAGCAGCCAACTCCCATTGCACGCAGCCATAGGCTGTGTGCAATAGGGGATGGATGCCAACCGTGGACTTGGTTGCAGAACCTTGGTGGACGGTAGCCATAATTCAGTTTTGAATATGATCAAAAAAGCACAAAGAATAACTGAGAAAGCCAAATAAACAGTTAAAATGGAGCTATGGTTTCAAAACAAAACAATATAACACCTGAAATTTGCCAGTTATTGTTCAGTGAACTAACTATGACTCGCAGTCCCATCATGCACTGCTTATGACCTCATATGCTACATCACACATGACATGTTAAATTAAATAATTGATAACAACTCAAATCACACCACTGATGACATCACTGATTACATCAAAAGTTGTGAGAGTGTGCTTTAGGCTTTGTGCACTGAGAGTACTTAAACTAGTTACACATGTGCCCAATCTCCTATAAGCAATCAAATGACATAACCTTTGGCAATGTGCAGGACAGGTTTCATATCTGTGAACTTACCCACTTTTGGAGGATGTCTTTTTACTGGTATTCACTCGCCTAACAAACAAAATGCCTCTACAGGCTTTAATGAAGCACACATTTTTTTAGACCTTCAACACCTATAAACAAGTTTTCCTTCCGTAGTCATCTTAACTAGTTAATCTTCTTAAACTTCACACAAAGTTGATAGGTTGATATGTATGCTTTAACCACTGATAATGTCTGTCACGAGGGGGAGTGATCCTTTTGAGGTAACATGGGGCTGGGAGTAAATTCACTAAAATAAGATAAAAATCATCCTCTTTCTATATATGCTATGCTTCTTTTCCCATGCAAAATGATGGTGCAGAAGCGCAGATGAGTGAGGGTTGGGTGGAAACCCAGTGGTCAAAGATGAGTAAAAAATGTAGAAAGAATAATTTGTAGCCTTAATTGACATTCACGGATACGATTGAGTGGCATATGTGTATTGCACAAAACCAATGATCTTGCAAATGTTGGTTTGAAGTAAATTCACTCAAATCAGATAAGAATCATCCTCTTTCTATATATGCTATGCATCTTTACCCATGCAAATGATGGTGCAGAAGCACAGATGAGTGAGGGTTGGGTGGAAACCTAGTGGTCAATGATGAGTAAAAAAAATAAAAAGAATAATTTGTAGCCTTAATTGGCACTCACGGATATGATCAATTGGAGTATCTTGTTAAGAATCACACTGCCGGTCGCCAATCAGTTACATCAATTATATCTCCTATTTTTACAAGGAACAATTCAGTCAAACTTATAACCGCAAAAAAGAAGCTAAATCATGCATTAAGGGTATTAAGAAATAACCTGAACGCAAGAGACCGGAGCGAGATTTTACCAAAGGTAAGGTCGCTTTATAATAAAGAGGTATGGCTTCAAACAAAAACAGAATTAGACCAGTACTGGTGTAAAATCCTCGACGCTTCCAAACGACAAGACTCTAGAGAATTCTGGAAATTAGTTCATTATTTTACCAGCAGGAAATCTCTAGGGTTGGCATCAAACATCTCAGAAGGAACTTGGAGTAAACATCTAGGAGCCATGTACGGGGGTATTGTGTCTACAACTGGATCCTTAAAATATGTCACCAATAATATCACCAGGGAAGCCCAGTCCATGGTAATCTACCCTAGAACGGTGGTAAAAATCTTCAGCACTACTCACAGGGCTGGGGCCCCAGGACCAAATGGCATTCCCCAAGCTCTTTACAATCAGAAACCACAATATTGGGTGGAGAATTTGGCCAATTTATTCAATTACATTCTTTTTTGCCAAAGCCAAGTAATCCCTGATCACTGGAGGGGATCAATATTGGCCCCTATTCACAAAGCCGGCCAACCTGCAGACTCTGCCAATTATCGGTTGATAGCCCTTATGGACTGTGAGGCCAAGTTCTTTGCCAAATGCCTGCTGGTCGAGCTGACGGATTGGGTCGAAGCTAAAAATCTGTTGCCTAGAAATCAGACCAGGTTTATCAAAGGCCTAGGCACATCCATCAACACTCAGATGTTGGCCCTTATAATAAAACAAGCAAGGCGGCGTTCAATTAATCTTCATTTGTGTTTTGTTGATTTTTGTTCAGCTTGCAATACAGTGCAGAGAAACATTCTAGAGGGTAAATTGATAATTTGGGGTATTTCATATACCTTACTTAGAGCAATTCAATTACTGTATACAGATACATGGACCAGAGTTAGGTTGGGTCAAGGCGCAACAATCTCGAAAAACATTTCAAGCATGAATGGCTTAAAACAAGGTGCGTCTTGGCCCCACTCCTTTTCAACTTGTACCTTGCTGACATTACTCCTGGTCTGAACAAAATCAATTCACATTCCCCGTTGGTGGTCGACTTTAACGTTTACCATTTGCTGGACGCTGATGATATTCTCTTACTCAGTTACACCACAGTGGGGCTCCAGAGGGTAATTAGTGAAACCGCACAGTATGCCTTGATTCATGGGTTAAAAGTTAATTTAAGTAAAACAAAAACCATGCTAGTGACACATGGCTTAGTAAAACGACCACAATTTTATATAGAAGGCCTAAGGTTAGATTCAGTACAAGAGTACAAATATTTGGGGGTTATATTTGATGCAAGAGGCTCTTTCAAGACTCACTGTGTGGCGATGCAAAGAAGGAACAACGCATTAACTGTAGCATTTGCCTCACTCCGGTACACCCTTAGAGGCCTGTCCCTTAAACCACTATTACAAATCAAGGCAGCCAAACACGCACCGTCTCTGTCATATGATTTGGAGACTCTGAGAGGGAAAGCTGATAAAATAATAGATAAGCTCACGGTACGGACCTATTGTTGCTTATTTAATCTTCCAAAACAGGCCTCGCCTGCACACATTCGATTAAAGTTTGGCCTCAAGAGACAAAATATAAACAGTCTCGGGGCATTTCTGAAATTCTGTTATAAATTAAAAAAAGATATTAACTCTACTCTGATGCCAACCGTATGGCAGGCTATAAGCGACCCTAGAAGTACGGTAACCCATGCATATTTCAATCTGGCCATGACCACTTTTAGTGCAGGACAATTATGGGTTTTATCTTTCTCACAAGGCGCATTTGATAGAGCGATTAACGGGACCAGTAAAAAAGTTAAATCATTGATGGATAAAGAGGCCCTAGCGAAAAAATCCCACTCTTGGATGGTAATTGCATCATATGGCCATCTAAAACCCCCGAACTATCTGGGGGGTTTGAACGGTCTAAAGGTAAAGATAAAGCTTATGAGTCTCCGGCTGGGCAATCTTCAATTTTGTGGCAATTTGCCAGTTTGGAAAAGGGTGGGCAAATCACATCATGTCGCCTCTGTAATTATTACAGAGAAGTCGTTTGCCATATAGTTTGCAGTTGTCTGGCTCTATCCTATCGAGAGAACGCAGAAGCCTGCTAAGAGAGGGTTTTAACAAATATGTCTTTTGCACATGTCATCAAGCAGTACTAGCTGGTTCGTTGGGAGAAGATTTATCATTCACTGATAAATTTAGAAAGTTCATTGATGTAGCGGAGGGTAAACTAGCTAAATGCGTATAATATCGATTTACGATGTCGATCCCGCTATTTACAGACACACTGACAGAAAGGGTGCCCTGTAAGATAAATGCTCGAGTGGTTGGATTTAGGAGGAAAAAATGTTGGGTATTTTGTAAGTTTTCTAAGGTTAAGAACTATAATGATGTTTATAAAAATGGGCATATAGCACTTTAAAATCCTTAAAGAAGAAAGTGGGCGAAACAGATACAGTCGGGGAAAATAATGGAATAATTTCTTCTTCTTTTTAAACATTGAATCAGTTTTAAGTGCATTTTAAGACTGTGTTACAAGGTGATTTTAAGCTTGGAATATGAAATGTGATACATTATAAGCTTATTATTAACGGAACATATCATTGTTAATTAGTTAATCACTTTCTTACAATGAATAACCAGGCTGATGATATGCAAAAATCATAGATTTGTGTTTTTCTTATAATGATTTTTGTAAATTCGGGCATGTACTCCTTATGTGCATTTCATCCATGACTAATCATTTAGTATTAGGATAATAGAGGATCCCTGTTAGGCACGTTGCACCTTGTTGATTGTTTTGCACAAATTGAATTGTGGATTAATCCACAATGGTGTAAATAGGACATTTAACCTCTTCAGTGCTCAGGACGGCCCCCGGCAGTCCGACGTCACGGTGGGTGTGTGCGGAGGACGGCCGGGGGCTGTCCGAAACACGCCCACTCATTAATTCTCCCGCACAGCGCCGAAGGGGTTAAGGCGCAATGGGCCTATTAAGTGCAAGAAGACTTTATGAAATTTTTCAACTGTAGATCAGTGCCTTTAAAAATCTAATTTTACCCTGCAGTTTTGACTATATTACGAAGATTTTAACTGTACTTTAAAACAGTTCTTTTAAAAGTGATATTTTGTTTTGATGTGTCATATGGTTATGTAAGAGTGCCATATTGTAAGTTTTAATTAACTGAACAATAAAGTATCTACCCTACCCACATTGAGATCTATGGTATAGGGGGTACATTCTCTTTCAGTATAGCTTTAACCACTAATAAGGCACCTTCAGCTAGGCCCTATGGACAATCATCCGTAGTTTGGTAGAATACACTACACACTTTGTTGAGTTGAGCCAAGCTTACAATTATACTGTAAGTTAAAACATCTCTCACTGGTTTACCCCAACATTTTACATTCCTGAGCAATGTCCATGGACTCCACATCTTCAGGATAGTTCTGCAAATGAACATGACACCGAATGGGGCATGGCCAAGCTGCCGACCAAGATGGCCGCGCAGCGCTGAAGCTCCGCCAGCGATCCTGACGAACTTTGCCCATTAAGCTATTGCTCCCGGCCTAAATCGGAGTGGGATGATGCGGCTGACTGCTGGAACATGCCCGCATCCATCTGAGCCGTCTGCGGAGCCGGAGCACCCGTAATTGCGGCAGCGGACGCAGAAGTGGTCCGAGGACGGAGCTGCGGCGTGGTGCAGGGCGCGGCCAGGTACTAGGCCGTGCCGATCGCCACAGTGGATTACAGCTCCAGCGGACTTTCGTTGCCGGGTAGGCCTCGCGGACACCGCCGGACTGAAGGTAGGCCTATTCTCCTCGCGGACCCCCCCCTTGAGTGTCGCTTGCAGCCTGAGGCCCCATACTGGGCCGTTATTCAGCCCCTTTAGCCCCCAGAGGCCCCGCGGCGACAGGGGCCGCGGGTGAGCCTGGGGGCCAGCCACCCAGCTGTTGGTGCAGGTCGGGGAGGCCGCGGGGGGGTTCGGGCTTGTCTGGCCTTGCCGGGGGCTGACTGGGACCACCCAGATGTCAGAGAGTGCTTCAGTGGGCGCAATGCATGTTTTTGGGTCTCCGAGGTGACTGTGCCCATCTGCTGCCGCCCTGCTGCCGCCCTGCTACTTCTTAGATGCAGCTACTAATGGTGCCAGAGTTGGGTGATTACTGTGGTGCGGCGGTGTGGCACAGAGTGATCCGGCTGAAAATGGCCTAGTCCCTCTACATATATCTGGGACAAAGAGCGGCTACTACATCGTCCTACTGTCTGCGGGGCCCTGGGTTGGCCTCAAGTTGTGGTGGGCCCATACTTGCTTACTCCTCTTGCGGCTGTACGTCCGCTTGTGCCCTGAGCCAAACTGGCAACTAGTGCGCCCGGCAGGGACGGAATGGGGCGAAACCCCAAACAACGCCTACTACCGTTTGGGAAACCTGCTGAGCAATCAGTTGTCTCTGGTGGCAGCATGGCGGAGGGAGGCATGGAGGACACTGGGTCCAGTGAAGCCCCGGCTGCATCCAATGCACTGCTGCTAGAAATGCGGGCAGGTTTTAAGATCCTTGAGGGCCGGTTTGACACGCTTGATAAATGACTGGATGGCATGGGCACCAAGCTGGACATTTACGAGGAGCGCTTAGGTACGGTGGAGGGCAGGGTGTCGGATTTGGAGGATGGCGCAGCTCAATCTACCAAGCGACTAGACCACATGGAAAAAATTCTTAAGGAGGTGGCCATCAAGAACGAAGACTTGGAGGCGCGCAGCAGGCGCAATAATGTCCGCATCCTGGGGGTTCAGGAGTCGTCCAACACGGGACGCATGGATCAGCTTGTGGAGTCCCTACTCACAGACATTTTTGCTAAAGACACCTTCACATCCACCTTTCTCGTAGAAAGGGCCCATAGATCCTTAGGTCCCCGTCCTAATCCGGGCTGCCCCCCTAGGCCTATCATTGCCCGCCTGTTAAATTTTCGGGACAGAGATACTGTGTTGAGGTGGGCGAGGGAGCGGGGTTCCATCACTTGGCAGGGCTCGACCCTGGCTCTGTACCCTGATTTCACCATCATGGTTCAAGACGCAAGGAGGAAATACGCTGGCGTGAAGGCCACGCTGCGGAACCTGGGCCTGAGATATGGCATGCTGTACCCAGCTCGACTCCGGGTGGACTTTGATGGCAGCACTCGTGTGTTTGACACTCCCACAGCGGTCCAGGAATTCTGTAGGGACTACAAGGGAAAAAGCGGCAGCCACAAGAATAAGACTTAACCCGGGGCATCACCTCCTAATAGTGGCTCGGCTGCCAGTGTTGACTTATTTTCCAATGAGTGATGTTGGTGATTTGTACGGGCGCATTGCAGCCAATTGTTTCATGTAATCTCTTATTATTGGGCGACTGAAACGTTTTTGCAAGATTTTGTAGGTTGGGTAACTGGCGTGGCGTTGCCACACCCCAAGTGTTGATCACTTTGTATTTGTTTCAATTTTGTGATATGTATCTTGTATTGATTCAGCTAGTTGTCCGAGGGTGTTTACATGATACAGGTTTATGTGTTTTCACGGGGGACACTCCCTGCGTTCTGCTTCGCGGGGATGGGTGGGGGGAGGTAGGGGAACATGGTAGATTCCTGAGGTTGTCAATAGTTCTCGCATTGTTTATTCACTGCAGCATGCCATATTTTTATGGTAACGCACAAGCTCAGTCACCGCCCAAATCACTGGGATGTCTGATCGGGGTAGGTTAACACCATTTTCGTATCTCACATTAATCACCTGGAACGTCCGAGGACTTAATAATGCTAAGAAAGGTAGACAGGTCTTGCATTATCTCCAGCGGCATCAGGTGGACATTGCTTTCTTGCAGGAAACTCATTCGCCCAGAGCCCACACTTCCACTTTCACCTCGGGCTGGGGTCCACACCGCTACTTTGCTGGCTATAGCACATATGAATGGGGTACGGCTATCCTGATACATAAAAGGGTTCCTTTCCACTTTACGAGAGCGCACAGGGAGGGGCGCTACACTTTGGTAGAGTGGCTCCTGATGGGTTATCGGATTGCGTTCATTTGTGTCTACGCACCTAATGTTGATTGCCCAGAATTCTTCCAAGTTCTTTATGCACAGCTTTTACAATTGGAGGCAGACTATATATGTATGGGGGCGACTTTAATCTTCTGTTAGACCCGGTGCGAGATAGTACATCTAAATCCCTGGATACTAAACCACGCGCACGCCATGTTTTACTAGACATGTGTGACTCCGTTGGCCTTGTGGACGTGTGGCGCTAGCATAACCCAGTGGATGCGGGGTTTACTCACTATGCTGCTCAATATGGCACCTGAACCAGGTTAGATTTTTGGCTTGTCTCCCCCAACTTAGCTTCATGGTATAGGACGACTCAACATCTCCCCAGCACTTACTCCGATCACTCCCCGGTGGTTTTGCGCATACGCATACCCAGACCAGAGGGTTGCAAGAGGGTGTGGAGGTTCCCTGGTCGTGCTCTGATGGACGAGGTGTTTCGATTTGAACTTAGGGAGGCTATAATCGACTATTTTGAGCTTAACAAAGGCTCTGTGAGCTCGTGGTCCACTCTCAGGGAGGCATTTAAAGCCTACATGCGCTGCATATCTATTTCTAAGCACTCGGGAGTGCTTAAAGACTTGCGTGGCTCGATCGCGCGCATTGAGAAGCAATTAGTTGAATTGGACGAGGAGCAAATCGGGAGTTCCGATCCCGGTCTACTCACCCGACGCCTGACGCTTCTCACAGAATTTAGAGACGCAGCGGAATGTGAAAGTCGTTTTTGAAGCAAGTTTGCCATTGCTAGGCGATATGGGGAGGATGATAGACCCGGCCGCACATTAGCGCGTCTAGCCAGGCCGTCGGTCGGACGGTCATACATCACCCGCATTCGTTCCTCCACAGGTCGCACCCTGCACAGCACCTCTGAGATCTGAGATGAATTTCTATCTTACTATGCCGCTTTGTATACCACTCGGGTAATACAGGGTGAAGCGGGCCGTGATAATTATCTTGCAGAAATTGCAATGGTTTGGCTAGAGAAGTTTATGCAACAGTTCCCGGCGGAGCCTTTCTCCGCTGAGGAGATTGGCAGCACTATTGACGCCATCAATGGTTCGACAGCTCCGGGCCTTGACGGCTTTACTGACGTCTTTTATAAAACCTATAGGGATTTTCTTTCACCCTATCTGCTGGAAGTTTATAATGAAGCGCTAGACTGCGGGGTACTTCCCCCTACTCTACGTGACGCTGTAATAATTCTTCTCCCAAAGGCCGGGAAAGACCCGGCTCTATGCAGCTCGTACAGGCCGTTATCACTTTTAAATCTTGATTATAAAATATTTGCCAAGATGATCGCATTACGACTGGCCCTACTATTGGACTGTATCATTTCCCCGGCACAATCAGGCTTTGTCCCTCACAGGTCAACGGCGTTAAACCTGTGTACGCTGTTCGCGGTAATACATCGGATCGACCCTGCAGTCCCGGCGGCCGCGGTCCAATTGGACACTGAAAAGGCCTTCGATTCCTTGGAATGGCCCTTTTTCCTTGCGGTGATGAGGAAGCTTGGTATCCCAAAGGGATTTATAGATCTTACGGCATTGTTGTATGCCGCACCCACCGCTAGGCTCCGTCTGAACGGTACTCTGTCCTCTTCGTTCACGCTCTCTCGTGGCACCCGGCAGGGATGTCCACTCTCTCCGCTGCTTTTTATATTAGCAATGGACCCGCTGGTTCGTCATTTCCAGGAACGGCATCTGCACAGGGGCCTACAGTTCAAAACGGGCCCTCTTTTAATCTCCTTGTATGCAGATGACATTATTCTGTATGTCCGTCACCCCCAAGAGAATTTGGAACCGCTTATCGGAGAGATAGTTAGGTTTGGCAGATACTCTGGTCTGGGTATTAACTGGGGAAAATCTGAAATTTTCCTGCTCACACAGGGCACTACTCGCTGGGAGTGTGAATTCCCACTTGCATGGTGCGAGGAGTCGGTCAGGTATTTGGGGGTGCAGATACACAGAGACACTGAGCAAATAATCCGTCTAAATGATGGCCCTGGGGTACTCAACTTGGAACAGCAGGTGGAGAGCTGGTTGAAGCTCCCGCTAAAACTGGCGGGCCGTGTAGCCCTGGTAAAGATGTCTGTCCTTCCGAGATTCTTGTACCTGTTCCACAACATACCCATTCCCCTCCCCAACACTTTTTTTCGCACACTGAGATCTCATCTTATCAGATTGGTTTGGGGGGGGGCAGACAGCCCAGAGTTAGCTGGACACCTTATCTTTACCATATGAGAGGGGCGGGTTCAAGGTCTCTGATTTCCAGGTATACTATTTAGTTGCTCAGGGTAGCTTTGCCCACTCCTGGTATCATCCTGATGCAAGGATTCCTTACTCCAGGCCTGAGGCAGACCTGGTACTTCCGGCTCCATTATACTCTGTGTTCCCGAGGGGATTCCCCAGAGATCCCAATGACATTCAGACAGTTTTCACCAACAGCTGGGCCTGGCGCAAATTGACCAAAGTGACAGGGGGAGGTGCTTTGTATTCATCTGAAATCCCTGTGGCAAATAACCCTTGGCTTCCCATCACGGAGGAGAAATTGGTGCAGCGTACACTTGCAGCTTACTCCATGACTAAATTTGGGGATTTGTCCCCGGGGGGACATGTATTTTCCAGTACTGAGGGTGGACGGTTTAGCGAGGCCACATTCATGGACCAATTTGTTTTGGCTAGAATACGCAGGGCAATCCGTGCCAAAATTGTAGAATATCCACTAGAGCCAGATTCCTTCCCTCCACTCACCCTTCTGATCACAAGCCCGGGGGAGATCACTTAATTTCAAGATTGTATAAAGCATGTATGGCATTAATCCCTAGTAGGGACATCAAAATACGGGAGGCGTGGGAGCGAGATCTCAGGCACCCAATTCAGGATTCACATTGGTCCTTTTGTTGTGCACAAACCAAGGAAGTCTCCTTAAATAGCAGACATAAGCTTATACATTTTATATATTTGTGGAGGGTGTATATGACCCCTGCCAAGCTACATGCTATCGATTCAAATCGATCTCACTACTGCCTCAAGTGTGGAGGCCCACAGGCCGACTTTGCCTACCTGACGTGGAATTGTGCTAATATTGGGGTTTTTCGGAGATCCATATTTGAGACTATATCACAAATGATTCACTTGGAAGTTACCCCTTTGCCGGAGCATGCTTTGCTGGGATACGTGGGGGGGCTCCCGAAAAAAGTCCGTAAATTCACAGACATTGCCCTTCTGCTTGCAAAGAGGGAGCTAGCACTTAAATGGGCTAGCAGAGCATCGCCCACCGTCAGAGACTGGCTCCATAGTCTTACATACTGCAATACCAACTGTGAGTTATATGCCAGCACTCAACATCTTGCCTCTCGTCCAAAAGATATTTGGGAACCGCTCAAGGCTTACTTGCTGGAGACTAGCGCCGTCTCTGCCACACAACCACCCGATGGGGTAGTCCCCACCGGTGTGGGGTAAGTACAACACACCTCACTTTATCAGGTTGCCGCGATTCGGTATTCTGTCCCTGGATGGTCCAACCTGGATTGTCGCTTGGGGTTAATCGGCTCTGGATGAGCCAAGTGGGGACGTTCCAATTTTTATTGTGCAATATACCCTGAGAATATGCTCTGTTATGTACTTATGCTTGTCTAAATACTGCAATTGCATTGCTGTCTATCTGTGTCGCTGTTTAAAAATTGGTGTGTTTAATCATGCAGCATTGTTAACCATGTGAAAATGGGAAAATAAAGTTAAAAAAAACCAAACATGACACAGAATGACAAACATGTATGTTACCCTGGTGCTTTTAGCGTTGCACATACGTGCGTTGGTAAAGAACCATACAGACACTTGTGTTCTCTTTATCTAACCCTGCTTAGAAGGGCCGTCTCTTATTTAACTTCTAATGTAGGGACGCCAGGCTGAAGGACTGTACTAATGCCCATGGGGGAAGACTGGTGAACTCCCCTGCGTGGGTGTCCCTAAAGTCACTGCCCCTCAAGGCCTGAAACACTACATCCCACCCTTATTCAGGGATAGCAAAAAAACACAGCAATTTAAATAGTTTGCTAACATGGGTCCTGTAACAACATCAACTTGAAAATGTTTTCTTTTTCAGCTTCCCTTTGGTGATGGGGACGTGGATACCATTAGTTGGATATAAAGTATTTACACTGTTGTGATGGGGCTGGTTTGGATCTCAAGTGACACAGCTCAGTACCCTTTCACTGGGTCGAGGTCTGGTTGGCTCCTCCAGCCTCAGGGCAGCTCCTGACAAGGGGGCTTTGCTTGCTGGGCAGGGACTTGTTGCACTAGGGCAGCGGTTCCCAATCTGTGCGCCGCGGCACCCCAGTGCGCCGTCAAAACCAGCTAGGGGCGCCGCAGCATTGATGTTTTACACTTGTGAACTTGGGATGGTATTTTCATGCAAATAAAACTGATGCTGAATGAACTCACGTAGACACAAATAATGCATGCTGGAGTTCACTTAAGTTGTTCCTTCTCTTTATCAATCCGTGTCAATAATTAAGTCTGTAGATTTATAAATGCTTTAAAAGAAACACCTAAAGCGGCCAATCAGCATCTGCCCTTGTTTAAGTGGACTACAAATCGTCTAGTGTCAAAGGGGCGGGCAGATTTTTCAGACTCTACCGTTTTTTACTAACGGCTATGTGATAATATTTAAGGATTGCAACAGACTTGCAGAGAACAGTTTAAAATGCGATGTTTGCCTTGCTTTTCGGATTTTCCTTTTGGTTTTGCCAGCAAGTGAAGCACGATTCTGCCTCTGAGATGCCGTTTAAAAGATTCTGGAGCATATTATCAACGGCCAGCGATAATTATCGCTGGCCGTGCTTAGCGATAATAGTCCTATCGCAGGCTATCTCTGGAAATTATCGCCCTGGTAGCGCGTTATTAACAACGCGTTTCTCCAGGGCGATAAAAATTCCAGAGATAGCGAGGTTATCGCCGTTTGCAGGGAACATCGCTGGTTTTCCAGCGATGTTCCCTGCAAAACGGCGATAACCTTGCTGATACGACCCTGTGGTCGTATCAGCAGAATCCACCCCTATGTTAGGGATGGCTAAGTCAGGATTTTAGCAGACGTTAGATTTTGGCGAAAACGGGCGTTTTCGCCAAAATCTAACCTCTGCTAAAATCATGTGGGCTGCCTTGTAAATATCGCGATGTGAACATCAGCGATATTTGCAACGTAGTCCATCGTGGGTACGCCCAGTAACGCCCACTTTGCATCTCATTAGAGATGCAAAGATGGGCGTTGGGGAAAGGGCGATAATGCAAGGATTCACGCGATAGCGTGACCTTGCTGATTAGGCGATAAAATTATCGCCGCTTTTCGTCCGAAAACGGACGCAAAAGCGGCGATGATTGTTTATCGCCTCGTTGATAATATGCGCCTCTGTATATTAATGGTGCCTATGTTCGAGCTCACCAGCAGTGGATGGAAAACTAGACTTAAACGATTTGACAATAAATCTTGCTGTAATTCACCCGGCTCCGCCACTAACAGTGCTTGAAAAAATTACTTGTATGTTTGAAACCATTCTTGCGCTGCTGCTGTTAAGAAAGAGAAGAGGGGACTCTCAAAACGCAACATTTACTTTTTTGTTGCAAAATACTTTTTTATTAGTGCCAGCTGGAAGGAAAATGGCCCAGTTGGATGTCAGAATGTTCATGTAGTTCTAAATGTATTATAATGTAATTAATGCTGAGAATGCATTGACCCTAACATTTCCAAGTTACTTTAGACAGCTAATCAACCGTGCTAAGGAAATCATATTCTTCTCATGACAAGAAACTCTTTTGGTTAAGTTAATATCCACTGCTGGGTTTTGTCTGCACAAATGGGCGCGTTTAAGTCCCAGGAGATTTAGTTTGCTGGTGGCCCATGTAAACATTTCTATACGTGCCGAAGTGCGTTTATAGCCATCACTTCGCACCTGCCGCTGCTTTCTTCAAGAACAGCTAGAAGGGGCCCATTTATTACAGACTCGAACTGTGTGAATAGTGCTTTTCAGCTGTTTGGTGTGTTTTGCGTGTTTGTGATGTTCAATGCCATGTGTGCTTTCCTTTTGGCATAGACAGCAATGGGTGTAATTTTTTAGACAAATCTATATTTGTCATTATTATTTTAGGACCTTTTGACACTGCTTTTGTGAGAGAGAGAATATTCAGTTGCTTTTGAATAGTATTTTCCCAAATATTGTACACTGACTGAAAGACTATCTGTGTTTAATATAACAAAATGTGGTTGCCTACATAAGGCCAGATAGAGAAAAGGATTGCACACACACGTAGATAAAACGTGGGTGCTCAAATAGCAAAATTTACAAGTGTAAAATTCCTTGGTGGGATTTTGAAGTCTTAATACGGATGGTGTGGGTTTTATTTGCGTGAGCATGTCATACATTGATACTAATGAATGTATATGTCTGTCTTATTTCAGAGCACTCTCACTAGGATTGGTTTTGGCCTCTGCCGTGAAGAGAAAACATCAACACGGCCAAGGCCTACCATGCGCATGATGTATGAGTGCCATAGAGGTGATGTCAGTAATTGATCAAAACAGTGCATTATTAGAAGAAGGTTGTGCCGCATCAATTTTTTAAAACAAAAAATAGTTTTAAGAAATTCCATATGCAGACCCCAGTGCTGAAGAGTATTGTTTCTGACTTAACCAATTAAAGTTTTTTATTAAACAACTGTTCTATTTTTATTTTGTAGTATCTATGATTATAATACCTTCATTGGCTTCATCCCAATTATTTTCAGGGAGAAAAATTGAAGTACTCCTGAGGATAGGCTTACACCAACTCCTTCCTCCCCACCCCCCCACCCGCCCAAAAAAATCAAACGTAGTGGGGAGCCGTGGCCAACGGCCAATAGGTCAAGGGAGCCACGGGTCGAAAAAGTTTGGGAACCACTGCACTAGGGGGTTGGTCTAGTCGTGAGTGCCAACTTCCTCAGATGTCTCTCCCAGGGTGTCCGGTCTACCAAGATGGCTGTCTTTGGGAGGTTCGTGATCTGACGAGCTGGCACCACAGTTCACTGGGATCCTCTTGAAGTGTGAGATGTTTCACATGACTGTTTCCGTTCCCAGTTGTTATCATGGTACCTTTTATGTCGGTAACAGCTCATGGTGTTGCTTCGAAAGGCAGGTGGAACTTGCCTCCTGGATGGCAACCATTTATGAGCACCTGATCTCCTGAGCTAACATGGGGATGTTTGACTCACCATTGGCATGAGGCATATTCATTTGTGCTTGATCACTGGGAGTCTAAGTGGTTTGGGCAATCGGGCAGTCAATCCACACTGGGTGATGGGGGAAGGTATCTCTTATCGCCTGTCTCAGGCACAATCGGATAAGGGCAATGCCGGTGGTGGAGTGAGTGGTCAGCCGATATTACCGTAGAAATGTGTACATGACATTTTCCATGTTGTTGAACAGCAGACCGTTATCAATGTGGATTTCCCCATCACCCCATGGGTGGCCATCATTTATTTTACTTTCGGTATTACTTCAGATTCGTAGGTGGATGGAACTGTTTCCACTTTGGGGTATCAAGAGAAGTCATTTATGAGAATGAGCAAGCAGGCTGCCAAAATTGGTGCTGGCATGTTGACATCAGGCAGTGGGCCCCTCCTCCATAATAACTGGCACTGGAGGTTTGGTTTGACTGGCTGCTTGGAAGGTGGTGCAGTCTTTGACAGCTTCCTCCCCTCACTGATCCAGGCTGGGAAACCAGACGTTACTTCTGAGCTAGCTTTTCATTTTTACTATTCCTTGGTGAGCTCCAAGTGCTAACTGAACCGTTTGATGCCTAATAGTATTAGGGAGGACCAAGTGAGCTCCTCACAGGAGGCCCTCTTTTTCCATCACAGAGAGTTCTTTTTGATTATGGTACAGGGACCATAGCATCAGTTTCATCTTCTCGGTGCAGCAGGCAAAGTGACAGCTTAGGGTGTTCCAGTCACCGGTTCGTACTGCTTTAATGGCTATCTGCAGGCAATAGTCTTGTTAGGTGGCCTCCACAACATCTAACAGGGACATGGGAAGCGACGTGGACCTCTATATGACAAGGTGAGTGTATTCTTCAGTGTCTTGGGCTTCCCTGGCTTCTGATTGAGTGGCTGGCCGAGCGTGGCAAAACAGGAAGTTGGATCGCGGGTACCTAGTCTGTATTCCATGTTGAAATTGAATTCCTGTGACTGCAGGATCCTCTTTTCAATTCTCAGGACGGCTTGGATGTGGATCCTTTGAACAAAGGAATCAGTGGCTTGTGATACATGCATACGGTAAAGGAGTGACTGTACAAGTACATGTAGAAATGGTGGCACCCCCAGTGGATGACAATGGTTTTTCTTTCTATCAATGAATACCATTTTTTGGTTGGCGTGAGGGTTCGGCTGGCATAGATGACTGGGGTTCATTCTCCACAGCTTTGACAGCACTGCCCCAAATCCTGTGGGGCTGGCGCCCACTGCCAGTTGTGATTCTCTCCTTGGGTCGAAGTACTCAAGGTCGTGTTTGCGGACAGCGCTTCCTTTGTGTTGCAAAAAGCTTGTTCCTACTCTTCTTCTCCCCATACCTATGGGCTGATGGATTTGGTGAGCTCACGGAGGGGGCCTGTGAAGTCGGACATGTTCTTCATGAATCAACCGCACTATATTACATTGCCTAAAAAACTTCAGACCCCTGACACAGAAGTGGGAGCCGGGGCATCTTGAATATCCTTCTCCTTTACCGGGTCAGGCCCAATGCCATGTGGGAGAACTGGTAACTGAAAACTAACACTTTTCTCAGTGGAGCGTCAGGCAGTGGTCCCTCAGCCTGGTGAATACCACTCATAGGTATGTGAAGTGACTGTCCAGAAGTAGTGCATCTACCAAGATATTGTCACTTACATTTAAGAGGCCTGAGAGGCCGGTTAGCACTTTTTTGATGATGTGCGAGAAACTTCAGCAGCGCTGGATTTGCCGAAGTTCAGCCGGGTATATCTCCGGAGACCCACGTGAGTGGAAATAGTTGTTATAGAGTAGGTATACGGGGTGTAAGGGTATCTGGCGGTAACCCGGCATGACGTCCATTTGGGAAAACCACTTTGAACTCACGAGCTCTCCAATTTTATAATCTATCGTGGGTGTCAGGTGGCACTCCCATTTGATGGCCAGGTTCGGTACTCTTATGTCGACACAGATCCGTGTGGCATCTGGCTGTTTGGACTTCTTGGCCACAACTATGGAGGAGACCAAAGGAGTGGGGCCTGTCACTCTTTTGATTACGCCAGCCTTGTCAAGGTGCTTCAGTTCTTGTTCTACCTTATGGTGGAGGTGAAACGCTATACGTTGGTGGGTTCAATGGACTTATCACTATGTAGCTGGATGGCTTTGCCCTTGAGGCACCTTATGCCATCAAACAGGGGGGCAAACTCTTGTGTGAGCTTGTCAGTGTCACTTGTGTGGACACTGACAGTGAAACGCACCGGCTTGAGGTCTTGGGCAGTCTGACAAACCAGGAGGAAACCAGCACCTTTGCGAGAAATGTACAATTTGGCTTTGGTGGCGGTGCCCTGGTGAGTGATGTCCATGTGAAAAAAAACAGCGAGCTGCAAGGGTGAGTGGTTACTGAAAGCATAGACATTGACCTTGTGGGGTGGAGCACCGGTGGAGCAGGCAGGTTGTGGTACAAGTCTGGGGCCTGAAAGTTGCTTGTTGCCCCTGTGTCAATTAAGACCGTGGTAGGTGTGCCTTGTACTTTGAGGAGGCACTTGAGGTGTGGACTGGAGTGAGGTGTGTGGTGGTTCTACTGATTGCACCACATGAATGACTTCCTGCTCATCATCCTCCATATTGTTTCTTCCATTGTGTCGTGTTGGATGTTGATGGAGTGCTCACTCTGTTTTGTCTGGCAGCGGGACTGTCTCAGCGTGGAGTGGCATACTTTGGACAACTGATTCAGCTTTCCACAGGTGCCACATTTCTTGCCCAGTGCCGGGCAGTCACCTTGATGGGAGTAAGGCCCTCCACACCACCTGCAGGGTGGGCTTGGGTTTGGTTGCCTCAAACTTTGTCTTTTGGGACCCCTTGCTGATTGCATTGATGGGCTCTTCCTTGATAGGTGTCTGTATGATCATTTCCATGTTGGCTGCCCTTGCTGTGGAAAGTTCTTTAGACTGCCCCAGGGTGAGAATGTCTCACATCTGCATGTGGGGCACTTCACAGAGGAGCACCCTTGGATAAACTGCACCTTCACATCATCCTCTTCATTGGGCAGTGTGCATGAACTCGCAAGGTCTTTAAGATGGGCGTAGAACATGTTCACTGATTCGTCTGGTTTTTGGCATGCTTGGTGGAGGAGGACGCAGTCATTGTCAGGATTTGCAAAAGGTTTAAAGTGGACAGTGATGGCGTTTTTGAGTTGTTGTTTTGTTGTCTAAGTGTGCGGTACACCTGCTTTGACTACTGATTTGGAGATCTTGTGCACGTGCGCCCCGTCTAGGAGAAAGTTTAGAGGTTGTTTCCTGCCATCTTCAATGTCCATTGCTTCGAAGTAAGTCTCGAGGCGTTCCACCCAGGCTTTACACCGGGCTGCTTTTTAGGCTAGGGGCCGATCACCACAAATGGCTCTAGTGGCAGGATGGATGTCATGCTGAGTCGTTGCACACTTGGAGGGGGGCGGAGCCAGAGGTGAGAGTTGTTGCTGCAGTCATGGCGAAGGATGCCAAGGGTAGTGTAGGACTGAACTCGGGGCACCGTGTGGGTGTTGCTGGTGAGCAGTTGTGCCACTGTGGACATGTTGCCTCTCAGGCTAGTGGGGAAAGTGAGGTGATGAGGCAACACTGCAGCGGAGCAGGTCTTTGGTGAGTGTCCCAGCCGGTCCCATGGGCCATGTAGTGGCACGCCTGACAAAAGTCAGCATGCTGTGGCCAGAGCGGAGGAGGAGTGCCGAGACATCCAGGCCGTAGAGGGTGTGCTGGCAAGGCAATCCGTCAGGCGGCTGTAGGACTGGCGGTTGCAAGGATGGCAGGGCTCCTGTGATGGATATGGGCAGGAGCTGCTCAAAGCTAGTGTAGAATTGTGCATTGGCGTGCTGGTAAATAACCATACAGAAACTCATGTACTGTTTAAGTAACTCCCCACTTAGACGGGTCATCTTTTATTTAACTTGTGCTGTTAGGATGCCAGGCTGAACCAGTATCCTGACCCCCATGGGGGAACGTTGGTGAACTCCTCCATATGGGTGCTCCAAATGTCACTGTCCCAGTCCTGCAACACTACAGTGCTGTCACCTCTGCTACTAGCAGCGAGAAGCAATTTGTTGATATTGGGTTCATACTGAATAACTCACACTGGAATAAGAACTCTTAAGTTAGTATTAAAGTGTGTAAAGCATAAATTGCTACTATTCAAGTGCTTATTTTGAGTGCGTAAATATGTATATTGCCAAGGAGGTTCGATCCCATTGAGTGCTCCCAAACGGGACATTTCCTTACATGTGATGAAATTGAAGGCATATATGATATGTGTGTGCTGGACCACAGAACAACTTTGAGGGGAGGTAATAGACAAATTGGCACATTTAGTGAGAAGGTGATTGCTTAAAAGGGAACAGGAGACATTCTGGCTTTTTCATTAGCAAATGGACAAACTGCAAAACCCAACAGGAGGAAGGAGACACCATGCGTATTCGTTTTGAAAAATAACCAAAAGAGGCGGTCAGATGCAGGGACTGAGGACGCTTAAACTGGGGATGGAGGGGCCTTGAGGTGCTTACACTGGTTGTTCCACAAGCCTTTTTCTTGTGTTCTGGATATGGATGACAATATTGAATGAAAAGATAGGTAGCTGCCTAGAGCTAACATTTTCTTCTGAAAGATCTGTAACCTCAAGAAGGAATTGGTGTGGTAACATCTGCTACTTGAAAACATAAATACAACGTAAGTAGCTATTTATATTTAATCTGTTTTAAATGTTCCTTTAGATTATGCCTTATAAATAGAAAACATTGTTAGTCGAATATAATACATCCAGGATCCTTACTCATGAATATGTTATGCCACTCTGATCTAAATACGAAGGTTCTTAAAGGAAATGCAGCAATTATATGCACGGTAGCCACGACAGTCTCATTAGTGAATTTCTTTGACAACATGTTTAACTTTTTCGAAAAGATGTCAGACTTTTTCCTTTGCTTTCACAGTCTCAGCGACAACACATTATTACCAAATGTGAGAGGTCTGGAGATCTAGAACTAGAACTCTACTGGCTGCTCTACCTCGCACTCGCCGCATCGCCGACTCGTTGATGCGGCGAGCACAAGGTAAGTGGTTTTATTAATTTAATTATTTAATTTTACCTATCCCATCGTCCATCGACTCCCCCCCACCCACCCCGCCCCACCGCTCTTACCTGTGACGGCCGCACATGTGTAGAATAAAGCACTGGGGAAATGGAGCCCAATATACAAATTAACCATGTTTTTCCTTTCTTTTTTCACTATGAAGCATCTTTCCCCCGGAGAAATCCCTTCTCCTATTCCTCCTTCCAATTTGGATGATCTAATTCCCTTCCTATCCTAGAATGGGGGTTACTCCATTCATTTGCTGGAGGACATTTCTGACGTCTCAACGGTAGTACAGAATAGGATGGAAGTTTTTGAATACCCAGTAACATACAACGTTGTGGGCCTTCAAATATCTAGAAGCTAACCACGCCTAGTGTTTCCCCTTCTCACCCCTTGCATGGGAATTTCTATTGTGTATTTCTCCACTCTCATGATGGAGAAATGCGCAGTAGTAACCCCATTTATACCAGCAATGATTTGGTGAATTTTTCATTTATAAATACATATTTACAACCGTAAATTTTGGCTGGAACTACTCCTGAAATGTATGGATTCCTCCCATATTTTTTCCTTTACACCAGAATCCCCACTGGACTGAGCTTTCCTACCACAACTAGGGATGCCAACATCTTTGCTTATTTCCGGACACATTGGAGTTCCCTATCTGTACCTGCTGCTGTACGCTCCATGTGCCAAGAAACCTGAATGGTCTTAGAGATGAAGAGTCCAGGAGGATTAGAAGATCCAGAGACCTGTAGGGGATATTCCTTGTAAGATTGAATGTGCCTGCTCCTGAATGTTCACAAAAAGTGGCAGAGACACTGCAACCCAAAGGTTTTGATAGATTGCTACACCATGGACTTGTATGAGGAGGCGTGGTCCCCATTCCAGTGTTAAAATACTAGTCACACAACATATAATATGTCTGTGATGCTTCAGAAGATCAAGGTGAACCCCCACGATCTGGTTGTGGAAAAATCTAACCTTTCCAGTTTTCTCCTTCGCTCCATCCAGCAAAGCTTATTCAACCAGGCAGAGTCTCTCTGGGATAACTCTGCTATCTGTATATGCTGGGGAGGGAAAAAAACTTTGCAAAGGAACAGAAGATAGTCACCTATCAGACAATCTCACTTCTAAAATCTGCTTTTAAGTGTTAAGCTCCTCTCCTACATTTATTTACTGTTCAACTTTCTTCAACATTGTGACCTGTGCCCAGCCATATACAACTATCATCAGATCAGACCTTGAGATCTCTGCTGATGAAGACTGCGCTCCATAAAAATGACTATGTCTTAAGGTATAAAACTCTCAGGCCCTATCATATCATGTGCACTTGCAGGTCATCCTAACGTGTGAACTTTATGTTACACTAAAAATCCAAAAGTGGCAGAGTAATTTTTCAGATTTTTTCTAATTCAGCATGAGAGATAATTCTTTCTCCTTCCCAGTAAGTTTGCTCCAGGTCTAGATGAACAAAATGAGTTCAGGTAAGCCAATGGTACTCTCCACCATCCCACCTAATTTTTACCATCACCTTGCTTCTCTTTCATGCCAAAATCCTTGACTTAGTCATGGGTTGCTGTTTGGAAATAGCAACACTTATTTGAGGGACCGAGGTACCCCTACTGAGTGCTGTAGAAAGAGTATTTTCCCTGAACTAACCCAATGACATATGTTTAACCATTCTTCAGACTCTCCTTCCATTCCTGCTTTAGCATATCCAAACTGCATGCCATGCCCCTTATAGGCACAGTTGCTGCTTAAAAGCAAAAGTTTCCTGGTTGGGAAGTCGGAAGACGGCAAATGCAGAAGTCCACGGAGCCACTGCCTGCTCTTCTAAAGGCACAATGAGATCAAAATGAGAAGTTGAACGACAGGGACAGCTTTTCTCTTTAACCTGTTTACCGCGGCGGTAATTCCGCCGCGGTGCGGGGCGTTCCATTGAGTGGGCGGGGCCGCGTCGGCCAACGGACGTGCGCAGCACTACCGAGGTAGTGCTCGCGACGGCCATTGGCCGATGGGCGCAGCGAACGGGTTAAGAATCAGTTACCATCCCATCTCGGGGATGGTAATTGTGAATTGTTTGTAACTGCAATTAAACTTGCCACTGATTTATACCTTTCTGAATCTGAAATGGGGGCAGAAGCGCTTCTTTCAAACCCCCTCCTATTTGTATTTGGAAAAGGATCACAAAAGCCGTTTTATGAGTAAGAAAGAGTTTTACATCTTGTAAAATGGCTTTTGTACATTGTAAAAATCCCCTTTGGAGTCGCGAACCCTGTGATTTTCTGATTCAGAGGGTTTGGGACTGCAAAAAGACTGTACATCAGGCCGCGGATCCACAATATGTGCAACTGCGGCGAGCATTACCAGTACTGTTCAGGGCCGGCGTTAGGCATGGGCAGTGTGGGCAGCTGACCAGGGCCTTACACTCAGTCCACCAGCATGGGGCCCAGCACCGATCGTGTGTCCTCTTGTTTCCCTGCCGATCCAACTGAAAGAAAGGTGTCTCCTTTGCAATTAGGGTCCATGGGAGGGGCCTCCTCCCCGGGCCTCTCAGGGATGGTGTTGGGAGGCCTAGGGGAGGGAGACACTTCCTCTTGTCCCAATTCCAAGGAGACCATTCAGAGACACTGCAGGAAGCTCATTGTCCAGCATTTTAGTGCCCCCTCAGTTTTAACTTTTCAGCCCACAAGCAATTCTCACACCTTCAGCCATAGGATCTGTAAAAGAGGTGCTTGTGGGCGGCTGGGTGGAGGAGCTGCGGCCCAGGACGAGTCTGCACAAAGCAGCTTCCAGAGCTGTGTCGCTTATGTAAATTAGACGGGCCTCGCACATTCCCTTTTGGCCCGGGGCCCCGCAAAATCCTAGAACCGGCCCTGGTACCGTTGCATTAGGAATTCATCCTCCTTACTTTGAGGGGTGTTTGCTAGCAATGCCTGTACAAAGAAGATTTTGTTTTAAAGGTTCATTGCTTTTCTATTGGCAAAGAGCCTGATCTCATATCGAATAGCCAAACAGCATTTTGATCGAAAATAGCAACGTTCCAGTGAAAGTAATTCAGTGGAAGAGCCGTATCTGGCTTCAGCACTTTGACTGTCCGCATCAGGTATTTTCTACTGTGCAGAGCATTTATTCACCTCTGGAACCTCTCAGCAGTGTAAGCCGTCACTTATAGCCAAAAAACTACTGTTTGATGCAGATCTCTTAATATTGCTTGTATCTTTAAAAGGAGCAACCTAACCACCCAGTGTTTCTTCCGCGTATGTTTGGTCTCTCCCACATGCCAGTATCGCATTTCCCTAGTTCATTGACATGCATTGTTTATTCTAGGAGAGCTTCTTTAGTCCAAAATCCAGAATCGAGTACTATAGCTCTCCAATACAGTAGCTTCAAACATTATCAATTTTTTTATTTAAATGGCTGGAGTTATTCGTATTTCAATAACTCGTCGCATCTTATGAATTACTTAGGCTCAGTTAAATTACTTCTAAAGTATGCCTTATTCTTTGTTGATTGGTTTTCGGTTATCAGGGTCATCAGGTGAATGGTGTCACAATAGAACTAAGGGGCATATTATCAAGGATTAGCGATATTTATCGCTAACCGCGCTTAGCGCGTATTTTGTTAACGCCGCCTATCGCTGGAAATTATCGCTGAGATAACACCCTATTAGTAAGGTTTATCTCCATAGCGATAATATTTCCAGCGATATAGCGTAAAATGCGAGAATATCGCTGGAAAACCAGCGATATTCTCGCATTAACGCAATGGTAGATTTAGCCTGACAATCCACCCCCCATGCTACAAACAGGTAAGTCACCCTCAGTAGCAGGTGTAAAAATCTAGCGATAAACGCGCTTAGCGCGATTTATATTATCGCTTCGCCTGCCTTGCTAATAGGGGGTAGTTGTGTTACCGACTGTTTTCAGTCACTTTTAGTAGGGAACGCCTACCTTGCATGTCATTAGCGATAATTAACGCTGACATGCAAGGCGATGTGAAAACCGGCCGCTATCGCTTGAAAGCTGTCGCTAACGCCTGTTAGCGACAGCTTGCTAATAGGGCATTAAAAATATCGCCGCTTTAGCGGCAAAAAGTGCCGCTAAAGCGGCGATAAAGCCCTTGATAATATGCCCCTAAATTCCTCAGCCCACAACATCAAGCAAACGAACATTCTAGAATGCCTATTCCTGGTGATTGGTAGAGATACAGGATCTGGCAGGAGAACAGTTTTTCTTGACACAGCATGGCCCCTTTAAGGGTTGGTGACTTAAAAAAACCACTGTGGGGCTTATTTAAGAGCCCTTGCGTCACTTTTGCTCCACCGGTGTGTCACTTTTTGTGACGCACTGGCAGTGTAAAAACTGCGCCATGTTGCGCCATATTTACAAAGTGACGCATCTAGGCAGATGCGTCACTTTGTAAACCCCTGCGCCACATTATACCTGCGCCAGGTATAATGTATGCATGGTGGGCGTTTCCCCGCAAAAAGCCTTGTAGAAGTGACGCATTGAAATCTTTAAGATTTTATTGCACCACTTCTAGGACGCCATTGCGTCAAATCCTTACACCTGCCTCATAGCAGGCGTAAGGGTGAAGCAGTGCTAGAATCATAGCAATCCCCACTGCATTGCTGGAGTTGCGTCACGTTTCCGACACAACTCCAGCAATGTATCAGTTTTGCGCCAACAGATGGGTCAGTAGTACTAAGGTATCTGTCATTCCTTGCGCCATGATGCGTCATACAGTAAATATGACGCATCCATCATGTCGCAAGGAGGGCGCTCTGAGAAGTGTTGCATCGCTGTTTCCACGCAGCGATGCGTCACATCTCATAAATAAGGCCCTTTGTTCTTAGTCTGTGCAGCTAGCAAAGCCTTATCCTGGCATCGGTTCTAGATCAGAGTCAGTAACCGTCTGCTAGCAGTCCTCCCAGTGGCTCAATGCCGAGGAAAATCTAAGATCAGTTACGTTGCTGAGTGGCAGGAGTTATATTAAAAAATGCCAGATTATGTCTGAAGATGGCTTTAGGGTGCTCCTGTCCAAGTATTACGAATGCAAGTAGGTCACAGCATATTTTAAGGATTGTGCTGAAAAAATTAAGCTGGTGGGAAAAGAGCAGGTTGGTGAGGTAAAGAGCCAGTGTAAGAGTTAGCGTGGCCAAGTAAAATGATGCACAGGGGGTCATGTAAAGGACATGAGGAGATTAAATAAACATTCTTTAATAAGGCATTGTACATCTGTTCCCCTCTCTTGGGCATGGAACAATTGTATGCATATAGCCAAATTACTTTAGTTTCATGTTCAGAGCAAAACAGAAGAAATTCCTAGACAGTCTGCAAGTCTGCATATTCATTCAATCTCCTTTCAGTGTTAAAGTTGGGATGGGTGAAATTTCCTTTTTGCGCATCCACGGTACATGGACATGAAACAGCAAGCAATTCAGCCATTTTTGTATATACCTATTCCGGAATGGAAAAAAGTAGAGATGCAAGCAACATGGCCTGCAAAACAAGAATTCCGCATTCTGGGCATTTTGGAATGCAAGGAACAAGAAATTATTGTGAGACTTGGCTCTGACAGGGGAAAGCCATACTTTCCAAGCAGAGGATTTTGTGAGGGCACCTGCGTGCCAGGAGGACCCCGCTGGAAGCACTGCACACAGACTTCCTTGTGGGGAAGTTGATTTGGAGTTCAGTGTCAGGGGTCCAGACGATGTATTTACCTTGCTGCAGCTAGCATAAAGGTAAATACAACTGATTATGGTAAATAAATTGCCCAGGTCTCCACAGTACTTCAAGAAGCAACCTGGCTTTTTTCTGCCCGCAGAGCAGCGAATGATCCCTATTTCCACTCTGTAGATGTGAGATTCCTACTTTTTTTTACTGTGCGGGAATTGCACTCACCACTCCACTAGCTAATAGTGAATGTTGCATGTATTTGGTGACGTCCTGTTTTTTTTTAAAACAACAGCGATCCGCAAACATTGGAAGAAGGGAATATCAGAACAACCCCACTCTAAAAGCTGCTAATACTTGGTTGCCTCGTCGGGGCCCTTTAAGGCTGTCCCTTGCCTCTATAGAAGAAATAGAGGGAAAGTGATTTTACCCCTGAACGGCCTTAGAAGTAAGTGGGAGGAGGATCTGGCAACCCCCTATTTCGGAAGAAGACTGAGTACACCTATTAGACAAAATCCCCAAAGTTTCAAGGAACGGCAGGTTTAAACTTATTAATCTATATGTACTACATAGGGAGTAACTCACTCCCAGTAAAATTAACAGACCCTTTGCAAGTGGGGAGGCATAATGTCCAGGATGCAGGACACTAGGCGCTGAGTTCCTACACATGTTTTGGAGTTGCCCGAAACTCGAAAGCTACTGGGAAGAAATCACAGGAGTACTAGCTGAAGTCATGGACAGGGAGATCCCATGCACACCCGAACACTGTCTACTAAGTTGGTTCCCTCACACAGACAAAACTAAAACCACAAACAACTTTCAAGACCTAGCCTTTGCCCTAGCGAAACGAGAGATCACTAGGAATTGGAAGGCCCCAAGGGGAACCCAAGTGGTGGTCTGGAGGCGGGAACTCGAGAAATGGGCAGGCTACGAGAGCAGGGTGCTCCGTGAAGTCAGACGTAGACACGGTTCTTTACACATAGCCAGGGCATGGTAGGCCCTCGTGGACTCATTGACACACCCCATACCCCCCATCACCGTAAGCAATGCCAGGTACCCCCTAGAACTGTTGCCATCATACCAGATTAATCCTCCTTAGGAAAACAATTGAAGAGGGACACATGCAAACGACACCCCACAGGGACTCTTAGATGTATAGCAAAGGCGGGGACATATGTAACCTGCAAAGACCACCCATTTATATTCCTACAATTAAAACCAAGGCTTAGGGCACACCCAAGTTAGAAGGAGGAGGGGAATTTTTTTGTTTTCTTAACTGTTTACTTGGCTGTTGTTATGCCTTTATCCTCCAGTGTCCTGAAAGACTAGACAATGTACCACAACAGCAGGATATATGTTATTATCAAATGCCAAAATAATTTGTTTTAAAAGAAACATATTAAATAAAATCAGCAGTGCATACATGTTCATGTAAGAATCATTTAGTGCAATTGAGTATCACATACTTACAGCTACCAAACTTCAGTGGGCAAGCATGTCCATCCATGGGAAAATTTATAAGCAGCATTGGACATGCTGCATTTATTGTGAGCCTGAAACACATGAGAAACATTTCTGTCTGAGTAACATTAATAAATAGCATAGAACAGCGGACATTCAGGGATAATCAGGCTTGAACTCACTTCATTGTGTACAGAATACTTCCGTTCTGAGTAATCCTCAATAGTTTATTGGGGGTGGTCATGGCATGTGAGATAGACCTCTTGCCATTGCGGAAGAAGGTGTCTGGGGTCCATATCTGACTGGCCATTAAGTTGTTCAACTTCAGAATTGATATTGGTCCATTAAACTTCAGCCTCTCATCATCCCATGTCTGACGGAAGAAAACATCCAGTCTGTATTCCTGTAAAAATATAACATCAGTTCACACATCGAGGTCTTCATCATTACATCTGTTTCAATGATGAAATGAAGCTTTGCGTCCACTGAACCCATTTCCCATGTTCCAATATCTGCAGAATTTTGTTTTTCAGTAATCCACTGTGATAGGGCTGACAGTTGTATCCCAGGAAAACTCCAAAAGTCATAGGGGCTTATTTACAAGCCCCTTGCGCCACCCGTACGTCACTTTTCCCATGTTAAAAATGGCGCAAAAGTGGCGCAAGGGGCTTGTAAATCTGCCCCATAGTTTCCTATAGAGTAGGACTGCAACTTTTATTAACTGATGGAAAGGAGTAAAATTTGGCAAATCCTAGAAATTGGTCAACGCGTGTGGAATTACTCAGTATTGATAATTAGCCATTAGCTATGTGGTACCACTTCAAACTTCGACTATGTAACCTTTTTTGAGTTTGCAATCTCATCATATTTACATATCTACATATTTTGATTAGATGGAAATGAGAGGGCATAAGAGTTCACAAATATATTCAGAATTAGGTGTGACCTCTTTCAGACATGAGTAGTTGAGATTTTAGGGCAATTTTAAAAGTTGTAAAAGAGGAGATGAAACTATGTTCCACTGAGAATCAGTTCCTGAGTTGAGGACCATGGGGCAGATTTACAAGACCCTTGCGTGACTTTTGCGCTGCAGTTGCGTCAGTTTTTTGACGCAACAGCGGCGCAAACAATGCGGCCTATTTACAACGTGACGCATCTTGGGAGATGCGTCAAGTTGTAAAGCCCTGCGTCACATTATACCTGCGTCAGGTATAATGTATGCAGGGTGGGCATTCCCACGCAGGAAGGCCTCGTAAAAGTGACTCAGTGAAATCTACAAGATTTCACTGCGCCACTTTTAGGACGCCACTGCGTCAAAACCTTACGCCTGCTTGAAGCAGGCGTAAGTAGTGACGCAGTGCAGTGGGAATAGGCCTCAACACGCATTGCTGGAGTTGCGTCGTGCTTGCGACACCACTCCAGCAATGCGTGACTTTTCCACCAACAGATGCGTCAATCCTTGCGCCATAGTGCACCGTATTGTAAATACGGCGCATCTATGGTGGCGCAAGGGTTTCTAAGGGTGGCGCAGGAAAAGTGACGCATCTGTACAGATGCGTCACTTTCTTGTAAATCTGCCCCCATGTATTTTGAATGAGCAGAATCATGAAACAGGTGTCCGAACATTTAGAGATGAAAGAGGGTTGTGAAACAAGATGATAGCTCATAGTTTTGGATGGATCAGCAGTGGGTTTTTTGAGCTAGGGTAGGACAATAGCTATTTTGAAGTACTGAGAATACTGGACCTAAAAGAAGAGATAAAGGGCCTGATTATGAGTTGAGGCATTATTTATTGCCCCGATAAATAATAATACCACAGGGTACATTATTTACTGAGTGCGATGAATAACACCTATTACAAGTTTATGGGAAATAACATGCGGATTTTGTGTTTAACACACTAAAATCCACATAAAATAGTAAATACCCTGTGTTTTCCCGTTAGTTGTAAGGAAGGTTCAGTTATTTAACCCATTCAATACATATCGGATGTGTTAAATACCTTCAAACTCGAAATTCCGAGGTTAACGCATGGGTCGGAATATTACGAGCAACTCATAATCAGACCCAAAGAGTGATCTCCAGAAGGACCGATGATGAGAGGGTTAGCCATATAGAGAGTGGCTTGGGGACACACAGGGTTTGGTTGTACACACGAGCCTTAGGCAATATTAGGTATAGGAATAAGTTCAGCTGGAGATGTTAGGGGGAAAGAAGATAGCTTGGTAAAGTTAATGGAGTGGGAGGGGACTATGGCTGCTGACTGTGGTGCTAAGACTGAACATAGAATAATTCTAGTGTTCAAGATTTAAGAAGAGAGAAGTGAGGCAGAGGGGGAGACACTAAGTGAGCGAGCAGTGAGCTTAGAAGGAAGAGTTGTTTCTGTGGGTGCAGGCAAATTGAGGTAAATAGATCATTCAAGTATGTAGATTAACAGCAGTTAGTGCATAAATGAGCAGACTCAGGGCTAGTTTCCAGGCATTCTTGTGTTCAGTGGGCTCGAGGTCTTGAAATTTGTAGAGGAACACTGTCATTTTGGATTTTAGGGAGAGAATACAGGAATAGATTCAAGGTTGAGGTGATGAAATGGTGAGAAGAAAGGTAGAATATGGATGTTTAATGTTGCTCTTATTCAAGAAATACACAATTGCTCTATAAGCCATTCTCCTTTATGGAGGATATAGTGGATTGTGATTTATGTATGAAAGAAAATGTTTGCAATCCTGTGCACACCAGCTGCTAGAAGCTCATAGTAGTGCACATGGAGAAAATGAAGTGAACACAAGATAAACGGTAATGCAGTGTGATTGTGCACAATGTATTGGATACAGATGTAATTTCCATCAGCATCTTGATGCGGTAATAAGCCCTAGATCCAGATGATGAACGTAGTGTACTTCGTCTCTGTAAATTGAACGGACCTGATCACATCCAGTTAACTAGAGAATTTCTGTCAGAACAGTCTTCTGCTCTGGGCTGTCAACAGAGAATGTTGTAATTTTGGAATGGCCTGACTGAGGCTGGGACTCAGAGGCACCCCATTTTAGGGGCCAATGAGCTCTCTCAAAAGGGAGAACTCTGAGAGGCTCTAGTAAATAGCATTAACAATACTAAGTCTGTAACAGAATGTGTGCCTCACCTAAGCATCTTTGACAGTCTAGTGAGAAGCCAAAGAAGCTTGCAAAGAAGGTGTGTGGAACGAGTCTAGGTGCAGTGCAATACAATTATCACAGTATTAATAAGGTATTAATGTTCAGCACGTTTAATAATATCTAATGCGCAATAAATATAGATACATTATAACAGTAACTGTTAGAAGGTGGTTCTGACCATCTGAGCCGCCCGGATTTTTCGCTTTTTGAACACCTAGGGCCATATTATCAGGAACGGCGATAACATTATCGCCGCTTTAGCGGCAGGAAACTGCTGCTAATGCGGTGATAAGGGGCTTGATAATATGCCCTATAGAATTCCAATAGAAGCCCAGGTTCTGGTGTGAAGGACATCAAACCTTTTAGAGGGACTGAAAGTCACAGGTGTTATGTGAGGTACCTGTGTAAGGTGGAGTCATAAGCAAAGTGGGGTTATGTTGCCAGACATTCCTGCTAGGGTGTCTGGCTGTAAATGCTTAATCCTGTGGTTTTACCTGTGATGCCTTTTAGAGGCTGTGATTGCAATGCATTACCACTGTTATCAGCTACAAAAAGTACCTCATTTAAAGTGATGCCCAAACATGTATTCTTGCTACTGCGCTAGGGGAGGAACAACCCAGACTGTTAGCTACTAAGATGTAGAAGTGCATACTGTATGGTCAGTATAAAATGCTTAGTCAGGGTTATGTGTCCCCAGGGCAGGCTTACCTATTTTTAATGCTTGTTGAGATGATGGGGTGGGTCGCCACTGGGATGGTGCCAGTTGGCAAGGCCCTCGCTCCAAGTTGTGTCAACCCACTGCATTAGGGGGCAAGATGATGTGCATACATGGGAGTGGTGGTACTAGACCCCACCCCCCCTGCGGGAGGGGTGGAGATGTTATGCAATGTCACAAAGTAATTCCAACAGCTTATGTATATTTGTAAATTGGTGCATAGTATTGAGTAGTGTGTGTGTTTAATAAATGTACTCTTACTTTTATAAAGCAAAGTACAGACTGGACAATCAATTATTGAGTGTTATTTCTGCGCACCTGTAATGACGATTACTAGCCCACACCACCTCCCTTGAGTAAGCCTTAGACTGCTCTGCAACGCTACCCTCTGAGAGTCAAGCGCTACAATAGGGTGTTTGGTTCCCAGTGAAGGACATGTTATTTGTGCAGGCCTCACAGATACTGCCTCGTTTTCCAACAGTAACCTAAAATAAAACGCACTCAAAACACATCATACAAATGTAATATAGTAATGATGTAGTGGACCAGTAATCTCACAGTGGGAACATTAATCTCATGTTGAAACACGGTAACCAGGAATAACATATTGTAAACATACAATGAAACTAAGGCTCCAGGATAAACACTGTACATAATGTTCGTGAAGCTCTAATGCTTTGGAAGCTCAGAACACATGTAGAGTAATAAGAACAAGCATTTGCAATGCAATAGGTCTCGCATTTACGTGAGTTTAAGCTATTGGCATTGTAAATGACAATGTCTTGTATTTATGTTTTAAAAACCAAAACATAAATATAAGGCATTGTCATTTACAATGCCAATAGCTCAAACTTGCGTAAATGCGAGACCTATTGCATTGCAAACGGGAGGGAGGGGAGGGAGGGCACGACAACGGGGCACGACAACGGGAGGGAGGGCGAGGGAGTCGCCTATTTTAAGGCGTTGTATGATTTTGTGGTTAGGAACAGTACCTCTGCACAGTACCAGCAATATTAAATATGAATCAACCATCTCTTAAAACTAAGGAGGCTTCCATTTAGGCAGACCTCTGGGAAAAGAGCATGGTTTCTCTGAAGATGGTGGACGCGTGTCCTGGCAAAGAAGACTGTGGGATTTTAATGCTAGTTCATCTGCCAATGTTCATAAGAGCACTGCAAGGGAGATCCACAGATAGCTGTAGTGAAGAAAACACGATCCAACCGCCAGGGACACTTGTGTGTAACTGCTCCCCATGTGCCAGTACTATCCGCAATACATTCAGACAGAAGAGTGCTCGACACCTGGCCCATACAGAAGAGTGCTCAACACCTGGCACAGTCTGAACAGTGCTCGACACCTGGCCCATACAGAAGAGTGCTCGACACCTAGCCCATAGAGAAGAGTGGTCTAAACCTGGCCCATACAGAAGAATGCTCGACACCTGGCCCATACAGAAGAGTGCTCGAAACCTGATCAACACAGAAGGGAGCTCCACATCTGGGTCAGGCAGAAGAGTGCTCTAAACCTGAACCAGACTAAAGAGCGGTGCACACCAGGTCCAACCAGAAGAGTTCACTTCACCGTATTAAGTTAGAAAAGTGCTTCTAACCTGAACCAGACAGAAGAGCGGTCCACACCTGTGCCAGACAAAAGAGCACTCTGTGCCAGGTCCATAACGAAGAGAGCTCCACACATGGTCTAGACAGAAGAACGATCCACATCTCTGTCAGACAGAGGAGCCCTCTGCATCTGGGCCTTACAAAACAGAGCTTCAACTTGGGCCAAACAGGAGCGTGAGTACTCTACACCTGCGTCAGAGAAAATAGCTGTATGCAAGAACCATACAGAACAGCGCTCCACACTACAAGAGTTCAGTGCACCTGGACCAGACAGAAGATCGCTCAACCCCAAGACTAGACAAGAGTTCTTCACACCTCGACTAGACAAAGATGCGCTCCACACAATGGAAATCATATTCTGACTTCTTGAAGAAAGGAGAACAAGGAAAATATCAGGGGTATGAACAAAGAAACCACACTTTGCCCACTGATAAAGGGAAAAAGAGACCTGTGGTGGTACTTCCAAGAAGAAAAAGTGAACACTCCTTCCCCTCTGTCCATCACAGAAGAAGTGAAGCAGAGTATACGGCAAACCCGGCCCTCTCCATCTCACTGCAGCAAAGCACAGCTACCTGTCCGAGGTGACGGGGTCTCCCTCCCCTACCATGTACCACGGATGAGCCCAGCCCTGACATGTAAAGAGTGTTGCAGTGTCACAGCTCACTGTACCCTAGGGGGTGGAAGGAGGGCCCCTATCTCCTGCACCACCGTTGCCCGGGCTCCCCTCTGCAGACATGCCGCCCCCAGAAGCTCTCCGTCCCCTGCTCACAGGACAGGCCAGGGGGATGGGCTGGGCGCAGACTGCGGCTACCTCTCTTTGCGCAGCACTCCCGCATGCTGCAGTCAGGCTCACAGGATGCTGCTTGAAGAGGAAGCCAGCCGCGGGAGGGGAGGGCGGTGGCAGGGAAGAGTGGGAGACAATGGGCACGGGGAATGGGAGGGCAGGGGGGTGAGGTTACCGGGCACTGAGGAGACGGGGGCGAGTAAGGAGATGAAACTTCTCTGAGAGGGGTACACCGGGAGGTATTGGGTGTGACATGAAAATAGAGCTGGAAACGCAGCGGGGATTGGGTTGTGTAGGAGGGCAGGGCCAGGGGTGGCAAGTGAAGGAACAATGCCAACGAGAGGGCAAAGATAGGGGCATGATAAGAGAGAACAGAGGGAGAGAAAAACAAGGCAGGGAGTCAGTATAGCAAGGTACTATGGGGGCAGGAGAGAAGGACAGGAGGATGTGGCTAACAGTCAGAGCTGCCGACTGTGGAGCTGGGGAACTAGGTTCGAGTCATGCCATCGGATCCACATCCAGAGATACTAGGCAGATCACTTATTCTCCCCACACCTACCAAAAATGATTGTGTCCTTGTGTAATGTAACTGATGCTCCAACACCTCAGGGTCGAGTTTGCGCTATATACAAATGACAGCTGCTTGTAAAAGAAAGTGCGCATCGCGCGCTGAATGTTGCAGGAAAGCATGTCGTGCCTGCAGTAGTAAAAACTCATTAAAGAAAGTAGTGCTTGCAGACTTAAAGAGACGTACCGTGTAACAACCGAATTAAAGGGGCCAGTAGCCATGGAAGGTTACAAATGAAGACAAGGCCGTACTAAGGAGGGACTAACAAGCCAATTACTGAATCAGAAGCCAGCATTTACCAAGGACAAAGATCAGCAATTGCCTCTCTAAACCTACTCCTGTCTCCCTGGGTGTTCCCCAGGGTTCTATTCTCTCTCCCTCTCTATTTAACCTCTTCATGGAACCCCTCACCCTCATTCTTAAGCAAGCAGGAATCAACTACCACCTCTATGCTGACGATACCCAGCTTTACTATAAAATCAAATCTCAAGCTGACATCCTGCACCTCAATGATGCCCTGACTAAGATTCAACAATGGTTCCATCACAATCACCTTAAACTCAACCCTAATAAAACAGAAGTCATTCTCTTCACTCCTAAAAACAACCGGCTCCCCATTCAACACTGGATCTCCGACCTTAAAGCTCTCAACTGCTCTTTGTCCACCTCTAACTCAGTTAAATCCCTCGGAATAAGCATTGACCAGAACCTCAGCCTTTCTCCCCACATAAAAAACGCGGCCAAAGGCGCTCTCTTCTCTCTACATCACCTCAAGGTATTGGGTGTGACATGAAAATAGAGCTGGAAACGCAGCGGGGATTGGGTTGTGTAGGAGGGCAGGGCCAGGGGTGGCAAGTGAAGGAACAATGCCAACGAGAGGGCAAAGATAGGGGCATGATAAGAGAGAACAGAGGGAGAGAAAAACAAGGCAGGGAGTCAGTATAGCAAGGTACTATGGGGGCAGGAGAGAAGGACAGGAGGATGTGGCTAACAGTCAGAGCTGCCGACTGTGGAGCTGGGGAACTAGGTTCGAGTCATGCCATCGGATCCACATCCAGAGATACTAGGCAGATCACTTATTCTCCCCACACCTACCAAAAATGATTGTGTCCTTGTGTAATGTAACTGATGCTCCAACACCTCAGGGTCGAGTTTGCGCTATATACAAATGACAGCTGCTTGTAAAAGAAAGTGCGCATCGCGCGCTGAATGTTGCAGGAAAGCATGTCGTGCCTGCAGTAGTAAAAACTCATTAAAGAAAGTAGTGCTTGCAGACTTAAAGAGACGTACCGTGTAACAACCGAATTAAAGGGGCCAGTAGCCATGGAAGGTTACAAATGAAGACAAGGCCGTACTAAGGAGGGACTAACAAGCCAATTACTGAATCAGAAGCCAGCATTTACCAAGGACAAAGATCAGCAATTGCCTCTCTAAACCTACTCCTGTCTCCCTGGGTGTTCCCCAGGGTTCTATTCTCTCTCCCTCTCTATTTAACCTCTTCATGGAACCCCTCACCCTCATTCTTAAGCAAGCAGGAATCAACTACCACCTCTATGCTGACGATACCCAGCTTTACTATAAAATCAAATCCCAAGCTGACATCCTGCACCTCAATGATGCCCTGACTAAGATTCAACAATGGTTCCATCACAATCACCTTAAACTCAACCCTAATAAAACAGAAGTCATTCTCTTCACTCCTAAAAACAACCGGCTCCCCATTCAACACTGGATCTCCGACCTTAAAGCTCTCAACTGCTCTTTGTCCACCTCTAACTCAGTTAAATCCCTCGGAATAAGCATTGACCAGAACCTCAGCCTTTCTCCCCACATAAAAAACGCGGCCAAAGGCGCTCTCTTCTCTCTACATCACCTCAAGAAAATTAAACCCTTCATTCCTGCTGATGCCTTTAAGTTAGTTGTTCAATCACTAGTACTTTCTAGATTGGACTATGGTAATGCCATTCTCTCTGGAACACCGAAAGTCCACCTAGCCCCAATCAAATCAGTACTTAACCTCGCGGCCAGGCTTATTTCGGATTGTAAGCGGTCCGATCACATCTCCCCCATCCTCAAAGATCTCAAATGGCTTCCCATCGAAGGCAGATCCACCTACAAGAATGCTTGCATTACGCATAAAGCCTTGCATCATCATACCCCATTGTATCTCTCAGACAAACTCCACAAAGCGGGCTGCTCTAGAGAAATGAGGAGCACAAATACTCTCATGCTAGTACCTTCCTTGGTAAACAAGAAATCTACCCAGTTACGCTCTTTCTTCGGAAATGCGCCTACTATCTGGAACTCACTCCCCAAAGACCTACGTTGCAACCCCTCCTACCTTAGCTTCAAAAAAGATCTCAAGCGGCACCTTCTCAACAAATACTGGGGCCCTTAATCCTGCCACCTAACAGGGTTTCTCAACCTGCCCATGACGGTGCTATGTTCTCACCACATTATACCTGACGTACTACCCCCCCCTCCTCTCATTCTCACATATATTTCCACCCTCCCCTTACTAGTTCTCTTATAATTCTCTGCCTACTCCTACATGCTATCTCCTCTCCCATCACCCTCCTCAGTTTCCCCCTTCCTCCCTACTTTCCTCCCCCCCCCCATCCCTGACCACCCACGCTAGATCAACTATCCAATTCTGGTTATGGACTAACTGTACTCCTTATTTTCTTGTCCATGTATTTACTGTTCTTTGCATTTTGTTCTTATTATCTTGCACTTTTCTTTTTGTACAAATGTTATATTGCATTTTGTTCCACTCCCAACCCTTGTTAAGCGCTCTGATACCTTTGGGTCTAGCCAGCGCTATATAAAACCGTTTAAATAAATAAATAAATAAATAAAGACACAAGCCAATGAAAATATGGGCGGAGAGTGCGCGGGGCTTCTCTTCCATACTCCACTACAGCAAGTCTCGCAGAGCAGCGCATGCGCGCTGACTCAGGCTCGAGCTAAAAAGCCAATGCAAAGCAGTACTGATGCTGAAAAATCAGGGTTTTCATTTCAAGCAACTAAAGTTCGCCAGCTCTGAATGGGCACTGTAGAAAAATGGAGGATTGCATTCTTAAAGCCAATAACAGATACTTTGCCCCTCTTCAACTGATTAAATCTTACAACTGCAGGTTTGCGAGCATCTAAACGATTCAAACAAGGCAAGTGCAATGGCAACTACAATGTCTCGGAGGTCGAGTGTTGACTTTCTGACACTGGGGATGTACGCTGTTAGTAGGACGCCGAGAGGGCTCAGGTGAACACGGCCAGGAGCAAGCTGGTGTCAGATGAGACCTCAAAGATCAGGCTGGATGACTAGGCAATCATGTGCTGGGTTGCAGCAAACAACATGCCAATAAAGGAATAACATCAAAGAGATAAAAGTATTAAAAGGTTGGTGCAGAGAGGTGGAGGCACTACAGTCTCACTTGCACATCACAGCTGTCACTCCCTGTGGTCGCCTGTCTCTGTCTCTGGTGAGGGGTTTAAAGTTCGGAGGATGTTAATTTGTTTTTGCATGGTGCCAGTTCTTGGTACTTCCTGCATTATTTTATGATTGCAATGAACACAAGAAGTCAAAAGAGCTGCGGCCATGAAAACATGGACTGCCATAAACAAGAAAATCCTGGCCATTGATAGAATAGAAAGACTACAACCACAATACCAAATTAAGTGTCATACATAATAAAGACGAATGGCCACAAGAAACTTCTTCTATGTTATTCTTTCTTATATGTCTTTATTTTGGCCTATATTGTTATTGTGCATCATACAGGAACTCTAATCCTGCCTCTGTTTCTTTTTTACCAAAGCTAATAGCTCTGGCGTTTATGTGGCAAAGCATGCCAACACCATGTTGTTTCTGTGCACTAGTACATTAAAACCAGAACTATTGGCTTGGCCAGTGCTTGTTGTAAGTGAAACTCACAGAGATAAATATAATATAGGACGAAAGATTAATGAATGGCATGTACACTACAGAGACTCATCCCCTGCTGCTCTTTTACTGTCCACTAGCTGTCACTGATGCAAAAGAGTCTTTGTTTTCTATCTGAGCAGCAGTGCTTCTAGGTACCAGCAGACATGGATTCCAAGGTCATATCTTCAACAAACCAATACAGTATATGGTTCAAGACCACGGGCTGTGAAATCTTAGACATTCTGCCGAAGTAGGCAGTAAGAACTGGTAAGAATTCAAGAGAATTTGGGGCATATTTACAAAGAAATAACTGCAAGCAATTTACCAGCGCTGCGCTGCGTCATTTAAAAAATGCAGGGATGCGCCGTATTCACAAGAATGCGGTGCTCCCTTGTGTTTTCCCTTGTGCCGACGTTAAAAAGCTGCCTAGCTCCAACACAGACACCCTTGTGCCATGGTGCAAGGGTGCCTACGTTGCAGGGATTACTGTTTATGTGCAGGAAGGGAGACCTTCCTGCACATAAACAATCAGTAAAGGCGATTTGCTCCTTCTATATTTACAAGGCCATGAAAAGCCATGTAGGGTAGCTTTGCGTTGCCTTGTAAATATGGGCCAGTACAAAGCGTCACCAGAGCGTCAAAAAAGGTGCTCTGGAGGAGCTAGGGGATTGTAAATATGCCCCTTTGTGTACCTTCAACTTTTTTCCCTTCTCTTTCCATATTACTCACTGCTAAAGGCAAGGTGAAGCGCCTGCTGCATCAGTTTCAGTGGAAGTGATACTGGGGAAGATTAAAATGGCTGTATGGCCCATCTTAACTTTGGTCTGTGACTGGAAAGTCACAAGAAAAGAGCAGAAGTGAGCGAGATGCCATGTCACATCTGTTTGATGGAGTTCGCAGGAGAGAGGGGTCAAAGAAACCAAGCAGAATGATAAAGAGGAAAAAAGAGATTCCAATTGTGAAGAAAAAACTACTTGACTATCAAATTAGGTGCAAAGAAGGAAGACAAAATTAGCCAAATAATGTAGACAGAAAATAAAGGAGCTACAAATAAGGTACAAAAGAAGACTGGAAAGATGGAAAGAACTATGGGAAAGAGGAAAGGGAAAGAAGGAAAGAAAGATGGAAGTGAAGGAGAGAGAAGAATGCAAAGCATGGGAGAAATATGTAAAAAAAGGATTCAAGAAAAAAGGAGGAAGAAAAAACATCTAAAAATGGAAAAGGGGAAAGAAGCAGGAAAATAGGAGGAATTGATGGAATTGATGGAAATAGGGAAAGAAACAGGAAAAGAAAAAATAAGAGATGGAAGGAGTGATTATGAAAGCAATGAAAGATGAAGGAAAAAGAACGATCGAAGAAGGGAAGAAATGTGAATCACGGAGCGCCTTCATAGGAAGGGTCGGGATCCCTCACTTTGCTCTCTGACGTAGTGCCATTTAGTTCAAAGTGGGAGGTATTTTTATTTTTCTGGCTACTCCTTTGCTCACTGACTCTTCTTACTGTGGCAATTACTCCCAATTACCTACTGTGAAACCTTGCATTGATTCTTCTCGCACTTGATTTTTGTTTTAATGCCATATCACTACATCCGTTAGCGCTCTAAATGTAATTATCTTCCAGACTCCCATTCACTTGCTAAGCAGATTTTGAACTTGTTTTAACAAAAGAGCCTTGCCATTATTTCTTGTAAAGTGCCTTCGTTTTTTGTTTTTTGTTTTGGCTATGTGCTGTTAATGCACCCAAGGAAAATAAGGTGGAGAAATTGCGAACTAGCTGGGGAAAAAAAGTCTCGTCCTGAATGTTATTGTTATCGATACTAAAGCTAATTAAATTCTGTAATCTGTTCCAAAGTAGTCGACTTAGAAAGCTGCATGACGAAGGAGGAAAGAAATGTCACCAAGGCAAGGGTTAAACATTGGCTACATGCTAATACGATTTAACTGCAGACTTGACAGATAAGGAAGTATGTCAGGCAAACACCTAGAAGTGAAACACAAAGCATGAGCTGGTGACACAGAGTTATAAAAATGCCCACTTACCATCTCTATATCTGAGACTGGGCCAAAGCTTGTCACATAAATATCCGTTTTGACTTCTGTAGCTGGGCCTGCAGAAGAATCAGATAAACGTGGCACATGAGACATATATAGGGAAGAGCAACATGTGTTAATGTGCAACACCTACACTCAGTGCTTTAAATGGGAAAAAATAAGTGCAGGTACTCATTAAAATGAGCTAGCGGTGTAGTAAGGGGGCGGGCCTAGGGGCGGGGCTAAGGGCAAGACATGATGATACTTAACAACTTCTATATTCGTTGCAGCTCATACCAAAACACATGAGAAATGTGTTTATATAAACAAAGCAGGTTAACTCATTACACAAAATGAAAGAGAAATGCGATAATACGTTAACATTTCCTTTTTTTGCAATAGTTGCACCTTCTTAATGTCGTACTGTTAATTGCTGTTTGGCACAATACTATATATTTTTGAGCACGCGAGTAGGAAGAAACTGAAAATACCCCCACGTCGCACCAAAGCTCTTATGGCACCAAGCAAATGAAGCAACTCATCATGACCCTCCCCAGAAGATATCTCTTGTCTCTTCCATCAATCTATCCATTCATTATTTCATCCTACCATTTACCTGCTGATGTCCACCATTTAACCTTTACATTCTTTCGTCTATCCAGTCTAACATCAATCATTCAGTTTTTCACCATTCCGTCTATCCACCCTTCATATCCAAACCTATCCATCCATCTCCAAACCTATCCATTCATCCTTTCACTCATCCATCTCTTTATCCACCCTTTCCCTCATCCATCAATCCTTTCGCTCATCCATCCATCAACCCTTTCACTCCTTTATTCTATACACCCTTTCACTCAATCCCTCCTTTCACTCATCCATCATCCACCCATCGTCCCTACCTTTCATTCATCCATCCAAACTTTCACTTATCCACCCATCATCCGCCCTTTTATCCAATCATCCACCCTCTTTCACCCATGCATGCTTTCACTCATTCATCCATCTATACATCCACCCTTGCTCACTCATCCATCCACTTACTCATCCACCCACCCACCAACCCTCCCTTTTACGTTATTTATGAATCTTTGTCGCAGAGCAGACATGTACAAAGTGCCACACATTTTCTTTAAAATACCTCCTGAGAGTGTCTTGATTCTCTCTCTCTTTCTTTCACTTTTTTCTTACAAAAACAGGCATACACACAAACATAGTAAGTAGTCCGTTTTTATATAGCGCAGCTACTCACCCTTACGGGTCTCAAGGCGCTGGGGGCCGTCGTGGAAATTAAGTGAGCTATTGCCCAGAGTCACATGGTGCTGAGCTAAGCTGCCAGGGATCGAACCGTGAACCCTGTGCTCCGAAGTCAGCTGCCCTGGCCGCTGCACCACACCTCTCCACACACAAAATACTCGGGTATGATAAAAGCCATCTTTTCTCTTCACCTACCATGGCTTTTTTAATTGCCACCATGGCCGGACTGGCCGTAGCCTGATTGCCACTGCCAGGGAACTGACATGATTCCTGTGCTTGCAGGAAGGCACAGGATAGTGTGAATGTGATTGACAGCACAGGGCCTGAATGGACCCTGCTCTGTCAAGCACTGCGTGATGGTGAGCACTCGGACATTATTCAAATGAGCCCTGCTGAATTGCTCAGCTGGGGCTCAGATCGGTGCTGCAGAAGCGGCGCCTTGGCTGCCAGAGACACGTTCTACTTCTGCTCACCAGCACTGCCAATGAGCCTACCTTTTCATGAGTACCGGTTCTCTCCAGGGCAGTAGAGAAGTGCCGGTACTCAGAGCGATAAATCTAAGAAGTGCCGGTACTCAGTACCGGTGAGTACCGGCCCATTTAAAGCACTGCCTACACTGTTAAATATATGTTGGACGCACTGGGCAGATTTACAATCTGGCATGATCGGGAGTTCTAGTGCTACCCAGTTATTTAGGGTTCAGTGGCCATAAAAGGGGAATAACATGCGATAGTAGTTTTACTGCAGCTATTTGCACGCGTTTCCACTGTAAATGCATAATGAAATGTGGTATTATCTTATTTCAGTTGGGAAATGGGACAAATTTACACTAATATTAACACCTCGCATGCCTACCATTACCACAGTCCTCTAAACAGGGTCAAATATTGTAGAAGAGCAAGTGTTGGCAATTGTGCTCCAAACTATTTTCAAAATTACACTTTTTATTGGTATTGTCCACTTTATGCACGGCTTGTGTAACACTTTTTCTTGGATCCCCCAGTGACAGAGGCCATTTAGCAATATCTAGAGCAGATTGCGAATGTTTTCTACAGTCCACATCACAAGCTACTTTGTCTACATCAGAAAGTTAGCCCTCCGCCACCCCTCCACCCCACAGGCTCTTTGAATTTCTGGAGTAGCTTGTTCCTGTATCAACGACCTATCTCAGAAGAGTGGCTGTGCAGCTTGGGATGAGACACAGTGTCTCATCCCAAGCTAAATATGTGTAGGCATAAGAACACAACCAATAAAATACCATAAACGAAATGCACTAGCAACACTGGGCATCCAGGTTACACACAATATAATGCTCGGGTTATTTGACCGATCTCAAACTTTGTTACATGTGGAATACCGAGTATTAGAAATAGTGTTTCTGGGTGGCTAGGGTATGTACCTAAGCCAGGCAGAACCCATCACTCTCGTCAGGGTAAGGGATCAACGCACACAAGATAACCCCTGCTCACCTCCTTGGTAGCTTGGCATGAGCAGTCAGGCTTATCCCAGAGGCAATGTGTAAAGCGTTTGCGCAACAAACTCACACCAGTGACACAATAAATACACCACAAAAGAAACTCAGCACAGTTTTATATAAAAATATGTTTCTGTATTGCATAGAAACATATGCCAAAAAGACATAAAACAATAATCACTTTGCCAACTAGACAATTGCCAAAACATCACAGTTAGTGCAATAAGATAAAGACATATGTTGCATTCATCATGAAAACACCATCACCGAGCATACAAATGTGAATCCTGAAATAATACTCATTATCCTGACACTGCAAGGCAAAAACAATACATGTCATAACTTCAAGGCATAAAATGCAGCAGTTAGGTTATTGGGGGATATCACATGACTTACTATGTCAACATCAGGCACAGCACCTCTTTGCTCTGATTAACCATGATCCGGTAATCTGCGAGTTGCCCACCGCCGCTGATGTTCCCAAACATAGGCATGTGGGGCATCTGCACTCCTATTCCAGGGAATATGGTAATCAGTTGAAAAAGGTATCCAGTTCTGGACCAGGGTCCGCTGTCGAGGTCCTACCCCGTATGGTGAAGGTCAAGAAATGCCCTGAGGTATGTTCAGACAGGGGGGAGGTACCTAGTACCTCCTACGGTAGGGCGAACTTGCTGGTTCCCATGCATGTGTCAGCCTATGGCAGCTGCCCACTAGCATGTGGGGCAGCTGCTATACTGAAGACCGTAGCCTTCTCCCGGTTCGATCTGGGCAGTGCACATACACCTGGTGCAAACAGAGTGGCGTGGCCACCCGGCAGGTCCGAATACCCACCGCGGACCTCGCGGGCCTCCGCCCAGCTGCACAGTACCTTTTGTGGTGCCCACTCTGGGTCCCGAGGGGCAGGTCATGCTGGAGACCTCTTCTGGTCTTGGGTGGTTGCACAGCTAGAAGGCAAGGATGTCAGCCCGCTGCCAGTGTGAGACACCTCCCTCAGTCTCTCCTGACTGCGCAGAGTTGGAAACCAGCCACCCGCTGGGATGACAGCCACGCTTCTTTCTCCCCGTCGGCCACAGTTCACGGCGCCCAGAAGCACTGGTTTCGTTCTTGGCTGCGGGGCGAGATACGACTACAACCACTCAGTCTCCCTGCTCAGAGTGTACAGTGAGGAGGGCGCTCAGCACGCACAGTCTTGGTCAAATGGGCAGCAAAGTGAAGCGCTCACCCTGCACTAGAATTCCACCAGGAGTAGGAGTGTGGCGCTCACCACGTGCTCCACAAACCAGCAGTAGGCAATGGAGTCCTCTAGGTCACTGGGATTCCACCAAAATGGGGTGGGGAACAAGGCCACAAGCCCCTGGAGAGCGCTTGGGGGCACATGAGCAGGGAAAGAGGCAGCAGGCCAGCACATAAGGCAGTGCAAAGTAGTAGTCCCTCCTGCAGCCCAGCAGATAACAGGACACACAACAAAGCATGCAGTCCAAATGGAGGTTCCTCCTGGTAGCACAAGAGTCCCCTGGAAAGGTGCAGCATGTAGATTCAGGGGCGTCTGGTTACAAGTCCCACGCATTGTCTAAAATCATGGGGTCAGGGTCCCTGAACTTATACTCAAGATGTATTTGCTATGGAGATAACTTCAAAAGAAATCTTAGAAGTGGACAACATCCCCATTCAATCCCAGCCCTGGTTCCAGACATAAGTAGGGGGTAAACAAACCTTTTGTGTGAGGGCCGGGCCCAGCCAATACATATGTAAGTGCACCCCACCTCCCGCTCTCCGAGCCCAGTAGACCATTCAGTAAACAGATGAATGCAGATGCAACCCTGTTACACCCAACCCTTCCTGTGTGATGGCTATCTGGAAAGTATTCACAAAGCCTAGCTGTCACTCTGCTTAGACCTGGATTGGAGTCAGGCTGCAAAGGACAAAGAGTCATAAGCACATAGGAATGCCCACTTTCTAATAGTGGCATTCCTGCAATTGTAATGAAAAATCCACTTACACCAATAAGCAGGATTTATCACCACTATTCCAAACATAGCAACGCCACTCCTCTCAGATCAGAAATTACCACTAAAAACATATCAGGGAATTCCCAATGCAAACCTATGAGAGAAGCAATACTCACATTAGTGAAAAACAAAATAGGGTGTTTGTCACTACCAGGACAAGTCCCACAATAAAGGCACATGTCCTACCTTTTACCGACATAGCACTCTGCCCATAAGGCTACCTAGGGCCTAGTTATGGGTGACTTATATGTAGTAAAAGAGGGGTTTCAGGCTTGGCAAGTAATTTTAAAGGCCAAGTCTATGTTGCAGTAAACTGCACTCGCAGGCCCTGCAGTGGCAGAGGCCTGAGACAGGTTTGAAAGGCTACTTCTGTGGGTGGTGCAAGAAGCGCTGCAGTCATACTAGTAGCAATTCATTTACAGGCCCTGGGTATATGGGATACCACTGTACAAGGAACTTACATGTAAATTCAATATGTCAAACAGATGTAAACCAATCATGCCATGTTTAAAGGAGAGGGCACATGCACTTTAACACTCATTAGCAGTGGAAAAGTGCCCAGAGTCCTAAAGCCAACAAAAACAGGTCACAAAAAATACAGGAGGAAGGCAAAATGTTTGGTGATAACCCTGCAAAAAGGGCCAGGTGCAACACTGGGGATCATGATCCTCCAGCCAAAACAGTACTTCATACTACCCTGTTCATGATCACTAGCAGTTCCTAAGTAAATTACATGAACTACAAAATATGTAGGCTATGGGGAAAGGTATAAGGGGTAAAGTACCCCTCCATACATTATAAGGATATTGCAAGTCACATTGAGGACCTCCATAACCATATAGATGAATGAGGCCAAAGGCTGAGTTCCTTTATAAGGTTATGGATTCTTACACTAAATGCTAAAGCGCCAATGTTCACAATAAGGAACTACTTGCCTGTGCAACTTTCTTTGTCTATCTGTTTTGGGTTAGGTTTAATCAGTACATTTGCAATTGTATTTCATTACCCACAGATGAAGGTGACAGCAGGTCTTGTGCTGATCTTGGTATTGAAATGGTTGAAGTGGGTATACAGGGTATGACCCATGCTCAGAAAGAGCACTCAGTAGAAAAAAGCATGTCCTCTTTGAACTTCTGGATGTGTTTCATGAGCAGGACAGTTGGTTACTGGACCTCTGAACATCGATGCACGGTAAGGGTCCTCCAGTGTGGATTAAAGACTCTCTTTCTGGCACTCAAGCTGCAAAGATTTGTGGTGGGACTGTGCTCAACACCATGTTGGAAGGCAGTTAGAAGGAACGAGGAAAGAACACGGTAGGGGGTGCCTAAAAGGTGAAAAAGCAAAACCAGATACAGGGAGGGAGGGAATGGACTCATCATGCAGAGCCACTACTCACCTCACCTGCACTTGAAGTTTGTTCTCAGGCAACCATTCACCTGTCGTTAGAAATGTGTTTTGGTTCTCTTTGTGCATGTCGATACACTTTTCATGTCACTGTTAGCCTCCACGCAGGCACGGTCAGCATCAGTCAAGCAGACCATCAGGAGGCATCAGGTTTAGGTTCACACTTGTAGAAATAGGCAGTATGCAGGCTCTTGTTCATGAAGAAAAACAGCAGGATCCAATCAGATCAGTGTTGATTGGTGGTCTTTTCTTTGAAGAATGGGACTTCAGATGGCATGCTCAGTCATTGGCAGTTGGACACAGCCAACTGACAAGCAGTTCAAATTCACTTCCAAAGTTAGAATTTCCAACTAGTGAAGTTTAGTTCAGATTTTTCCTCTTGTGAGAGGTTGTTTCATAGAGCATGCTTGCTTTGCTCCCTGAAGTCAGTGGTGCCGAAGTGATACCATGCAGGTACATTGTCCATGGGCTTGCTCTGGCAGACAATCTTGTGCTTTCTTTTCAGAAAGGCCCTGGGTACAACTGAGCAGTACAGGGAAGAAGAAGCAGGATATGATTTGTCTCTGGTGTTTTGCTGTAGGATGTAGGAAGACTGTATATTACTTTCAACTAAAGGAACCGCTAATGACAAATTCACCCCACGTGATCATGATCTGTCCTCAGTCTGCATAATTTCTGCTTTTTGCAACCATTAATGCAAATGAAAGATAATAATTGTGAACATTCCCATTCACTAAGGAAAAAATAAATGCAAAGGACCGTCATTTACCATCGTAACAGTACTCAGCTTACAATGGGGTACAGTATCCAGCACTCCTGGCTACAACTACTTTAATGTAAAAGAATATGACTACAAGATCCACTGGTCCTTCAGGTTGTAGGTTAAACACAAGGCTAACAACATTGTCTCATAAAACAGCATTTGTTACAGAAAAAGCAGAAAGAACCTCTAAATCTTTTGGGCTCAGGGGACTTCTAGAGTCTCTGCATGAGGCATGCATGATTGGCAGTAGTCAAAGCTGCACGCAAACTATTGACAGGATGACAGAATTTCTGAGTGCCAAATGCAAGACCAGAATCGGTTTCTGGAGAGCACAGACTACGTATGACACTGGAAAATGGCTCAAGTATTATCTGAGATGAGACATTATGGCCTACACATCCTGGGAGTCAGCAAAAGTAGGTGGGCCTCATTTGCCAGGATGAAAATTACTACAGGAGTACTTTACTTGGGAAGGGATGACAACCAACATCACAACGGAGTAGCCATTGTCCTGAGCAAGGGAACATAGAAATGCCTAAGTCAGTGGAAGCCAGTCAACAGCAGACTGATGACAGCCAGGTTGAAAGGCAGACACACCAACACCACCATTATCCAGTGCTACACTCCACCAAATGGCGCAGAGGAAACAGTCAAGGACATATTATACTAACAGACACAAGCTGAGCTTGAAGCCATGCCAAACTACGACCTGAAGATTGTGATGGGAGACTTGAATGCTAAAGTGGGAAATGACAACACGAGACATAACAGAGCCATGGGAAAGGAAGGTTGTGGAACAGTGAATGACAATGGTTGAAATTTTACACCACAAATGATCTGATCATAGGAGGTACTCTCTTCCCCTACTGTGATATTCACAAACGTGGTGCTCACCCAATGACAAAGACAGAAATTAGATTGACTGCTTCATGATAAGCAGCACCTGAATATGCAAGATGTCAGGGTGAGGAGAGCAGTGAATATTGGCAGTGATCACTTTCTAGTGACCACTCTTCTGAAGCTCATAAAAACAGAACACAAAACATCAGGATGACTGCGCTTTTATGTGACAAAAGTACAAGACCCTAAGACCGACAAGGCATTCTTCTTACACATCAAAAACAGGTTTCAACTCCTGGCAGACACAGAAATTCAGTCTTAGCCAGCTGCAGATGCAGTTATCTAGAAATAGTAACAGGTCTCTTCAATATGTGTAAAGAGCAGTAAAATATTCCTGGGGACCAGGAAAAGGAAGAGGAAAGAATGGATAAGACAAGCCACATGGCAAGTTATTGAAGACAGGAGAGCAGCAAAAAAAGAAACTCATGGAAGACAAATCTGAGGGGCTGTAGGAGAAGTATAAGCAACAGTACATAGAAGTAGGGGTGGGCTGTAAATTCCGCTCTGCGGGCAGAGTTTGCAGAGTTTTGCCACTCTGCTTGGAGCACGGAGTTTGGCAAAAACTCCACCAACCGCTGCATGGCAGAGTTTACTGGCACCCACCCCAACTTTTCTCCACTCAGCTCTGCTAATTGCAGTAGTGAAAAGCAGTTATATTTTAGTTGTATTACAACAACCCTTTGTTAGAAATGGGGGTCTCTAGTTGGCAGAGGTAGGTACCTTTGTCCAAATAGGGACCCTTGCTTCTAGTCAGGGTAAGGGGGATACACTCCTAAAATAACCCCTGCTCACCCCCTTGGTAGCTTGGCACGAGCAGACAGGCTTATCTCAGAGGCAGTGTGTAAAGCATTTGTGAACACATACAGTAACACAGTGAAAACACTACAAATGGACACCACACCAGTTTAGAGAAATAAGTAATCTTTATCTAAACTCAAAGCAAGACCAAACGACAAAAATCCACAATGCAGTAATAAAAATATGACTTGCAGATGGTAGAAATAGTTCAGTTCAATGCAAGTTGTAAATGCGACACTTTTCTCAAAAGTACCTTAGATGCGTCACGCAAAGCAAACAAAATGGCCGCAGGGAAGGTGATGCGTCTGTTCCTTACACTCAGGGGAGGTGATGCGTCTGTTCCTTACTGCGGCGCAGGGGAGGTGATGCGTCTGTTCCTTACTGCGGACCCCAAACGATGCGACAGTCTTGGCGCCTCGATGCGATGCGTCGATCCGGTACGATGCGTGTCTTCATGCAGCCGCACAGCAGGCTTGCGTCGGGATCGGTGCGGCGGCGGCGGTTTCTCGAGCAGCGGCAGGCGCTGCGACGGTTTCTTCGGCGATGCGTCGGAAAACCAGTGCAGATGAGACATGCTTCTTCAATGTTGCGTCGATTTCCCAGCTCCCAGTGACAAACAGTCTCCAGAGGTCCTAAACAGCAGCAGGCACCTCTTTGCAGGTTGGAATTCCCAGCAAGGGAATTCAGGGGAGCTGATGGTGAAGTCTTCGTGTCCCTGAGACTTCAGAACAGGAGGCAAGCTCAGTTTCAAGCCCTTGGAGATCTTTTCTTCAAGCAGGTGACAAAGCAAACAGCAAAGTCTATTTTCTCCTTTCCTTGGCAGCAAGCAGCCACTGCAGACCAACCCCAGACAGCAAACAGCACAGGGGCAGTATTCCTCCTCAGCTTATCCGGCTCTTCTCCTTGGCAAAGGTTCCTCTTGATTTCCCAGAAGTGATCTAAAAGTCTGGGGTCTGGGCCCCTCTTTTTATACACCAAAATCCTTTGTTCTCTGAAGGCAGAGAGTGTCTGTACCCAGCCAATACCAGTTCTGTGGGGCACTTTGCAAGTGCACAACAACCTCCATTGTCAGTGTGAGCCCTGGCTTCAGGCACACCACAGGGGGGCGGAGCCGTCATTGTGGAAGGCAGGCACAGCCCTATTCAGGTGAAGATGCTACTCCTCCCACCACTCCAAATGCAGACCAAGCCTATTCAGCCCAGCCCTGACTCATCAGACTTCTGGAGCCACTGCCCTACTCCAGCCCCTGTCATCCAAAAGCCAGACAGGCAATACACAAACCTAGCAGAGGCACACTGGATGGTTAGGCAAGAAAATACCCACTTTCTAAAAGTGGTATTTTCAAACACAGAATGTAAAAATCACCCTCACTAAAAGATGCACTTTAACATTCTGAGTTCAGGCATATTAAACTTTATTTTCCTATCTGGTTCCTAGGGTCAGTTATGTTTATAAGATGTTATAAACTTACTTCCTATTCTGGCCTATGGGAACAGATAGCCTTGCAATAGTGAAAAACGAAATTGGATGTATTTCACTATCAGGACATGCCACACAAATCAGGGCATGTCCTACCTTTCAAATACAATGCACCCTGCCCACAGGGGTACCTTGGGCCTACCTTAGGGGTGACTAACATGTAGAAAACGGAAGGTTTAGGGACTGGCAAGTGTGTGCACTTACTAAGTCGACATGGCAGTCCCAGACTTCACACAGGCTCTGCAATGGCAGGCCTGAGTCACATTTTACAAGCTGCTTCCGTGGGTGGCACAACCAGTGCTGCAAGCCCACCAGCAGCATTTGATTTACAGGCCCTGGGCACACATAGTGCACTGTACCAGGGTCTGACAATTAAATCAAATAGCCAATCATGGAATCACTAATCCACAACAATACTTTACAGGGAGAGCATATGCACTTTAGCACTGATCAGCAGTGGTAAAGTGCCCAGAGTCATAAAACCACCAACAACGGGTCTGACAAAATACAGGAGGAAGGCAAACATTTCTGGGATGACCCTGAAAAAAGGACCAAGTCCAACACCCTTCATAAAGGGAGCATCACAATTGCATTTGAATGCAGTGAATGTTCAGTTATAATGAAAGTTTAAACATCTCCTCCTATTCAAAAGCACAAACAATTATTTGAGAAAGGTGTCAGTTTTACATACCTGGAAATCATGTTTTGCTTTGAGCCCGTTCTAGTAATCCACTAGGATTTCTCATCTCTAATTACATGTTTTTCTTTCCGCATGTTTGACTGGGATTTCCACTTGGGAGTGCAGTGTACACAGAGGCCGGGCTCCCCATATGGCCATGGATTACTAGGATGGACTCAAAGCAAAACATGATTTCCAGGTGAGAAGGGGAAGACATTCACACTTACTTTATAACTGAACATTTACTATACACAATTCAAATGCTCCCTTTGTGAAGAGTGACTGTAAAACAACATAAACATAACTGCATTCACTATTCCCCCTAATTGCATTGTTATATAATTTAAAGAAGTATTGTTTAGAAAAAGCTATTTGTAGTGAGGCCGCATTCTTCAAATTGCAAGCTGACTAAAGAGGGCCATTTACTACAGGTCTACCAACACCCGGCTCAAACTGAAATGTGGGTTCCGGGCAGAGCCTCAAACAGAGACAACACACAGAAGCTTAGCTTGTCTCTAGAGGCGGAATCTCGCAGAGGTTTTATGCAACTTTGCAAAATTCCATGGAGTAAAACCCTGCGAGCTCCGCCCACCCCTACAAAGAAGCAAACAGAGCATTCAAAAGAATAACAAGAGCAGACAAGTGTGTGTACATGGATACCTTTGTCAGCCAAGCAGAGAAGGAAGTCAGTAGAGGCTGGTGTGGGAAGGTCTTCAAAATCATGAGGACAGACGGTGGTAAATCTTGTGCAACATACAGGGGGATATTCACAAGAACGTGTGCCAAATATCACCAAAAAATGTTAACGCAACTTTACACATCGCAGCCGATCACGGGAAAATAACCCCGTGTTAACGTGGAATTCACAACACGGCGGTACCATGTGATAGTCCCCCGAAAACGCGGTCAATGTCCGTGATACAATCACCGCGAGCGTGATAAAAACACAAACCTCCACGTGAAAAAACATGCGATGGGCCAAAGCGCAATGAGGAAATAAGCGATAAGAAGCGAGAGGCCAGCAAAACCCACACGTAATGCGTGAAAAAGCACAAGAACAGCATACGGAAAATGCCACCACAAACCAAATGAACTGCGGAGTACCACAGATGCACCCTGACCAACTGCAGAGGACAACATGAACGCCACAATCCCCACGGAGGAACACCCAGGAATACAGGGCACGTGGAAGGGCAATGAGAAGAGGAAGACGGGGTACAGTCTACAGGAAAACCACATGGTCACCACGGATGAGACAGAACACCACCACCAACTGTACGTCACCTCCAACGTGTCATTGACAACAAAGAGGCAAAGATGGCACACCACCTCGGACCATGTGAATGCCGCTGCATGGCAGAGGAGGACAAATGAAGAGCACAAGAGACACTGGACTGATGTGAATGGCAAAACCAAGCAGAAACCCGCTGCCAACACGAAAGCAGCAACGCACCCCGGAGGAGGGGGGCCAGCAGAACACCAGGAGCTGAATGACATGGAGAAGATGGTGGCCACATGCACCAGTCTGAAGATGGTGACATGAGTTGGTGATCTGGACACTGCCCAACATGACCCTACATCACATCAACATGGTGCGTAGCGACCTGGGAGTGGGGGGACTGGTGGAGATGGGCACAATGGCACACATGCACAATCAAGCAGGGCACACTGCACACCCACAATGACCCTGGTCCATGTCCCTGATGTTATGTTATGTTACAAAGTTTTTATATAGCGCACATACACCAAACGGTTTCTTGGCGCTGGTAGGGCAGACAGGAGCTAGCAGGAAGCAGGAGTTTAAATGTCATATGATTGGATGAATAAGTGAGTTTTAAGCAGTTTCCTGAACTGTGTATACGACGTAGCCCGTCTTAGCTCCACGGGAACACTCCAGCACACACACAAACACCAAGTAGTCCCACGAACAGCCTGTGCCCAAAGGGGCACCCACCCAACACATCAACAGTCACACAACCAACACATGCCCACGTGCGAACATGCGAACATGCACATACGTCAGCCACACTGACAATGCAAGAGACACCACATGACCAGTAGCTTAGCTGCAGTCCGAACAACATGGCAATGTACACGGCACGACACTGAGGTGGCTGAGTGCGGACAACACCCGAAAAGGAGCAGGTCACACTCGGACACAACTACCTGCACAAACAACCCCTGACGTCAACGACACATCTGCGGACAAATCAGGCCCAAGAGTCACAACTCGACAAAGAGCACAAGTTACCCAAGTCTGCAACATCGCAGCACCCTGGAAGCACAGAACTGACAGGCACACCGCATGAAAGGGATCAGTGGCAGACAAATCAGAGCCGCAGGAGCGAATCACCCACCGTGCAGCATACGCACATAAGTACAACTGCACCTCGACATTGACAACATCCCGGTACAAACAGCAACACCTCCACAACAGAACACAGGGCACAACTGGTGCCGCAAATGTGCACAACATGGCAAATCACATCTGGCACAGCAGGAAACTGTGACATGACAATGTACAAGTACAACCTGTAACCTGCAAATATGTTTTATTCACACATGCTGTGCTTGTGGACATTTTGTACTGTCCCGTGATTGCCAGGGACGGCCACAATGTGACGTTCTCATGAGAAGAAATTGTTAATGATGGTGTTCCTACGGGCCAATCCTGCCGCAGCAGCAGTGGGATGTGGGCCACCTGCCCCATCGTCCCCATCATCGTCCGGTACTTCTGGAACTGGGATCCATGGGGCATTAGTGCGTACACAGATGTTGTGCAACACACAACATGCAACGATCATCTTGCACACGATGTCTGGGCTGTACAGGAGCCTTCCACCTGTGATGTCCAGGCACCTGAAACGTGACTTCAACACGCCAAATGTGCGTTCAATGATGACCCTGGTGCGTATGTGGGCCGCATTGTACTGCCTCTGGGCGGGTGTGTTCGGGTCTCGGAGGGGTGTCATCATCCAAGGGCAGAGTGCATATCCTTGATCACCTGGGACAGTGCAGAGAGAAAAGAGTCAATACTTGGTTCGGCATGATGTGATGGCAGGCCCACTGATCCAGTGACGCCTGTGCTGGCTGTGTGTGGGGTGAGTGTAAGCCAGCCCTCAGGGAGTAGCTGGTGCTGGCAACAACTCCAACAGTCATCAGGCACTCAGAAATGCAATGTCAGAACAACAAGGGAGCATGACTTGAGTCGCACAGGGTTAGTGGCCCCGGATGCACAGCGGCCGACACGGGCCTACCGCCACGGGACGCTGACCTGCGGGAGACTGGGGTAGGGTCATGAGGGCAGAGCAGGGTCTCCAATGTCTCAGAGGTGCCTTCCGTGGAGTGTCTCGGGGGAGAGTGGGAGGTGTACCCCCAGGGCATGATGCAGAGGGCACATGCCAGCTGTGACCGGCAACATGGCGGATATGAATGACACAGACTCATGCCAGACACCAAGTCCATACCTGCCCGTTGCTGATGACAACCCCCAGGCCACAGGCTCAGACACCAACAATGTTCCGCCGGAGGCTGACGGTCACTCATGGCGCACAAGGTTAGTGGCACCAGGTCAGTCTTTGCTACTGGTTGACCTCCTCCATAACCGTGATCCGTGTTACCACCGGACTGTGACGCATCTCCCTCTCAGTCCTCCCCCTGCGTAAACTGGCATGGACCCGGCCATTGATCAATGATGACTCAGTCCAGGATGTGGGACATGCTGGACTGCAGTGTAGCCGGGCTGCAGCGGTGGGGTATGTCAACGAATGGGGACCCCTGGGGGCCTGTGTCACGGAGGACAGCGAAGGCCTGAGGAGGCCGCCAAGCTCGCGGGCATGGGTCTTGCAGCTATCACCGGCACGAGGTGGGCCCTCTTTGACACACGACGGTGTCGGCAGGTGAGCAGTGCGGCCTTGGAGCGCTGGTGCGGGCAGGCCTGGTCTGGGTATCAGCGTCCTGGGGTGCATCAGGCGCACAGGCTCGCAGGCCCTGCTGCTCACAGCGTCGGCCTCGTGGCGGACTGCGAGGCGCCGCCCTGGCAGTGACGTTGGCCTTTCCGGGAGTGAACCACGCTCTGCACCACGGGGTTTTTGTCCACACCCCTGCGCAGGCCTGGCGTACTCCGGGCCCATCCACTATGCTCACGCACACAGGGGGGGACGCAGCGAGCGACATTTCCGCGATCTGACCCATGGCCTGGGGTGACATGGTTGCGTCCACTGTTCACTACCCTCCAGTCACCAGCCGTTGATGTCTGCATGGACATATCTGTGGTTTGCATACCCATGGCTGACCGGCACATCCACGCCTCACTTGTCGTTGTGTACATTCCCATTCACGGGTCACTTGCATCCTTCACACATGGCAGCATTCTGCATCTCCACACGTTCAGCTGTTGTGTGGATGTGGTGCCATGATATAGCTGTATTGTGTGCAGGGAAAGCCCAGGATCCCCATGGAGTTGTGTTGTTGTGTCTGGTAGGTGGGCATGTTGATTGACATGTTGTATGTGGTTTGGTCACGTGTGCATTCCCACAGTTGTGCGTTGTGAGATGGTGGCTTTGAGGTGTGTGGTGTGTTGATTTGCCACTTACCAACGAGCAGTCCAGTTCCATAGATGCCATCCTGGAAGCGCTGGTTGATGATGGACTGTCGGAAGATGTATGAATCGTGCACACTGCCTGGGTAGTTTGCGACGACATTGGTGAACATTCCCCGGTGGTCCACTATTGCCTGCACATTGATGGAATGCGTGTGCTTTCTGTTGCGGTAGTGGTGTGCAGTATCCGCAGGGGGCACAAGTGGGACATGTGTGCAGTCAATGGCCCCCAACACGTGTGGGAAGTTAGCAAAGGCGTAGAAGCCTTGCTTTGTCTCCAGCTGTTCCTGCGCAGTGTGGGGGAAGTGAAGGTACTGGGGTATGAAGCTGCTGATGGCATCCAGGACAGGTGTGATGAACTTTGATAGGGCTGGCTGTGATACTCCTCCGACTCTGGCAGTTGTTGGTTGGAAGGTACCAGAGGCCAACAGGTGCAGCACAGCCAGCAGCTTCGTCTGCGGAGGGATGTTGGTTCTCCGCTGGGTTGGGACCGTCAACCTGTGGGCGATGTGGGTCATGATGCGGATGATGGTTGTCCTTTTGAGCCTGTAGTGGGCGGTGACTTCCTCGGGCGTTAGGTCGGTGAGACTGGTGCGTTTTCGGTAGGTCCGCTGTCTTACTCTGCGCTGCCTCTGTGGTGGTCCGGGGGGGTGTGGGTCCGGGTCCTGGGGGGGGTGGCGGTCCTGGGGGTGGTGGCGGTGGGTGTTGTGGCCCTATTGGGGCTCAGAGCTGCATGATGAGTAGCTCCATGCCGTTGTTTGTTCTTCGGGTTTGGCTGTGTGCGGGGCTCCGTTGCCCACTGCAGGTAGTCGTCCGGCTTTACACCAGCAAGAGGCAGGTGTTAAATACCTGCTGCTACCGCGGCTTATCGCGTGGTTTTGACTCGCATCGCAGTTCTGGCAGTTCGTTGTGAAAGTGGTGTTTTCGTGTGTTTTTGCACGGGAACGCCTACTCTGCATCTCATTAGGGTTAGTTGGTGGTGTCCACCGTGGTGTTAAATTTTGGGGCAGTTATTGCGGGAATACTGGCGGTGTCTGCAGTTTGCACCCGCTTGTGAATGGTGTGTTAAATCTATCTCCACTTTTGATGAGTTAAGGTGGGGATAAATCGGAGATAAGTCCTTGTGAATATCCCCCACAGTACCCTAGCATGGACAAGCAAGACAGACTTCTCATAACAGAGAAAGAGCAAGAACCATGCTGGGCTGAGAACTTGAAAGCAGTTTTGAACAGACCAGTGCCAACAAGCAAAGCGAACATCCAAGAAGCAGAGACAGACTTGGAGATGAACACAGACCCACCACAGAAAGATATACTCACTGCCATCTGATCTCTCAAAAATGGAAACGCTCCTGCCAAGACAACCTGAATGCAGAAATGTTCAAGGCAGACCCTGAAACATCAGCCAGGATCCTCCAATCACTGTTTACATCAATTTGGGAGGAAAAGAAAGAGCCAGCAGGCTGGAACTAAGGAATCACCGTCCAGATTCCAAAGAAGGGAGCATTAGTCAATTATAATAACTGGTGTTGAATCACCCTTCTGTCAATCCCGAGTAAAATTCTGGCAAAAGGGGTGTTGCTTGCCTGCGAATGAAGATGGCCGCTACTTGAAGCGTCTCCGATACTCGACCTCCAAATTTCCCCCGAAATACGTCATTAAGCCGCATTATACCTGCGACGGAGGGCAGGAAAGGGCTGCGGAGTGGCAAGAGCAGCGGCAGTGGCCAACGATTGGCAATTTTTCACGATCCTGGTGGGGCAACGGGAGTGCGGCCTATTCGGCCAAGTGGAGCCCCAGCCTTTAGTAGCGGAAGAGCGGAGGGTGCTAACGACGGCGCCAGATGGAAGGTGTCGAAGAGTAGAGGACAGACCCTCCGGAAGTGACTACGGGCTACAGCGGACAACTAATTGCGGAGCGGGTGCTCGACGGGGCCCCGCAGGAGGAAGTGTGTAGTACCGACGCAACAGTAAGCGAGACGGGTCCGGGGGCGACACAAACTGATCAACGATGGAGTGTGGTGCCAGACAGCAGAAGGCCTCAGATCTGAGGTGAGAACAGTAAAGTCAGAGATCTAGCACAGCCACACCGGAAAAAGGACGCCCCCGATGTAGCCCGAGATGAAGATGACCGTTTCCGCAGACCCCCCAGAGTGCGGGCGGAGAAATTAATCCGAACGATAAAGGGTAGAAAATCGGTCCTACTGAGGCAGCGTGGCATGAAAAGTAACCCCCCAAGTTATTTTACAGAGGCTTGAGGAGACCGAGTGGAGAACATATTGGGAGACAGAGAGCCGGATCAGGGCCATATTGGGTGTGGAGGACTGATCGGAGCACAAAAGGGATAAACTGACAGGCCGCAGGGAACTCAGGAGACCCCTGGCTGGCGGCAGCGGTTCCCTCAGTAGCCGGAAGGAGCTGAACAATCCACCCAAGAGTGGTCGCCCGATACCATGACAGGGGGGAGCAATATGAAGGCCTCACATCAAACGAAACTGGACAAATTCACGCTCCAGAAAGGCGCAGAGGCCCCCCATGAACCTCTGCCCCCGGAGTCAGAGGAGGCATCCGGCAGACCTTCCTGCTCTCTAAATGACCTAATGGTCGCTATACAAGGAGTGCAAACTGCATTGGAGACCCGATTGGACACAGTCTCGACAGAAGTGTCGCTGATCCGAGCAGATCTACGCAACATGGGAGCGAGGGTCCAAGAGGTAGAAAGCACTACCAAAACCTTGGTGCAGGATACGACAACTCTCAAGGCCCAAATGAAAGAAATGCAAGCGCTTCAGTCCAGCCTGAAAGCCTGAATTGAAGATCAGGAAAGAAGGTCACGGCATAACAACATCCTTATTCTTGGGATTCCAGAACGGGCAGAAGGGCAAACACCGGGGTTATTTAAGGAAAATCTCATTTTACAACTACTCCAACCAAGAGGACTCTCCAAATATTTCTCTGTGGAAAGGGCCCATCGAGTGCCGGGGTGACGTCCCAGGCCTGGGGCACCACCCCTACCCATCATAGCACGTCTCTTCAATTATAGAGACCGGGATGTAATCCTCCAGAATGCTCGCACAGCCCCACCAGTGTTAATAGAGAATACCCAGATAAGCGTTTTCCCGGACTCCACCCTTAAAACTCAGGCGCTCAGACAAAGTTTTATGGCAGCAAAAAAGGCACTAAGAGAAAAAGGAATAAAGTACTCCATGCTTTTTCCGGCACGTCTCAGGGTGGAATCGGAAGGGAAGGCATTGTTTTTTACCACACCGGAGGCTGTGTGCCAATGGCTAGATGGCTGGAGAACAGTGGAAGGCCCCGGAGTGAAGACACAGCGTGGGAGATACAGGAGAATGGCGAAGGGGACAGATTCTCAGGTAACAGAGGACATGCAATTGGAGGAGAGATCTGGAACAGAGTAAGGCGAGACATGCAGACAAACGCTTGGAAGTGACGGGTGAGGGGCTCGAAGTCGGGCAGAACTGAAGAAACGGTAATTATGGTGCCCTGGGACTTTTGGGTGCCTGAGGCGTGTGGAAGAACTGAATAAGGTCTCAGGGGCATGTGGGCCTATAATGGGGTAAGATTAACGTGCTCTGGCTGCAGGTGACTGGCCTTAGTCCAGGAGGTACTATGGGACATCGCATGGGAGGGGGATGGGAGGGAAGAGGTTGTTGGCAGGTCCACGTTCCCGATGTTAGTCATGTTAGGAGGGGTCGACAGGCTCTCTGCTAAGTTGGGGAGATGGGCAATAGGGGCTCCGTCAGGCATGGATGCAGGGGGGGAGAGAGGGGAAGAATTTTAAATGTTATACCATGTTGGCTATTGTTTTTCATATTTTGGGCAGGGCAAGCAGAGAATACATATGTGCAGGATCTAAATATAGTACTATATTTACGTACCCTCATAGGGACCCATGAGGGCCTAGTTCTGGTAGGGACAAAACGTAGATTCAGAATAACAGCACCACAAACCGTTACATGACAGGGCAATTACCAGCGGAGCTTAAATTGATGACTTGGAACATTAACGGGTTGGGAAATAAGATCAAACACAGTATAGTTTTGCAATACATTAAGAGGCACTCCCCTGACGTGGTGCTGCTACAAGAAACTCATCTCATGGGAAATACTTGTCGTGCCCTCAATCGCGGGGGGTACGAAATGAAGGTACACGCAGGATATACGTCGGGCTCCAGGGGCACAGGAGTCCTTCTAAAGAAGAGCCTCCCCTTGATAATTGATAAGACTTGGTCTGATAGATTAGGGAGATATGCAGCACTGTCCGGGACATAGGCGGGAGATGTGGTGAACATACTCTCAGTATATGTCCCCCCAACGCTGAAAGAAACAACATTGGAAGATCTAGGTGCCCTGATGTTGGAACTCCCAACAGGGCGACTTTTCATGGGGGCGACTTTAATATGACGGGGTGTGAGTGCCTAGACCGCTGGCCTGCAAGGGCCCAAAGCGTTACCCCCACACTGTTGGCGAGGGTCCTGGACGCTCTGGGCCTCCTGGACGTTTGGAGGGCGCTGAATATTAGCAAGCAGAAATATACTTTCCACTCAGGGGCTCATGGGAGTCGATTACATATTGATTACTTGATCGACTCAGCCTCACACCTCTCATACTTCACTGACGTAACACATATGGCACGGGGAATCTCAGATCACTCCCCCTATGGACGAGATATAGGGTAGGAACCCCAGGCGACAGGCTCTCTGCTAAGTTGGGGAGATGGGCAATAGGGGCTCCGTCAGGCATGGATGCAGGGGGGGAGAGAGGGGAAGAATTTTAAATGTTATACCATGTTGGCTATTGTTTTTCATATTTTGGGCAGGGCAAGCAGAGAATACATATGTGCAGGATCTAAATATAGTACTATATTTACGTACCCTCATAGGGACCCATGAGGGCCTAGTTCTGGTAGGGACAAAACGTAGATTCAGAATAACAGCACCACAAACCGTTACATGACAGGGCAATTACCAGCGGAGCTTAAATTGATGACTTGGAACATTAACGGGTTGGGAAATAAGATCAAACACAGTATAGTTTTGCAATACATTAAGAGGCACTCCCCTGACGTGGTGCTGCTACAAGAAACTCATCTCATGGGAAATACTTGTCGTGCCCTCAATCGCGGGGGGTACGAAATGAAGGTACACGCAGGATATACGTCGGGCTCCAGGGGCACAGGAGTCCTTCTAAAGAAGAGCCTCCCCTTGATAATTGATAAGACTTGGTCTGATAGATTAGGGAGATATGCAGCACTGTCCGGGACATAGGCGGGAGATGTGGTGAACATACTCTCAGTATATGTCCCCCCAACGCTGAAAGAAACAACATTGGAAGATCTAGGTGCCCTGATGTTGGAACTCCCAACAGGGCGACTTTTCATGGGGGCGACTTTAATATGACGGGGTGTGAGTGCCTAGACCGCTGGCCTGCAAGGGCCCAAAGCGTTACCCCCACACTGTTGGCGAGGGTCCTGGACGCTCTGGGCCTCCTGGACGTTTGGAGGGCGCTGAATATTAGCAAGCAGAAATATACTTTCCACTCAGGGGCTCATGGGAGTCGATTACATATTGATTACTTGATCGACTCAGCCTCACACCTCTCATACTTCACTGACGTAACACATATGGCACGGGGAATCTCAGATCACTCCCCCTATGGACGAGATATAGGGTAGGAACCCCACATGACAAGGGCCCAATTCCAATTAACCCCTGGTACCTGAAAGTACCTACAATCAGGAAGACAATCACTGCAGTTACTTTTGAGAACACTTACACTCAGTCACATCAGCCCAGATACTCTGGGAAGCATATAAGACAGTGGTCCAGGGGAAGGCCCTATCTTTGATTGCGGGGCACAAACGAGAAAAAAAGAGCGAAGGTGGCAGAACTTGAGCAGGAAATCCTTGATCCCGAACGCCAAATAGTAAACGGAGGGGAGAATAGCTTACAACACATATTGACAATTAAACAGCAGGACTATTCGGACTGGGTGACAGAGGAGGCGAGAAACAAAATTGAAGCTACGCAACACCGTGTCTATGAAGTCGGGGATAAAACTGGAAAGGTGCTGGCGTGGCTGGATCAGAGGGATAGGGCAAACCGGTGGGTGCCGCAAATTACACTAGACACGGGGGTGGTTCTGCGAGATCCCGGGGGAATCGCAGAGGCCTTCGCAGACTATTATTCAGAGATTTACACCTCAGGATCGAAGGCAAAGACACAAGATGCCTCAGAATTCTTAGCAGATATTTCTCTTCCAGTCGTGACGACGGAAAAAAACAACTCCTGGAGGCTGAAATCACAGAGGAAGAAGTAACACAAGCGCTCCGGGCCCTTAACTCGGGGAAGGCAGGGCGCCCAAATGGAATCCCTATAGAACTCTATAAGCTAACAGCTTCTAAAACGGTGCCACATCTACTGCCAATGTTCGAGGAGAGCAGAACAAAAGGCAGGCTTCCCACTGACCAAAGATTGGGTAAAATAGTAGTGATCCATAATGAAGGTAAACCTAGAGACAATTGCTCCTCTTACTGGCCCATTTCGCTCCTCAATGCAGAGGTTAAAATCTTAGCAAAATTATTGGCCTTGAGATTGCTCCCACTCTTATCGACCCTAGTTCATCTACATCAATCGGGCTTTATGCCCGGTCGCTCCACTGCATTAAATCTCAGGTGCCTACATGGAGTGCTGAGGAGGGCCCAGAGGTTCCGGGAGGATGCAGCAGTCCTCTCCCTCAACGCATGGATGGTTTTTGACACCATTGAGTGGCCATATATGTTCGCGGTCCTGAGCCATATGGGGTTCGGCCCGCGGTTTATGTCCTGGATCAGGCTTCTATATGAGAGGCCCCTGGCTCAGGTAGTGGTCAATGGGAAAATCTCGAGAACGTTCCCCCTGCGTAGGGGTGCGAGGCAGGGATGCCCCCTTTCTCCGTTAATATTTGCATTGATGTTAGAGCCAGTGGAGACATGGATACGGGGGGATCCCATAATAAGAGGACTCCGCTGGATGGAGAACTGGGAGGATAAAATATCACTGGACACGATGATATACTGTTGTATGTGGCCTCTCCCCGGGCCTCTATCGCCAGAATTCTTAATATCTTCAACTCCTTTAGTAAATACTCAGGTACACAATCAATTGGTCAAAATCAGTGGTGTTTGTCCTTAGCGGCCAAAGGCCTTCCCTCCCATCGGAATGTGAGGCTCAAGTGGTGTCGGAGGGATTCCGATATCTTGGGATATTCGTAACGTCAGAACCAGTTCAGTTTCATGCTCAGAACTTGCTCGGCCCCCTGACTAGACTTCAAAATGATGTCCAACACTGGCAAGCCCTCCCGCTGTCTCTTTTGGATAGGGAAGTGCTATTCAAAATGATGGCGCTGCCGAGATTTTTGTATATGCTACAAAATACCCCGTATCAGGTCCCGGAATCATACTTCAAATCAATAGATGGGAAGGTCCGATCGGTCCTCTGGGATGGGGGAGCCCCCAGAATCGCTCTTGTGAAGTTGACTCGTAGTTGGTAGGAAGGGGGAATCGCTCTGCCACATATAGAGTCCTACTACAGGACGGCCCAATTAGTGACTATAAAGCAATGGGTCTACCAGCCACTCTCGGAACCTGCCTATAGAATGGACAGGTTAAATCTTCAACCGAGAGGGTACCTGAGAGTGCTATACACTGACCCTAGGCTCCTCCCGGTGGATGGTCCCACAGCATTGACAGTTAAAGTCTGGCAATCAACCCTGGCTAAACTAGGGTGGAAAAATAAAATCACCAAAGCGACCCCCCTGTGGGATTCACAACAATTGGGCACAAAGGGGACAGAACAGGGATTTGATAAGTGGGACTTGATCGGAATCTGGAGGGTGGGAGACCTGCACACAGGAGTAAACATAAAATCGTTTTAGCAACTGCAACAATCAAAGGAATTAGCCCCCACTGAGTTTTTCAGATATTTACAGATTCGGCATGCCATAAGAGTGGTGGTGCCCCGGGCAGAGTCAGTACCTGATTCCTCGCTGTTGGAGTGACGGCTCCTAGAAGAACACCTAACCCGAAAGGCGATATCCCTGACGTACCAGAAACTCATAAATAACATGCCTGATACCTTGGCGAGCCTGAGGGACCGTTGGAGACAAGACATTAATGACCTACAGGAGGAGGACTGGCCAGAAGTCCTGGCATCCCCTAAAGAAGTGGCCATTCGGGCCCACTTCAGACTGATCCAATTAAAAATTCTTCATAGAGCATTCATTTCCTGTAACATACTACAAAAATGGGTAGGAAACCAGACACTCTTTATCATAGAGGATGCGGGGAGGAGGGGTCGTTTTTCCATATCCTGTGGGAGTGCGAAAGAATCAAACAGTACTGCGAAGCTATAATAACCTATATGGCAGGAGTTGTGGGATTGGAGCTAACTTTAGCTCCGAAGTGGTGTATTTTAAATGTATGGGAGGACTCCGATCTGGGGCAAGCAGACCGGACCTGGGTTACCCTGGGACTGATGGTAACAAAGCGAAATATACTCCATAAATGGGGATCGGGAGAACTACCGACCCCAAGTGAATGGAAGCAAGATATGGACTGGTATATGGTAGCAGAGAAATCAGTTTATGTCAGCAGGGGTTGTCCGAAGAAATGGGTAAAATATGAGACAAATGAAAAAAGTACAGAGGTTATCCCTGCACACCCCCTTAGGAGAGACCGCCCAACCTGGACCCAACTTACCCATCTTGGAAGAGAATTAGGAATAATAATGGAGATGTAGCCCCATAAAGTCATGTGTATGGAAAATAACTTAACCTACCACACTATGTAACAAAAGCGATGATCAGGTATGTACAAAACTGTATTGCTATACTATTTATCTGCTTGATTATAATTTTAAAAAAAAGATTGAAAAAATAAATCTGTCAAAAACCATCATACAGTGTATTTCTGATGTCTTGGACATGCAGTTAAGGGTTCTGCAAGGGCAGATGCTGTATTGATCAGCTCCTTACTCCATGCAACATCATAGAGCAGTGCACAGAGTGTCAGAGACAACTATACATCAATTTTGAGAAAACCTTTGACAGTATCCACAGTGAGAGCCTTTGGCATATTCTGAGAGCCTATGACATACTGCAGCGAATAGTTTTTCTCATAAAGAGCTTCTATGATAATTTTACCTGCAAGGTGGGAGATAGTGAGTATAGTGCTCAAGTCAGGGATGTGTGATGTCAGCGTTGTTCTTCAACCTACTCATCGAGTGGGTGATGGGAAGCATAGCTAGGACAAAGCCAGAGGCACCATATGAATCTTAATCTCTACACTGGAGGACATTGACTATGCGGATGAACTAGCTGTGCTCACAAACACACAGACACACACCACAATATATCAGGAAAAGACGTCTTACCTCAACATCTATGCAAAGCAAGTGGGCCTGAGTGTCAACACAAAGAAATCAGCAATCAGGCCACTTAACATCCCACACTTTTCACCAATGAAGATGGATATAGAGGACCCAGCCATGACCGGAGAGTTCACCTATCTAGGCAGCAATATCCGACATGATTGAGGGGCAGACAGTGACATCAAGAGCAGACTGAACAAAGCCATGGATTCCTTCAACATGTTGAACAATGTGTGGAGGTCATCTCAGTACAGCGCAAACACCAAGCTAATGCTTTAGCAGAGCTGCATTCTGTCCACTCTCTTGTATGGATAAGAATGCTGGTGGATGACAAAATTGGCATCACCAAATTGACAGCCTTCCACACAGGTAACCTTAGAAGAATCTTGCACATTTTCTGACTGCAAACCATCTCCTACCAAGGACTGCTCACCAGATGCAAGCAAAAGAGCATGGATACTATCATTATGAGAAACAGATGTTGATGGATAGGACATGCCATCAGAAGAGAAAAAGTCTCCATCACAAGAACAGTCTCCACTGGACCCAATAACGCAAATGGAAGAGAGGCAGGCTAAAGAATACCTAGAGGCGAACTGTAGAAACAGAAATGAAGACAGTGAAGCACAAATGGGGCACCATACAGAAACGTGCCCAATCCAGAAAGAAGTTGACGTCCTTTGTTACTGCCCTACATGCAAGTCAGCAGAACAGGCAGTAAGTAAGTGTAACACTTAAGATTTCAAAATAAATAAGAACAAAAAAGGTATGAAGTGTGCAAAATTGCTGTGGTGTATCTTTTCAATATGATGATCCAGATCAGACTTTTCCTGAGAGCATACATCATGCAGGTCATTCATAGTACTGACATTTCACCCCACTACAGCTAACACTCACTATGGGAGGAATTTTGAGGTGTCCAGACCACGGCAAAATAAAAATGCATAACTTGGGGTAGATCTGAGTGGGGCAGAAAGCTCTGTACATCTTAAGGACTGTTCACTCTCCTCGTCCTTGGATGCCAAAGAAGAGAAGCAATCATTGAACTTTTGTGCACTTGATTGATACAGAAATGCAAATCAATGCTAAACTGCATGCTCTGGTGATAGTGTATGCATCATCATTCTTCACATCGAGCATCAGCTTCTTGTGTGGACCGGGAGGGCACAGATCATCAATGTGATAATGCCAGGGGCACAGCAGCTCATGGCGCCTATTAATGGCCTCCAATGCACCTCAGCACTCACCTCACCCTGGCTCTGCTCTTGTGACATGTTGTAGTTGTTGCTGATACTATTATTATTATTATGATTATTATTATGAGTAGTAGCAGTAGTGCCATTATTATTATTGTCACTGCTGATAGTATTAGTAAAATAGTAGTACTGATATTATAATTTGTGTAAGCAGTTGCAAGAATAGTTTCAGTGCTATTACTATCACTCCCACTACTGGTAGTATAGTTCCGCTTCCACTACTAGTACTACTAATCCTGCAGATTGTACTTTTTTTGGATTTTGAAAGTAGAGGCCAAGCGATTGAAGTAGTGAATCAATAAACGAGTGCTATAGGTAGGAATAAGACAATAAATGACACCTCAGCCAAGGCTCAAGAAGAACAAGGTTTGTAGCTGCTGCTGATACTGTTGATGTGTTTTGAAAAAGTGATTGTTTCGTTTACAATTGGAGGAAGACTATAATACCACCACTTGGTACAGAGTACAAAGAACATGTTATTCGCATTCACAATCTATGCCTCGGAACTGCGAAAATCAATAAGTGGAACACGTGTAGGTTTGCTGGCATGAATCCCAAAGAAACTTTAGCAGTTCATCAAAAGCATTGACCTACTTGCTCTCTGTGTATACCTGGGGTCGGACTGGCCTATAGGGCAATCAGTCTGTGCCTGAAGGGCTGGTCTGACAGGTCAGTGTGACAACTGTTTTCTTTAGCTGTTTAAAGGCCTGGTTTGTGGTCTGCTGGGCCACATTTGATGGATGATTACCCTGATATTGACACAAGCATTGCCTGAAGCAAGAACAAAGGCCTGCAGTCTTCCGTACCTTTCAAAACACAGATACAGCTGACTTTACAAGTTCAAAACCGCCCCAGTTTCCAAATGCGGGCCATGTTTTTAGCTATGTGATTCACTAATAGGGGTCACTTTTACTGTGGTTCCTGGTACTATTTTCTGCTCCATTCCCACTCTGTGTGTACCCCAACTTCAATATTCTTCTTAGAAAGGCATTTTGAAGACAGCTTAGGGCAATCACCAGTTAGAACGACCACCCGACTGCAGTGCATTGCTTCACTTTCTCTAGTCTTGAACGTCTCACTTACAAATCCTTGATTTCAGTTTAGTCTAATTACTTCACTGGAATCAAAACAAGACTACAACACTCAGAATTCTTTAGATTATCACACAACAGTCTAGGATTAGAAAGTGTCCATAGTGATCAGGAGGGAGGTGGTCACTCTAAAGGAGGTGCCAGATTCTGACTACAATAGAGGGTTCTGGCCAGTAATCAGTAAGGCTAGGCCAATCTATATAAACTATCAACAACATGCATGCCAGTACTGAATCAAAAATTTGCAATTTACTTACTCAAACCACACATGACACTCATTGTGATTGGAAAGAGCTAGTTTATTTTATCTTTTTTTATTTCGAAAAGAGAATTAAGAACTTGTTTTTTTACATTTCCAATCTATTGGAGAAACGAGGACGGTCTTCCACTAACAGGCTTCTAACAAAGCACAAAGACACAAACAACTGACATAAAAAAGACATCCAACACTGGACCACATTGATCAAATATCTTCAGTGTCAACAAGATACGCCCTTCTACCTGCAACCTTTTCCAAAACAGAGGCGACTCATAGTTAAAAATGACCGTTTTTCCAACGTGGAATAACCAAGGGATCCATGGTTGGAGTAGAGATTGGACAATCTCCCATAAGCTTTGTTTCGGTTCCAGGTCCTGAAGAGAACCCCCACAAAAGAATTTAGGGGTTCCAAACGCATAGACCTTGTTTCTTGACCAAACAAGCGAATATGTAATCTGTATCAGCTTAACCCCCTTTTTCACATTAATGTCTCAAAAACAATTGACAACTTATTGATTGAATTACCTGGGTTAAACTGAATATTACGCTGTTTGGTCTTCACCGAGACGAGGGTTGTGAAAAAATAACAGATCGTTTTTGAAATACACTTCCTACCCCCGCTGGTTGCGCTTTTTCATGTGTTTTTGTTTTATTCTTTTCACGTGTATGTCATTATTCTTATTTCTTCAATTGTGTGTGGAACCCTAACTCACAAATTGGTTGTGTATTCAATGTTGAGTTTTGTCAAAATTATATGTGTACGCATTACATGTAATTTATAACATGTTTGTGTTGTTATTTGTTGTGGTCTATGAAATTATTGAATAGATCTAAATGAAAAAATACTAGGATTCGAAATGTAAAAAAACAAGTTCTTGATGGAGCAAGGTAAATAAAACATTTTGGAACCCCCTAATATCAACACTAATAAATTAATGTTACTAATTGTTTGAGGGACTAACCAACACTTTACACCTTTGGTAAACATTTACACAAATGGTAATTGCTATTTTTGTGCAAATTTAACTTATTTACAATTGTAAAAGTGAAGTAATATTAATATAGTGATTTGCGTACTAATTAGAGCAAAATTGCATGATTGGTGCTATGTAGTAAAATTGTATTGAGGCAAAAGAATGCGGATGGTAAGTAAACATGGCTTTAAATGTCGCTTCTGCTAGGTAACACCTAACTGGGGTACTTAGAATGACGGGTGGGAAACAGAAAGGCTTATTTTCTTTATTTTAATTATGAATGTGTTTGTTTTCATGATAGTTCGTTCGGGCCTGTTAGGCCGTGATGCGAAAATGGCTGCCGAGGCAGATGAGGTCAATGCGCAGACGCAAAGATGGCCTCTAAGCAGAAGAAAGCCGCAGAACCAAACCACGTGGGTACGATTCGAGCCCAGAGTGAGAAGTGTCAAGGTCAGGATGTCCTAAATTGAGGAGAATGCCAAGAAAGACTCAGCATGTATCCGTGAAAATAGAGGCAGAACCCAAATGAATTAACAATGGACTGCCTAAAAGTGACTAACGAAAATGAAACATTTAGTGAAATGTCAATCGGACTGCTATTACCCAAAGGTCGTGTGAAAGTATGATCCATAAACAATTTTAGAACCGGTTTGAACAAGGAGGGCAATGAGGTGATTCTTGCCACCCCTCCAATGGACCAATTAGCGTGATTCTCGCCTCCAAAGATTGCAACTTTATGTTTAGTAAGCTAGTAGTAGGGTCATAAGAGGACCTACTCTTAAGTAGGAGGAGCGCTATTCCTGCATAATTTTTGAGCAAAGAACGTTGATGCTGAAGAAGCTGCTGCTATTTTCTATAGGCCATTTTCTTTATAGAATTTTCCGTTTGGACTTTAAACTTGACTGGGGAAAGGATGCGGGAAACCTGTATGGGAGGTCCGTCGAGGAGGCCTTTTAGCGGGACAGACAGTCAGTTTTGGGAGTTCCATGCTGTGATCTACAATTTATCTGCTTTGGTGAACTTTACATTCTCCATCTAAGAGGGGTATGCATAAAATTATTTCTAAAACTTATTTCTTATATGCTATTGAAATGTATTAAAATGATTAATAAACTTGAATCTCACTCATGCATTTAAGAAAATAGATAAAAATGTATTCTAATTAAAACAACGAGTTTGTGGTTCTTTAGCTCAATAATAAGTGTAATGTTTTAACAGGTTTTGAATGTGATTGAGCTGGTCTTAATCACCATCAACTTACTCTACTAGTTGGTCCATCGACCAAAGAGTGGAATACCTTGATGTTTTAGAACCGACAGGATTAAAACTGATTATGTATGATGCTTAAGGAAATATCCTGTTAATTTTAATAAGGTATCCCGTTCCTCCAGCAATTTCGTTCTTCTCTTTGGTAAAAGTGGATGTGACCCAGGGAACAATTGAGGGAGTGTATGGTTATGCGGTGTTATGGGCCCCACCATCATATGGTATAGTTGTTGTGAATGATCTTTACCTGGAGGTTATGTCCAAAAGAGAAGAATTTATATTAGCCGCGCTGGATCAGATTTCTTGGTAGCAGAGTTATGGTTACTATAGATTAGTTTGGTGATTATTGGTTATTGATTATTTCATGTCTAACACTTCATGTCGAATTGTATTATGTTATATGTAAGTCGGAAATTTCGAAGCTTCCGGGAAGTAGGAAGTTTGACACGTGTGGCAAGAGAAGTCACATGGAATAGTGCATTGTCTGATTTTCAAATTGGTGATAACACAGGTTGTGTTATGATAGGGACATTTTATGTATAAAACGTGTATGAGTGAAATAGCAACCGGTTTTCTTGTGAAACTCTGGCCTTAATTCTCAGGAGCAGTGTAGTCTCCACATGTGTTTTATCCCCAGAGAAACGGGTTTACCCCTTGCTTGAAAGAAGGGTAAGGTAGAGGGAAGTGCTACACTTATCGAACGAAACAGTATTCTTGCAAGATAGAGTAAGCTATCTCTTTTGTTTAGCGAAAACAGACAATGGAAATGTGTTTTATGTCGTAACTAATAAAATATAGTCAAGAAAAAGTTGCCGATAATTTTTGTAAAGGAGGGGTCAGGAGTAGAACTGACGTCGACAAAAGACTGCGCTGGGATTGGCCAGTGCTTGGAAACACGAAGAACGTCCTGATTGGTGCGGTAGTGTGAGACGCGCTGGGATAGGTCTGAAAAGAGTGACGTAGAGGCTTCGGATTGGTGCGTTGGTGTGAGACGCGCTGGGATAGGTCCGAATAGCACATAGTGAACAGAGCAGAGTTGTGAGTTTGCCGAAGGGAAAGAATCGGGAAATATGGCTTATTATGAGTATTGTAGAGAGAAACCGTCATGGATGGCGAAAATTAAGAACTTCTTCAAAAAGGACAAAAAGGTAGTGACTAGAGAGGGACAAGTAATTCCTCCACCGAAAACGCCAGCTTCTCATATGATGCTGAAATATGGTTATCATACTTGCATTTGGTTAGAAAATTGGACAAAATATACTCAGAATGATGGAGTATTGGCTTTTCCAGAGAATGGTTCATTTAGCACAGCTGTACTTCGGAATTTGAGAGAGAAAATGATGAAACTTGAGCCAAAACCTAGACCAACACAGTTTGAAGCGTTAGGTGAATGGGAAGACGAGATGTATGAACGAGAAAGACACAGAGGTGCAAAGAATTATAGTTTAGTTCATGGAAGAGTATGGGGAGTGAATCATGAGGACAGGATGAGACGTTGGATATATGCTAACATGACAGATGGTTTGTTTCCAGCTATAACAGTTGAAGAGGGTACAGGAAGGAAGTGTACAGAGAAAAAGAAACATACAGCTACAGAAAGGTATGGGTATGGAGGTAGCGAAACAGAGGATGAATTGCTGGCAGATATTTTAAACAGAAAACCACCTCCATATCAACAGAATTCTGCGGTGGTGACGCCCAATGCACCGCCAATGGAAACTGGGAGGAATAAAAGCCCAGAATGAAGATACGATATAAATAGGTCAAATGAACAGTTAGAAAGTCCACAAAGTGAGAAATCCGACAATGGTAATGCAGCTGAGTTAGCAAAAACCACAAGAGAATTGACTGAGAAAATAAGAGAGTTAACAATGAACATGGAAGCCGTGACTGTGCCAGTGACAATAGGACCTGTAATACCTGTTTTTGAAAACCAAAGAATAGATGAGCATTCCTTAACCATCCCAATGAACTCAAATATGCAAAGAATGAGAGAAGGGATAATTACAGAAACTAGAGAGACAAGAGATTTGGTCAGCTCATATAGACCGAGTCCGCCTACTAATCTGACAGTAAATGAGAGTGAGATAAAAATGATTCCTATGGGAACCGAGTCAGCATCCGAAACGCCAGAGAGAAACAAAAATTGGATAGAAATAAATAGTACACCTGTAGGTCCAACTCCAGAAGAATTAAATGAATGGATGAGAAATTTGCAAAAGAAAGATACAGAACCGCAACCATTGGATGTAATCAGGCTAAAGATAGACATGGAAGAGCTGATTTTAGGGACTAATGGTACAGAAAAATTGAAAACATATCAGGACGAAGAGATCATGTTTTTATGCAAGAGTATTACTTGGAGAGCTAGAACTTTACATGAAAAAGTGGAAGAGACAGCGAATGAACTAGGAGTAGAATTTGTAAAAGTCAGGAGTTTGCAGAAACCATATAGGGTAAATTTTTGTGAAAAAGATATAGAAAATCTGAACACATCAGGACGATTAACCCAGATAAATGAACTGATCGTTTTGTTGAGAAAATGGGGAGATGTGGACAGATGGAGAAGCAGGTGGACCAAAAGAAAAGAGGGAACAACCGACAAAGCGTCTTTGGCTTTTACGGTGAAAGACAGGGAATCAATTGTACGGGAGTATCCAATGAGAGAAACTCCAGGAGGTAGTTATGTACATGTTCCATGGTCCAGACAAGATATACTGTCATTTACAAATGACTTTCCGAAATTAAGAGAAAAGCCTGTAGAATGGTACAGACAAGTGGAAAGGTTTGTCAAAGTTTCAAAAGTGTTGTGGGTAGACTTGGATGGATTATTTGACATTGTAGTACCAGCAGATTTATGGACAGAATGTAAGATTACCATTGATTGGCCAACAGTAGAATATCCTAGAGATGCAAAAACTGGAGCGCCAGGTCCAGAAGTAATGAGGAAATATGAGCAGGTTATTACATTTTTGAAAAACAAAATTCCACCCAAAGAAACTGATTGGGTAAAGATTGACAGAACCACGCAAGAGAGTAAGGAATCTGTACACGCCTACTATGAAAGGCTACTTTTAATTTCAAACAGTATAGCGGTTATGAGACTCTGAGTGAAAAGGACATGAGTCATTTTGTATATAGATTTGTTTATGGATTAAAACCAGAGATAAGTGAAATGATTAAGCAACATATGTTGTGTTGGCAGAACAGCACTGTGGACGAAGTGTTGAGGTATGCTAAATATTGTAGCGATGACATTGAGTGTAGACAGCGTAAATTAAAAGAAAAGGCGATGTGGGCACAAGTGAAGGTTGCAGAAAAACAAGAAGCTCAACTGAATAATAAAACTAATGAGACAGGACAGACTAAATCCAAACCGAATATAGGTAAAGGTAAAGGTCAAATGAGTATAGAAGAGTCAAAGAAGAAGTGGCCATGCCACAACTGCGGAAAATTAGGGCATTGGAGAAACGAGTGTAAATTTCCTCCAGAAGCTAATACGGAAAATCAATCATTAAATCCACAGGTGCAGAGTGAGGTGAGTTACCAACAACTGCAGCAACCGCAGGTAGTTACTCAACAGAGTCAGGTGACACAACCACCTCTTCCCAAGAGTGTAAACCCTCAGAGATACAGTGTAGAGACAGGATTCTACGGAGGAGAGCAGGTAACAAAATTGCCGCGCGCAGCTGCAATATCGCAGTATTGGTTACGACAGGATGGGAATGAGTCAGATGAAAGTTTATGACGGTGCCTAGGAGAGGAGGAAGAGTGCGTACTTGGCGCAACTCTAGAGGTAGATCAGTCAGGTCCATTTGTGGATGGAGAAGTGAATGGAGTAAATGTTACATTCCTTGTGCACACTGGAGCTACCCGTTCTACTGTTAGATCAGTAGAAATTTCAAACCTTCCTCTCTCAGGTGAATATATCCAAGTCGTAGGTGTTTCAAACCAGCAGATTAAGGCACCTCTTACCAAACTAATAGAGGTGAAAGTTGGACCATTCAGAGAAATGCACCGATTTGTGGTGTGTGATTGCAGTCCTGTAAACTTACTAGGACGCGATTTACTTTGTAAAATGAATTGCACCATTTATTGTACCCCGGATGGGATTGCATTTCAGACACCAGATGAAGATGTACTATATAAAATGACAATGGCAGAACTAGAGCCAGGAGTGAATGACATGTTTCCTGTGTTTGATGTAGAGAAAATCCCAATTGAGTTAAAAGAAACAGTCAGATCTGATGTATGGGATTTTACAGGCGAAGATATTGGGTTAATGAGAGGAGTAGACCCTGTAAAAATTACTTTAAGAGAAGGAACAAATTACCCAAATACTCCACAGTACAAATTGACGCCAGAAATTATTGAAGGAATAACACCCGTAATCAATAACATGATTGAACAGGGAATCTTGAAAGAAATAATGAGCAGTCCATGTAATTCACCTATAATGGGACTGAAAAAGCCAAATGGGACATATAGGATAGTGCAAGATTTACGAAAAATCAATAAAATCGTTATTCCTTGTTGTCCAATTGTACCAAACCCCGCTGTAATACTGTATCAGATTCCACATGATGCAGAATGGTACACAGTCATTGATTTGTGCCATGCATTTTTCTCTATTCCATTACATCCAGATAGCCAGCCATTATTTGCGTTCCGGTTCGGAGAGCGTATTTTGGCATGGTGCCGAATTCCTCAAGGGTATACAGAAAGTCCATCAATCTTTAATCAGATCCTAAAGAAATCGTTGGAAGATTTAAAAATGCCTGAAAAATCTGTGATGGTTCAGTACATTGATGACCTGTTAGTGGCATCAAAGACCAAAGAAGCATGTGTTACCGACACAATTGCTTTACTGAACCACTTAGCCGAAGGAGGACATAAAGTGTCTCCGTCTAAATTACAATTTTGTCAACAGGAAGTTCAATACTTAGGTCACAAGATTGAAAAGGGAGTGCGGAAGGTAACGACAGAGAGAATAAAGATTATCCGAGGAATGAGAGCGCCAATGACACAAAGAGAGGTGAGAATGTTCCTTGGAATGGTTGGGTATTGTCGACAGTGGATAAGTGGATTTTCATTGATTGCAAAACCTTTACAGCGATTGACGAAAAAGGATGTTAAAGATCCGTTTGAATTGAATGATGAAGAAATGAAAGCCTTCAAAGAACTAAAAACAAGGTTGTGTGAAGCACCGGCACTGGGAATGCCTGACGATGAAAAAGAATTTGAACTGTATTGTAGTGAGAGAGATGGATGTGCACTTTCAGTTTTAGTACAAAGACATGGAAAAATTAAAAGACCTATTGCATATTTTTCAGTTGTTTTAGACCCAGTGGCAAAAGCGTTGCCTGGCTGTCTGAAAGCAGTAGCTGCTACTTGTGTGAGTCTGGAACAAAGTGAAGGCATAGTGATGGGATATCCATTAAGAGTATATGTTCCACATTCTGTTGAAATTCTTTTGACAAGAACCAAAACTCAATTCATGACACATAGTCGGCTGACTAGGTATGAAAAGGTGATTTTGAGTGCAGACAATGTAACCATTGACAGATGTACAAGTGTGAATCCTTCAACATCATTGCCAGATGAAGGGAGTGTAGAAGACAAAGATGAAGTCGATCATAAATGCTTGGACGTGCTTGAATTTTGTACGAAACCAAGGCTGGATATAAAAGATGAGCCCTTAAAAGAATCCGATTATGTGATGTTTGTGGATGGTTCATGTCTGAGGACAAGTGAAGGAGTTTTGAGTGCGGCGTATGCTGTGTGTACAGTAGCTGCAATAATGGAAGCATCTTGTTTGAGAGGGATACGTTCAGCCCAAGTGGCTGAGCTGATTGCTCTGATTCAGGCGTGCAAACTGGGAAAGAATGTTCGAATTACGGTGATCACAGATAGCCAGTATGGCTTCGGAGTGGTCCACGATTTCGGACAGATCTGGTCTCAGAGAGGTTTCTTGACGTCTGCAGGAACTCCAATTAGAAATGGTGAGTTTGTGAAGAAATTGCTTGAGGCGATACAGCTGCCTAAACAGATCCAGTGGTGAAGTGTGCTGCACACAAAAAGGAGGCGGATTACATTACCGTGGGTAATAGGTATGCCGACGAAATAGCCCAATATTGTGCTAAAAACATGGTTTCATTAAACAGAAGAAGAGAAAGAGAGCATGTTTCATGTCCCTTGCTGTTTACTAACATTGTTGAAACATGGGATGAGGTAAGACAATTACAGGAAGAAGCAAACGATGAGGAAAAAGATGGTTGGATAAAAGCAGGATGCAGAAAGAGGGAGGAAGATGACGTTTGGGTTTATAGAGATGAAAGACCAGTTATGCCTGATAGCATGATTTCTAACATGGCACGGATGTACCATGGACAAGTTCATATTGGAAGGGATGCCATGATCCGACTTTTCAGACAAACTAGGTATAACCCAAAATTCAGAGCTATAGCTGAGAGTCTTTGTCAAAGATGTCTTACCTGCCAACAGATAAATCCAGGAAGAAAAACAGTAGTGAGTCTAGGAACAATAGGGCGGGAAGGAGGTCCTTTTACTAGAATGCAACTAGACTTTATTGAAATGCCCCCAAGCAATAGACTGAAGTACGTTCTTGTGGTCGTTTGTTTGTTTTCTCGTTGGGTGGAAGCCTATCCGACAAGAAGGAATGATGGAGTTACTGTAGCCAAGCTCCTGCTGAGAGAATTCATTCCAAGATACGGTTTTCCAGTAACGATTGAAACAGATAGAGGAACACATTTTCAAAATGAGCTAATTCAACTGATATGTGAAGCTCTTGACATTCAACAGAAATTACACTGTGCTTACAGACCAGAGGCTTCTGGAGTAGTAGAACAAGTGAATGGAACAATAAAGAATAGGTTAGGGAAAATGTGTCAAGCCACAGTACTCAAATGGCCTGATGCCCTACCATTGGTGCTGATGACTATCAGAAGCATACCTGACAGAAAAACAGGTCTAAGTCCCCACGAAATAATCATGGGACGAGCAATGAGACAAGCACATGTACCTGTCAACAAACTGCTGACTATAACTGATGATCTTGTGTTGGATTATTGCAAAGGATTGGCTGATGTGGTACATTCTGTGTTTCATCAGGTTGGACCGGATGCGACCACTCTTGAAAGAAAACCAGCTCATGATTTGAGTCCAGGAGACTGGGTCCGCATAAAAGTCCACAGAAGAAGAAACTGTTTGGTTCCTCGCTGGGATAAACCACGTCAAGTGATCCTGGTGACAACAACTGCTGTCAAATGTGCTGGAGTGAAGAACTGGGTGCATGCCAGCCATACTATCAGAGTTCCAGATCCTGAAGCTCGACCTGTAAGTCGACATCTGGAGATATCTGATACCAGTTCAGCATCCGATGCAGAAATCGAAACAAGCAGGGTTCCAGATCCTGAAGCTCGACCTGTAGGTCGACATCTGGAAGACCCAGGTACAAATTTGACACCAGAAGAAGAACTTGAAATAACAAAAGTTCCAGAACTTGAAGATCGACCTGTAAGTCGACATCTGGAAATATCAGATACTAGTTCAGCATCTGAAACAGACCAATCAGATTGTGATGCAAAGCAAAAGAATAAATGGAAAACTGACATTTAAACGAAGAAACTGAACCAAGAGACAGTGACAATGATCAGCCAAGCACAAGTTATGGTAGATTTCCTTCAAAGATTGTCGAATTAGTTGAGGGAGGGTTAGATTCAGATAGAGAGATAGAAGAAGAATCGGAAGAACCCCGAGGAGCAATAGGGACAGACCAACAAATAAAAGAACAACAGGGAAATTTAGAAACAGACAGAGAGACCAACGAGAATCCGGAAGAAACTCGAGGAGGGATAGAAACAAGTGTCCAAACAGAAAAGACACAGGAAGGTTCAGATTTAGACAATGAAGGTGAAATCATAAAGTTCAAAATAAGAGGAAGTGAAATAAGGTCTGAAACAGAATCAGAAGAAAGTGAAGAAGAGAGAAAACAGAGACTAGGACCAAGAAAGAGGACTTGGAGAGCTGAACGAGAGGAAAAGGAAAGTGAACCAAAAAGGCCGAGAAAAGGAGACAATTGGCCCCACGAAGTCAAAAGACTGAGATACAAAATAATAAACTTAAATAGAGATAATGCAGAACAGGTAAATGAGATAACAAGTCAAAGGGAACAAGGAAAACAAAGTGGAAAACAATCGCAGAAAACGAAGAGAGCGAAGAAACCTAATTTGAAATATAAGTCACCTGAGTGGCTATACATCGCATTGACTGACATCAAAGAAGAAGATAACACTTACGAGAGCCCAGAAGAAAGCTGCAAACCAATGGGTGAGAGTGAAGTGCAACAAGTCTGAAAAGGTAAAAAGAAAACCCGGACTGGACACCAAAACCTGAATGAGACAAGGAAGAGTTCTGAAAAGAACTAAAGAAAGTACCAAACGAGACAAAGTGAGAGGGTAGAGTGGCTGATACGTCATTCTGAGGTGTGGTGACACATTTTCTGTACATATATATATATCTAGGTAATAGAACAAAATGGTAGACACAGAGAATAGGAAATCTAGATGTGAGTTTTTACGTAGATGGTGTAGAATGTGTTTCTTTTGTACAGGTTTATTAATGTTTGTCTGGCTTATCTTAGCAATCACCATTCCAATTAGATTAGCTGTAGAGGAAACGTCCATATTAGGGAACAACACGAAAAAGGATAAAGAAGCTAACACACAGAACACAGCAACATTAATAGATAGCACTGAGTTACATAAGGATAGATCTATAACTGATTTTTCAAAGAACGTTTTCACAAAATTGTTATATGAATATGTAGAAACAATGGATGTGAGGGATTGTTATGTTTGTGTGCAATTAACTGCGTCTGTCACAGAAGGTGTGACCTATCATCACCTTCCTTTGACGTATGGAATAACATGTAGTGTTTTAGCTAGTTTATTTTATAAAACAGGTAGATTTGAATATTATTATACTGACATAAATAAGGTTTTCGCAAAAGTTCCTATAATCCCTGAATTGAATAAAGTGAAAGAAGCAAGGATGTTTGGTGAATTTTTCCTAGAAAATGAAGATTTAACATTAGAGTATGTAGCTAGGCACAATCTTACCTGTGAATTAAAGAAAGAAGAAAAGGAATTTTTAGAGATGGTAGAAAACAGAAGAGTTAAGTTTCAAAGAAAAGTAATAGAAGAGGAGACAAAAACACCCCTTTGGGCGTTTGAAGGAGAAAATAATGATAAGAGAGAGACAAATGCAGCTATGACTTTAGATTGGCCCCAACAGGGAAAGTTGTGCATTAGTAGAAATAGGACTAGATATGATAACTATTTCGTGGGTTCCAGTGAATGCCAAGACACTTGCAAAATTTTAGGAGGATGGGGATTCAAAGGAGGAAAAGATCCAATATTTCCAGGGATCTATTATATTTGCGGAAATAGAGCTTATTACAGGTTGCCGGATCATTGGTATGGGTCGTGCTATTTAGGCCTGGTCTTTCCAAAGATTTTTCATGTGGAGAGAGGAGAGAAAGGAACACACGAAATGGGTGAAACATTAACACGTAGGAAAAGGGAAAGTTTTTCAGAAATAGTTGGTGACGTTTTGGAGCATTGATACCAGCAGTGGGTATATCTTTGAATACATTTAAAATTCGGAAACTGTCCACAGTAGTAGATCGCTTATCAACGAATACTGCTGGAGGGTTCTTGATGGTAAATACCGAGATGGTTGCCATGAGAGCTATGGTGATGCAAAATCGACTTGCCCTTGACATTCTTTTGGCAAAAGAGGGTGGAGTCTGTGGAATGCTGAAAGTCCAACATTGTTGCACTTACATTCCAGATAAAAGTGAAAATATACAGAAGTATATAAAGAATATTACTAATTTTCACAAAGAGCTTGCTCCACTGGAGGTTGAAGGTGCCTGGGAGAAACTTGGTAAGAGTTTTTCCTCAATACCAAAATGGTTCACTGAAATAGGTGGTTCTATTGTAGGGAAAGTTCTAATATCAGCAACAGTAGTAATATTAGTGGTGTTATTAGTGAAATTAGTTATTATATGTATTAAAAGGAGAAAAAGACAAAATAAAATAAAAAGAGAAAATAAGATAAATAAAGAAAGAGAACGAGAATTGGGAGAAATAGAACTTGAAGAACTAAAAGAAAACATGTATGAAAGAACAAAAAGACAAAATGAAAGGGACACTGATGTGTGAACTAACAAAAGCAAGTGGACAAGAAACATTCTATCTGAAAAATTGTGTAACATGGGTTTTTGTGGTGATATTAAAAATCACCAAAGGGGGAGTTGATGGAGCAAGGTAAATAAAAAAATTTGGAACCCCCTAATATCAACAATAATAAATTAATGTTACTAATTGTTTGATGGACTAACCAACACTTTACACCTTTGGTAAACATTTACACAAATGTTAATTGCTATTTATGTGCAAATTTTACTTATTTACAATTGTAAAAGTGAAGTAATATTAATATAGTGATTTGCGTACTAATTAGAGCAAAATTGCATGATTTGTGCTATGTAGTAAAATTGTATTGAGGCAAAAGAATGCGGATGGTAAGTAAAGATGGCTTTAAATGTCGCTTCTGCTAGGTAACACCTAACTGGGGTACTTAGAATGACGGGTGGGAAACAGAAAGGCTTATTTTCTTTATTTTAATTATGATTGTGTTTGTTTTCATGATAGTTCGTTCGGGCCTGTTAGGCCGTGCTGCGAAAATGGCTGCCGAGGCAGATGAGGTCAATGCGCAGACGCAAAGATGGCCTCTAAGCGGAAGAAAGCCGCAGAACCAAACCACGTGGGTACGATTCGAGCCCAGAGTGAGAAGTGTCAAGGTCAGGATGACCTAAATTGAGGAGAATGCCAAGAAAGACTCAGCACGTATCCGTGAGAATAGAGGCAGAACCCAAATGAATTAACAATGGACTGCTTAAAAGTGACTAACGAAAGTGAAACATTTAGTGAACTGTCAGTCGGACTGCTATTACCCAACGGTCATGTGAAAGTATGATCCATAAAGAATTTTAGAACCGGTTTGAACAAGGAGGGCAATGAGGTGATTCTTGCCACCCCTCCAATGGACCAATTAGCGTGATTCTCGCCCCCAAAGATTGCAACTTTATGTTTAGTAAGCTAGTAGTAGGGTATAAGAGGACCTACTCTTAAGTAGGAGGAGCGCTATTCTTGCATAATTTTTGAGCACTGAACGTTGATGCTGAAGAAGCTGCTGCTATTTTCTATAGGCCATTTTCTTTATAGAATTTTCCATTTGGACTTTAAACTTGACTGGGGAAAGGAACGAGACCGATGCGGGAAACCTGTATGGGAGGTCCGTCGAGGAGGCCTTTTAGCGGGACAGACAGTCAGTTTTGGGAGTTCCATGCTGTGATCTACAATTTATCTGCTTTGGTGAACTTTTCATTCTCCATCTAAGAGGGGTATGCATAAAATTATTTCTAAAACTTATTTCTTATATGCTATTGAAATGTATTAAAATGATTAATAAACTTGAATCTCACTCATGCATTTAAGAAAATAGATAAAACTTTATTCTAATTAAAACAACGAGTTTGTGGTTCTTTAGCTCAATAATAAGTGTAATGTTTTAACAGGTTTTGAATGTGATTGAGCTGGTATTAATCACCATCAACTTACTCTACTAGTTTGTCCATCGACCAATGGCGGAATACCTTGATGTTTTAGAACCAACAGGATTAAAACTGATTATGTATGATGCTTAAGGAAATATCCTATTAATTTTAATAAGGTATCCCGTTCCTCCAGCAATTTCGTTCTTCTCTTTGGTAAAAGTGGATGTGACCCAGGGAACAATTGAGGGAGTGTATGGTTATGCGGTGTTATGGGCCCCACCGTCATATGGTATAGTTGTTGTGAATGATCTTTACCTGGAGGTTATGTCCAAAAGAGAAGAATTTATATTAGCCGCGCTGGATCATTCTCAATTCTCTTCGAAATAAAAAAAGATGAAATAAACTAGCTCTTTCCAATCACAATGAGTGTCACGTGTGGTTTGAGTAACTAAATTGCAAATTTTTGATTCAGTACTGGCATGCATGTTGTTGATAGTTTTGATTCTGACTACGGCAGTGGCGTAGCTAGACCTTTTGTCCCCCGTGGCGGTTCCTGCCTTTGCCGCCCCACGACGGCTGCAGGTAAGTGGGGGGGTGCTGGCGATCCCTGCATTTGCCACCCCTCGACAGCCGCAGGAACGAGCGGGGGGGGGGCTGACCTCAAAACTCGAGGTGCCAGAGGCGGACTGCCCTCCCCTCCCGCCCTGCTACACCACTGGACTACGGCCAGAGACCATTGGTGTACAAGAATATGAAGGCTCTTTGATCTCTTCCAAATTATCAAGTGGAGCAGAATACCTGCCTAAAGAGACATCATTAGCACTGTATACATGGACTAGCGGTGACTGCAAAGACAGAGGCCAACAGGGCGACCATAGAAATAGATGAGAAAGACAGAAGCAGATATCAGTTTAGGGAGGACATTTCTGTACTCCTCGCAGCTGAGGAATTTTCTGAGCACATTTCATTTACAATATGAACTGCATTTTGCTATATCGAGCAACAGAGAGGAGAAAGTGAATTGGTTATCAAATAATTAACTGTAAGATATACAGTGAAAGCATGAATTCTTTAATTCATTTTTTGAAAGTATTTTGTTCTGAATATATAGGATTTAAAGTGGTTGAAAGTTATAACTCGCATTCATTACATGTAATGGATTTCAAAGATTGAATAGCTGAAGCCAAGGTGATAGGAAGGAGGTGGGCAGATGTGATACTGATGCAACGTTTCTGTGTATTTAATGAATTCTGTCGCTCAAATGTGTGGAATGAAACATATGAAACTAAGAAATATTTCATTTGAATGCTTTTGATCTGTTGGTTAATGGCAAAAGCTGCAAAACACATTTACTTACCTCTATGATTAAGCTTTTTGTGACAGTTTGTCAAAATGGTTGCATATGCCTTACATCTTAAAATGATGTTGTGCGGCCATGAAAGCTAAACCACTCTTCCACTTTTAGTTGATCACATTTTAGTTTTTGTCTAATACATTCATGTTCGATTCACAAATAATATAAACAATGTAATCTTAGCTAGGGTAGCAAAATTGTGATTTTTTTCCCTGCAAAATAACGCACAGTTTATCAAATGTACTTGCCGTTATTTCGTGTACAAATTGAACATGGGGCCAGATATTGTCTTCATCAGTCATTGAAATTTCTGCCAGGAGACTGGTTTGAGAAGAAAATATCTCTTGTTAACAGCTTTACTGACATTTTCCTCTCATAATAGTATGTCGTCGATAAGGTAATGCAACATTTTGCTCCCAATTAAAATTTGTCAATTTCATGAGCTTTAACCCATGAAAAGAGTTCACCCTGCCCTAATATTAGCATGCACAGATTTGTGCTCAGTCAAAATGTTCAACTTTTGCCTGAATTACAAAACATTAAGGCATATGTGAAGGGCATTTTGACAATTGGGCTGACATTTGCCTTCACTCATGCTAATTGTGGAGTTTTACCTCTGTGGGAAATCTGCAGTTTTCATGATAGGATATTTCAGAGGAAAAAAACTGTAGGAATGGGGTGTTGCATAACATTTCATAACGTTTATACGCAAATCATGGCTGATTCATTTGGGTATCTTTTAAGGAGTACGTGAAGGTTTGTAAATATGTGTAAATATCCACAAGGTTGCATCTGTGCACATAGGCACCACGTTATAATGATTTGTGGGAATTGGGCCCAAGGTTTGGACCAGGACATTTCACATTGTTTACTGGGTGAACATGCTCAAGGGCGAGCCACTGTCAGGCGGTTCTTTCAGAAAAACAAGGTGCGAAAGAGTTACCAGAATTTTTAAAGGGGACTAAGGTGGGTTTTCAGAGACACATGAGGCTGCAATTTAAAGCCATTTCTTATTTCTCGTATTCAAACATTATAACATTCAAGGCATAGCATGTACTTTACGTGTTGAAACCTGCATTTTTTAAATGCACCAAGCAAGTGTATTCCTTGTTTTACAACGTAAATATGATTCCTTCATCAGGTGAACCCCTCAATATGTGAATTACATGCATGTGACTTACATTAGTTATATAACTTAAAAGTTATTTTCATGTTTCCGTTTAGGATATCTAGTTTGCATAGGGTTAAAACAGTCACTAAAACACTAATCAAAACAAAATGTGATCATAAACCTCTTAGATCCCAGCATATGGTTTATATATGAAATATGCACTATATATCGTGGTTATTGCTACAAAAAATGAATAAATAAGTTTCCTATTTATTGCTCTTGACTTAGGGTGAGTTCTTTCATCCAGGGTCTTTTCCATGGACCATCATGCATGTGAGTAACAATATCATGCGGGACAAGCTTGTCATCTCTCGTCCCCATTGAACAGGTCATGGGCCAAACCAATAATTTGGTGAACCTTTCTCCTATGTCGGTCGGCAGTGTTGTGACGCAAAATGATGCCCCCCCTGCAGAATGTGATGAGAGGCACCTGAGTATCCCATATCTCAAAGATGTACACGGCCTTGGGCTGAATGAGGCCCCCATGAATGTTTGGGGAACCTTGCTGGGTTAGAGACCCCCCTGCACCGCAGGGGCTGCAGGGGCCTGTGTCACACTCCTATCTGTGAGTGTGCACCACCAATCCTCTGTGAGCACTCACAGTGTCACCTGCCACTGAGGGAAACATCTGCATACGTAGCAGAACTTCTACACTCTTACCTGCCATCTGCAAACACAACAATATGTTGATTCTGTTCTGCCTTTGTCAAACAGGGCTCGAGTTTGCTCTTTTTTGTGCATGAGTCTGATTTACGTGCAGAAACAGTTTTGACAATCATATCCTTAATGCCTCGCTCTCTCCATGCCACCTTAATGTGCAGCACAGTTTCACCATATATATTGCAATCTACTATATAGGATAAAGTTCCTCATAGTCAAGGAGGGTATCTGGATAATTACTGGTGAGGTCATCACCCCATGCACATTCAGAGTAATCAATGAGTTTACCTCCAATCCCAGGTCGCAGGCGGTTGTCGTAGCCGTCCAGCAGCCTGTCCAAGATCCGGGTGATGTTTAGAGAGTGGACCCCAGCTTCAGCCTGCCATCTTCCCCAGGCCCACACCACACTGCAAAACACATTCACATTCGAGGTCCACGATTGGCTTTTTCCCAATTCGCATGTTCGTTACTCTTTGACAGAATCATTAAGATACTGAGGAAGCTGTCAAGAGAAATTAAAGGGGATACTTACCCCATAAAAACCAAGATCCAAGCAAAGATCCAGGAAAGGAACCGCAAGGCCATGTCTGGAGCGAGCACTCAGTGACACGAAAAATCTGCTAATAGACTCAGGCTGGCAAGTCTCAACCCCGAATTACTCTCTTTTCGTTTTTAAGTGGACTGATTATAGCTTGGGATGAGCCAGACACAGTTTTTCTGTCTCCAGTCTGTCCCACTCACACTAATTCTTTCCTAACCACACCACCCTAAAACTCACTTCTCTCTTGCTCCCGCAATCTCTCTCCTCCCGCTTGTGCCTGTTTGTGTCTCCCTCCTCTCGTACTCTCTCTCTCACTCTTTTCCTGTCTAAACCCGTTCAAACACTTTTCTTCGCCTTATATCTCTCTTGCCTCTCTGTACCTTCCCCAAGATACTGCTGTTTCTTCTCCTCCCTCTCGTTCCCTCATTCGCATTCTATAATGTTCAGCGAATACACAATCTTCTCTCTTGCTTTCAACTCTCATTCGTTACCATCTAATGCGCTTTAAGTCTGTCTCTTTTCACTGTCACTCTGCTCACCTCCAGCCTCTCTTTCTTCCTCCCTCAGCCTTTGTCTCGATTTTTCTCCAATCTTTCTAGTGCCTGCCTCTCCTGTTTAGTTGTATGCCGCTTCTCGGTACGTCTCTTTCTAGAGCTTTCTCTCTTCTCTTATAACTCCACGTTTGTGCGTGTCTCTCCTTCCCTCGTACATTCCCTCTTTCTCTCACTTCCTATCTCTGTCACTAATTCCTCTACTCCCCTCTCGCGGTTTTCTCTCTCTCTCTCTGTATGTCTTTTCTTTGTCTATCTCTCCTGCTGTCTGTCTGCCCCTAAGGCCCCAACCCCTTTTTCGGTCTTTGATTTTTCCTCTGATTGGCCCAGCCTGTGGAATTAGTGTCAGAGGGCGGCAGCTTGTTTACAGAGCAGTGACAATAATTGAATCAGGCATTATTAGAGATTAAAGAAGCAAAATCCACTTTGTCGGGTTTGGAGCGGAATTAGCATCGGTCCGTCGGACATTCTGCTCATGACATGGTGTGGCGCTTATAGAAATGACTGTGGAAAAGACCGCATGTTTTATGTGCTGTATGCAGCAGATATTGGTAATATTCAGCTCTGTCAATAACGCCATGAGCCGGAAACACAAATCTGTTGAATATTTGGGTCACCGTGTCTGTCTGACCTGAGCACTTCAGTAGGAAAATACTCCTCCCACCCCTCCTGGCATGTAGTCCTCTTTAAGTTCTCGGTTTGGTATCACTGTTCGACACCACTATTCTTATCTTTTTGTGAAAGTCATTTCTTTAAAATTAGATTAATATCCACGATAATATCACTCTAGCTCCATCCCCACCCATGGACATCCCTGTTCTTCAGCGCGTGTGAGGTGCAGAGATCTCAAATTGTCTCATGACAGCTGAGAGAAACTCTGACAGTCCTGAATTTGAATATGCCTCCTAGTTTTGGATTGATAATGATAGCAGCAAAACAACTGGCACCGTGATGCAGATGAAAAGAAAGATACTGAATGACCTCCTCCTGACACTTAGCAGGGGGTCCACCCTAGCACACCATCAGATTCTATATAATTGTTATTTATGCATGCGGTGCTAAAAAGCAAAGTCCTCCAATGAGAGCAGCACTGCTTTCCAGAACCGCCCTTCTATGTGCACTTTATGTGCATCATTAATTTATACTGACAATAACGGTACCACAATCCCAAACATTCTAAACAAATACATTGAAGGCTGGATTAACTGCTCCCAAAAGAGAGGGAATAACTTTAGTACTTTAGATATTTGGAGTGAGGCTACCGTTTGTGCATGTGTCTTCGATTGCACGGTCCCTTGGGCGAAATATCCCAGACTTGGGTTGTCTTTATTCAATTGTTGAAAAATAGCTCCATAGCACTCTTGTCTCCCATAACGCGAACCAAGGTTGAAACTGCCATAACACATCAGGTTGTTGTAAATCAGTTTAGGACTGGAGCTTTGTGTCTTAATGACATAATCATCTGCTAACCCTAATTAATTTTCCTCATGTGATTAGAAGATACTGACCTTCTTGGGGCTGGTGAAAAAGCCATGTATGCATAGGAGGATATTTGCATTGATGATTTTGGTGTTTCTTGATCTCACACCAGTTGTTTTGTTAATATTTGAAAAGTCGATGTCAATGTTAATAACAATCCATTCATATGTAAGAATGAAATGGCATCTCTATTATCAAATTCACCCGTCATGAGCTCTCCATCAACCCTGACTCAGAAATATGTGGTCAGGAATGCTCAGAGACCCAGGCCGGAGATAACTGATTGACAGGTCACAGGTGGGGCGGCACGTAGCAGGCAGACAAAATTGCGAACAGGAAACTCAGGTCAATCCCACAGATATGCGGAGCGACACCACAATGGTCCAGGGAGATTGGCCCCAATAAAGCACACATGGCCAGAGAGGTGCGCTCATTCCCAAAAACACCATAAAGTCAGATGACACATGAAGTTAGGATCACACAGCCAATCAGGGCACAGCACACAGTACACGCAGTGATCGCGCGCCCCCAATGCCGGACATCTGTATACATTACCCACTGGCCGCACTGTGTCTACGCAAGACCGAGGTCTACCTGATCCATGGAAAAACTTTATTATGCCCAAAGAAATGTATAAAACCTTGCTCAGATTGATTGTACAATGAGATAGTTCTCAGACCCGCTTCTGTAACTGTACTCCGGGGCGAAGCGTTAAAGTAAATCAGCAGTTCCTGTTTTGCCAAATGCCTCTTGTTTGTTAAGGTAAATTCATATTCAATCAACATTTTGGTGAGCCAGATAGGAGTGATTGTTACCTCAGACCGGATTGCAGCCAAAGGATGAGACCCCACCCTGACAGATTCATATTTGCGCATCAAGGAAAGTGAGCAGACACTGCAATTGATTGGAAGTTCTGCTGAATCTGCGGGGCGAAGGTCTGTCCTGAAGATACCGTCACAGTGGGTGGGAGACTACATCAGATCCTTATTTCCAGCATTTGGAATATGGCAAACTAGGAATAAAGGCAAAACTTTAACCTGCGCACCCTGCCACTGACAGAAATCTGGTATATTACCTATTTTATGTGTCTGAACGAAGTAGTCCTAAGACAGACTCGGAGGCGTTCCCGCAAAGGTCACCTTTTTTGAATAGTCAGCACGCTAGGAAAGGTGACTATTGTTTGTCGCTTGGACCACTGGGCATGACACAGATGGTACACTTGTCCCCTGGGTGTGATACAGGGTTGAGGCCTCACCACTTGGACCGCTGGGCGAGACACAGATGGCACACATGGGTCCGTGGTGTGATATAGGGCTGGCATTTCAATCTTTTTTTTTTGTCTAAAAGGGTTTTCTCAGTGCTACCAGTTTTTTAACACTGTTGGTATCTGAAAGAAGATAGAGGTGTTGTTCACTTGGGCTGCTGGGCTTGACACAGATGGTACGTTTAGCCCCAAGGTGTGATACAGGGTGCGATTCGGACGTTAGGGAAAAATATTTGGATCTGGGTGATTAGGTGCAGCTTGTCTTTGGCCAAGAGGGACCTGAGGTTTCTTGAGTTATTCCTTTTCTGCGCAAAAATTATTTTCTTTGTCCTGAAGCTGATTTTGACAGAGTATCGGGCTCACTAAGTCCTGTGTACCTCGCAAAGATTCCCCTGGTCACAGTCTAGCATGCGCTAGGAGCGGGCAAATGTATTTTTGACAAAGTCATCATTTTTCTCTGTCTGCTTTTTCTTATTATAGTTTGAAATTGATGCAAGGTATATTTGATGTTGTGTTAATGGTAATTAATGCAACTGTGTTTTGTCTTAAATGTTGTATTTTGTGGATGATTCAGTGTGATATATGAAGGTGCTGCTATTTCTCACAATCGTTATTTGATGCCAAAGCAAAAATTTGTTATTTTATGTCAAAGCCAAAATTCGTTATTTGATGCTAAATTTCATGTCGCTTGCTTAACAATTGAACTTCCTTCCAGGGTGTCACCCTTCATATGCAATGCCATTTGTGTTTGTGAAATATTCATGTTGATGCATCTGTAGATAATACTGAGCTCATAAGTAGTTAGAATCAGTAGCCCCTGTATGTATATATATATATATATATATAGATATATATATATATATATATATATATATATATTTTCCCCATGATTAGAGCAAATCAAACGATTCCCTAAATTACAGAAACTAGGGTGCATCTGTCCTCTAAAATTACCCAACTTACCAAAGAGTCGCCACCAAAACATATGCGAACCAGGTTCCCCACACAGGCTAAAAAATGTAACAAGTTTTGCCAAGATAGGCACGCAAACACTAAGGCACAAGTATTTCCCTGGTTAAACGAGGGAACTTTTGACATTATTGCAAACAAACATATGAGAATACACATATGAACCAAATGTGCAGGACAGAAGAAGGACAAGAGAGAGGCACTATTAGAACTATGGGCCATTTTCGAGGAAGCCCAGATTGATAATCCTATCCCACAGACAACAAGCAAGGCATCCGCACCTCCCCCACCATACGCAGGAATAGAGGTGCTCTCCCTGCATTAAGATACACCAACCCACCAGTTGAAGGAGCCGGAGGGTCTCCTACCGAACAGCTAACTGTTAGGTTCAGGCATGAGAGTCTGACAGGTCCACAGGCCCAGGCAATCCGAGCGCCGCCCCAATCCATTGCAAGGGCTCCTCGAAGTTCGTCCCCCTGCCTGTTGCGTTCAGCTCACCGAACCTCAACAGTGCAGCGAACACGCACTCTTACAGGTTCAAGCAAACACCCTCGAGTGACAGGGAAATGTGCAGTTGTTCTGGACAGTGATACAACTAGCAGGGGTGAGGAAGAGGGTCTCAATCCCCCAGGACCTGATGGCGAGAATGAGGCTACAGGGCTAGCCCTGCTAACCAATGGGAAAATCAGGAATCGATGCCCAGACCAGAAGAGTCACCCAACAACATACACACACTACTGTCCACCCTGGGCAGATAAGAGAAAGAACTGTACTTATGAACAATACATCATACAGTTTCCTGATAGACACAGGGCCAACAAGGTCATGCCTAAGGGAAGGGATAGTCCCCTTATCAAAAAAGACTGCAGTTATACAAGGGATCTCAGGTATGGTGACGGGGATTCCCTTCATGAAACCTCTTGAGCTAAAGGTAGGGAGGAATAGTATGAGGGAACAGTTATTGTACCTTCCCTCATCCCCAACTAACATACTAGGGCGAGAATGATGACCAAGTTACAAATGTCCATCCAGTTTGCCAATGACGGGGCTATGGCCTGCCCGCCCCTGTTTCTCTTTCTCTACAGCCAGGGTCATGAAACCACTCCCACATCCTATGTACAAAGGCGAATACTATCCACACCAATCAGAACCCCTTCGCTGAGGCAGTCTTAGAATATATGGATAATTTCTTTGAGCTATGCAAACTAGCTCGGCTGCGAGCATGTCGTGCATACCGCCTCCTAATTTAGACAGCTAAAAAGACAAGGACCTTGATAGCCAGTAGGTTATGAAAGGAGGAAGAGAGTCTGGACTGCACCATGCACAGGCCCAATGGGTACCCTGGGGTGAGGCAGGAAGCAGGACTAACGCACACGGAGGCAATGGCAGTAGTAATCGGAGCCTACGTGCCTCTAGGACCACCAAACCCAGCCTCCACTGACACCTTAGCACCCCCACGCACAAGAAAGTGGTGCAAACGAGACTGTCTGGCACTATCTGATGCATTCTCAATGCCTGAAGATCCCTTTCTGCTTCCAAATGGGGTATCCAAACACGTAGCTATCACAGAAGATACTGCCCATAAAGTCAACAGAAAACCACCACAAGAAAGTGTCCCCACCAACCACATGGGGAAGGAAGCTGAGCGTGAGATAGGGGGTGCAGTCAAATGCACCCCCACTCAGCAACCCACTATGAAGACTCCAAAACCGGAGCAAGCCCAGAGAAAAGCAGCTAAGTTGGTGCAACACAAATTGAATAAGATCACCCTCGAGGGGGGCGCTTTAACTGCAATCATTCAAATGGCACCAGTCCTAAAGGGGGCTCCACCGCAAAACCCCAGAGGGTTTCAACATAGCTGTAGAGGCAGGGACCATGGAGGCTGGCAACAGCTAGGCCCTAGGGAATGTTACTATTGACTCACAATGGGCCATAAGGCAGACAGGTGCCAACTAAAAGCATACAAGGAGCAGAGGTCAATGAGCCAGGGCCAGTCCCCACAAAATCTCCATCCACAAAATCAAGCCCAGGGAAACTTGAATGCACTCTACACTCAACCACAGGAAGGTCAGTCAACCACTGCACTACCACAACAGGGTTCATGTAGCTGGAAAAAATCATGGCAAAAGTAATAACAGACAGGGAACCCAGTCCAACAGGGACCAGGGTCCCAACCATGACAGGGAGAGGTAACTGTCTGGGGAGATGGTGCCTTCACACAGACGCAGAACCCAAATGTTCAGTAAGTTAAAATCCCCAATGCATATCCCCCATTTAAGTTTCAAAGTATCCCCAATGGCCTTGAGACAGTAGGGAGGTTCACCAGAGTAGCCAGCTGTCCCAAAGCTTGGTGTAGTCCAGGATCATCATCATGAGGCAGGACTTCAGCTGGAGCATGTGACCGCAGCCCTGGACTCTCTGCGTCCTTGTGATCCTAATAATGTTTCCTTTCTGCTTTCCTCTCGAGTTTTTCAAATTTCCACAGTCTGGTCACTATGCCATTCCCCTCCAAAAACAGAGACAGAAGCATGTCCACTGGTCAACGGTCCCTTGCCACAAGCCAGGAACCGCAGATCCAAACGCACTAGGAAGACATGGTCAGAGGTAGAGTGGGTGCCTGGAGGAATAGGGTCCGCAAAGTCTATTACAGATCCGAGCAAGAGTAGAACGCAAAATGTGCTCACCCCCATATCAGGCCTAGCAATCAGTCAACACACAGGGCCTTACATACACCACCTGGAGAAACAGTAAGCCTAATCCCAAACACTGCAAAATGACACAAACAGGGGTACACAGTGGCCATGGAACAGCTTTCCGACCACCTCTGTTTCATGAACAATGAGACCATCAAAAAAAAGCTCAAACTAGCCCAAAAGGAAGTCTCTAGAATAAGGGCATAGCCATGACACCTGGTGCCACGAGGGTCACATTGCACGCTGCATGCCAAGGTCTAGGGGGGTACACACATGACCCCAGGGCACATTGCAACCACCAACAGCACTCAAATAGTGACATGCCCTCTCATTACAGATCATCCCATGCACATCAAAAGACACTACCTGCACACACTATAAGAGAAGTGCTGGCAACGCCCCTTGAACGCTAGCTAAAATTGATACTACCCAAATGTTCACAAAATCACCTCGTAAAGATACTTCACCAGTCTAACACCCAGTTAGGTATGGAAAGGGGAGAGAAAAGCCACTCATAAAACGGATGCACTACCCACTCTTTAAGGTAAACCATCAAAGATAGATACTCTGACTGAGGCCACCTTACGGTGCAATTGGAGTGTGAAGAGCACACCCCTAAAGAAGAGCACAGGAACCCAAAAAAAATGATTGACAACAGCACATTAAATATGCACAGTTGTTTCAACTAACCCATGAATGTAGCTCTTATCCAAAAGGTTGGTAATTGAATGTCCAAGTGCACCACCTTTTTCAGTGGCCAAATCAGCACACCAACAGGACCTACATTGTGCGAATTGAGTACTACGGACTATACTGTGCACTTTTGGTCTCGATTTTCTTAAACTAATGGAACTCCCAATTACCAGAGGATTACAGACACCACCCTTGGAGTATTCCCACGGCATGCAATGTTCAATAAGTTATGTATTGTTGCACTTCTATGTACCCTCTGTTTCCTATGGGTGTTGCCGCATCCATTCATCACTAAAGAACTGCCTAGTCAAATGGAGTCCACCCCGGAACTATCACAGAACTTGCATAGGAATGTCTCCCATATCACTTACAATTACACCGAACCCAACACTAGTATCTCACATGCACTACACAAGGCCCTCTTACACAACACATTGTATCAGCACATACCTGGACTCTGACCCTTTACATACATTTGCGTAATGACCCATTTTCTTGCAACGTAAACAAGTTACATTTCTTGCAGGGCATGACTTATCATCTGTGTTGTAATGTATTCATGTACAGTGTCACGCGCTGCAACCAGCGCGTGACAGTAACTGTCCACAGCCTCTCCTGCGCCAGAGCACCCTTTGTCATTTACTCCTTCCCCATTGGTTCCCCAACATTCCACTCTCCTAACCCTTATCCTGCCCAGCTCCCAACCGTCCTAACGATGATTCTTTCCTAACCTGCGAACCGCACACAGTGTGGGGCTGTAATGGAATAAACTTACGAACCCTACTTACCGCGTCTGCTTCATTACTACAATCTGCCCAATGATTTACATTACCGCTTCTCATACATGCACTTTTTTGTGCACCCCAATGTCTCCCTTTGCGCTTGTCAGATTTTTCAAATTTGTCAACTTTTTCACTAGAGGATTTAACATTTCTGGATTTACTTTTAACAACATTCATCTTAATTTCTCATTGACTACAGCTCTCCTTGACTTTATCCTCATTCACTACTTTAACACATTTGTTAGTCAATTCTTCACCTCTGGCAATGTCAAGTGCCTCTGACAATGTAGGATTACGAGCACTCCATAACTTCTTTTGAATAGCAACATTAGAGGTATGCATTATTAACTGGTCACAAATGTACTCATCCTGATTTCCTGTAAAAGCACAACTCACAATCAGGGCTCGCAAAGGAGTTGCAAATGTGTCAATACTTTCTTCATTCTTTTGAACACAAGAGAAAAACTTACAACGTTCCAGGATAACATTAGCTTTGTTGCCAAAATATAAATCAAGTCGTTTTATATATACAAAGGAACCTTATCACCTTCTTCTTGAGCTGGAATATCCAGTAAAGTACGATAAATCCTCAAACCTTCTTTACCTAACCTGCAGCCAACATGTAAATCTTGAAACCATCAATCCATTGTTCCTATGGCACTGTAGGTTCCCCTGGAATAGACAAAAATGGTAGTGGAGAGCCAGATTATGAGTCATAGTGTATATTCGCAAAATGACTCTAAAATAAAACCAAAAAAAAACAGCTAAATAGAATTATGCTGCACTAACCAAATGCAAGTATGATCCAAATAGCACCCTAAAAAGTGTAAGCATTACTGTGTAAATTTAAACTCACGTTTGTTTTATTTATTTTCTCTTTACTTCATATATTTACATATGCCAGATAAGTATCAGTTGTAGTATTCACTTGAATAGCTGTGCACATCACAGTAGCTAGTGTGCACAAAATGTACTTTTGCACTCCTTGCTTTAAAATAATGCGAACATATTCCCTTGAATAGATGTGCACATCACCGTAACCTGTATGCACAAACTCCTTTTTAAAATAGCAACTTTAGAGGTGTGCACGTCACAGTGAAATATGTGCACACCATCAAATTGAAGAAAGAACACTAAGGTCGCGAGTACATCACACTGCAAAATGCGTTGCCAAGAAACGTCAACAACATAAGCGTATAACCGAGCCTAAACTTTGGCTGCCGCTCGCACCTGCATGTGCTGCTTGGGCTATAATTATAATGATCATTGCTAAGCAACAGACTCACAGTTGTGAGCGTGATGACCACACAGGCATGTTACGTCCTCCAATAAGCAGCGGTCACGATGCACCCACGGCTGTGAACATAATGACTTCACACACGCGCCTCGCACTCCAAATCTCTGCAGCTCGCGATGACGCTTGAGGTGAAGCACCGCATAGAAGAAAATAGAAATCCTGATAAAATATTCAGTACAGTACCAAAAAGCTTAAGGTCCAGCTAAGGATAATGCTGGGACGTATCAGATGCTTGCCTGCCATAATGAATTCTTCTCGACGACGATACAAATTCTTGTCGACCACAACCTCCGGTGTAACTTCCCTCGATACGGATTCCTCTAAGCGTGAATTCATTGGGGGTGTCAGCTTGTCACCACAAAAATGTAGTAATGTCTTCCCAAAGAATGACAATACAGCCAGGTAGGTTTTGTTGGATTTACTATTATAACACCGCCACGGAGGTCCGGTTGCAACCTCTCACTCCAGAGACTCGCACTCCTCTCCCCAACTGCAATTCCATGCATTCTAAATTCTTATGCAAGTGCAGAATTGCAGAACTTAAATCATAACAATTAGTCTCCTCAAGATTGGCTTACAAGGATCAACTCTCAAATGGAACTGTTCCTTCCTCACAGGAAGAAGCCAAAGGGGCAGGCTGCCACCCTTTACATCAGAGATCAAGAAACTGATATGCCGAGTCCCACAAAGATCATTCCTTAGCTCCACCATTTTCAACACATACATGACACCGCACACCAACATAAATCTGATCACAAAATACCACTGTCATCTCCTATGCCAATGACGCAAAACTCATACTCTCCCTGACGGACAAGACAACCACCACCAGAATCAACTTCACCACTGCAAAACCATAGGAGCAGACTGGATGTGAAGCAACTGCCTGAAGCTCAACTCTGACAAGATGGAAGTACTGGTCTTTGGCAACAAGACCTCCCCATAGGACTCCACCTGGTGGCTGTCGGAGCGTGGACCAACACCGACACTCACAGACTACTCAAGAAGTCTAGGGATCATCCTTGAGAACAAGCTCAACATGTTCAAGTCCACTCATTTTACACCTCCTGCTTCCACATCCTATGCATGCTGTGAAACATATTAAAAAAGTTGCCTCAGAACACCAGCCAGACCGTCACGCAAGCACTCATCACCAGCAGGCTGCACTACGGCAACACTCTCTATGCTGGAATCTCCAAACAACTCCTACACAGACTGCAGTCCATCCAAAGCACCACTGCAAGACTCATACTCAACCTCCCATGCAGCACCCACATCACACTAAACCTCAGGAAGCTTCACTGGCTCCCCATTCATCAAGCGCAGCCAATTCAAACTTCTCAAGCACATATACAAAGCACTACCCAACACAGGACCAGAATTCCTAAACAGCCGCATCCACTTTAACCAACCCATCTTACACCCAAACTCTTCCTCACTCTCATCCACAAAAGCATAACTGGAGGTTGCTCATTCTCCTACAACACCCAAGACGTGGAATAACCTCCCTCAACACATCAGAGCCTCCTCCTCACTTCTCGAGTTCGGCAAGAAGCTAAAGGCCTGGCTCTTTGTATAAGCACCTTTGGGACCACACACCTACACACCTTCCCAAGCCCCTGGCTACTGTCTTAGGTGATTAGTACGCTATACAAATCAACATAACATACATCGATTATGTCTGGCAAGGACACAAGAAGGAGGGAATTTAATTTGTTCTTCATTGAATGTAAAAGATCCATATTTAAAATTCACCAAAGACTGACAGCCAGCTAATGCCTTTCTTGTAATTGCTTAATAGGGTAGAGGATGGTAGATTCACAAGTGAATTATACCAAAACCGACTGATGGTAATTGCCTGCTTTTATTTAGGTGTCCTCACAGTGACTGCTGGCCACTACCCACAGTCTTTATGAGAGAATTTACCATTTGGGCAAACCTTAAGCATATATAGGAATTGTTCAAGTTAGAAACATATGGAATATAATCACAAAACCCGCGAAGAAATTAATGATTAACCATTATTCTAGGAAAGACACACTGCAAAGTAGGAGAAGAGTTAGAACAAAATAATAGGCAAGCCCCATTAGAAATTGTGGGAAAACGTAGATCTGAGAGGATGGCCATTGTCACCCCTTTTTCATGCTGTCTAACACGATTACAAATGTAGAAAATATATGCTTAGAGAAACCTTTATTTTTGTTAAAAAAAAAAGAGAGAAAATAATATAAGATTATCTGATCTGCATTCAACCAAGGACCAATGAAAGGAAAGACAACCATACAACTCTTTGTTCTCATCCCAGATCAGTGGAGCATAATCCCTGTGTGAGCTGTAAAGTCTATAGATTTACCAGATACAGACATACTACAACATTAGACCTTGGTCTGAAATACACAAGGAATACAGAATCTACAAAAAATGTGTATTACTGAGGGAGTAGTATAAATGAAAGCCTGTCCATATGCATTTGGATACATTTGCATGACAAAATGATAGGTCAAATGATGAATTATTAGGCACAGAAGTATTCATCTGGGAAAATCAACCACCAAACTATTAAAGCACATGGGCTGACTGTAACCTCAATGGGACAGTTATAGAAAGATTTCCGAGTGAAGTGCGCAAGGGTTTTACTAAGGTTTAAGCAACATTGGGTTTGCCATCTGAAATGCCACCTAATGGGCCTTAATATTGAGAGCCAATGGAAACAAGTATAAAATATAGCGACTTATGATGATTGATCTACATATATCCTGCTATATGTATATTTCCCCCCAAGGCCTGTAAGCAGTGTGAACATAGAAGAGAGGATGCCATATCTTCGGTATCCTAACAGAGAGAATTCAGTTTAGCCCACAGTGGCGGCTCCTCCGCTAAGGCGGAGGAGCGTCGCCCCACTGAACAAAGGAAAAATAAAATGATAATAACTGTTGTTACTATCATTTTACTTTTCCTACATACTTCAGTGGCTCTCGGGCAGGGCAAAGCTAGCGGAGTAGGGAAAGGAGTGGTTTTCACTCCTGAAGTGCGCAGGACTGCTTGGCCAGCCCTCTCGGACCGCCCCAGCAGTCCTGCGCACTTTGCATGTCCCCCACCAGGCTGCATTACACAGCCTGGTGAGGAACATGCAAACCCTCACAGTCCCCCTCTGAGCGCAGATCCACAGTGCTCAGACCAATCACAACGCTGCATTGCAGCGTTGTGATTGGCTATGGGGAGGCTGGGAGGGCGGGTGCTTCCTGCTGTGGCCGGGAGTGCAGGAAGATGTCGGGGGACAGAGGACGAAGGAGAGGGGGAGGCCATTTCAGGTAAGTGGGGTTTTTTTTTGTTTGTTTTCTTTTTTTGTCCCCACCCCCGCATCACCACCCCGGTCCAGTAGCAGCAGCTACTCTCAGCCCATCTGGCCACCTAGCAGCAGCACCTTTAATATGACTTCTGTTGGTGGACTACTACTGTGATTTTCATCTTTTGATAGCCTATACTTCCAATTTTGAATAGTACACCTTCAATTTGCTAATAGCAATATGCTTATACATTTTAAAATACTGTGATAGCCTATGCATAGGGTGTTCATATGAACTCTACAGCAAATACAAAATACAAGTCACCGAAGTGCTAGTCTTTCTAACGGTCATTACCATCAGTGGGGTGACAATTTTGTTCCGACTTTAGGAATTAATGCATTTTTGTATGTATATATATTTATATGTATTGGTTAGCGAACTAGCAGCATATATGATCATTAATCTAACTAGCAATTACATACAATAGGCAACCCCCACCACACCAGATCCATCATGGTGGCCATCCTTTACCCTTTTACAACAGCCAACGCAATGATGTGTTTACACAAGTCATGCACTGATACAGCACACTCAAGCATGTGTGACAGCACTTTTTGGCTGCCGCTATGGTAACTGTGCCGCATGTAAAACTTCTCCTGCGAGCAGAGAGTTTATTGTGGGGCAGTCTTGTGGGTCGAGAGGCCCAAGGAATGACTTCAAAAGAGATGAGACAAGCCTTTTATAAGAATACAAAACAATTGGGAAACGGGTTTGGCTGCATTCAGAAATTAAATCAAGTTGAAAATATTTGTGGGGTGCTATTTTTGTAAAGCTGATATTTTGGCTACATATATTTTGCAAACAATGCTTTGGCAGTTTGTTTTTACAATGGAAGCTTGCTGTACCTGAAAAATGTGCCTGTTGTTCAGCTGATTTAAGTTACCATGACGAGCACAACATTTGAAGTTTTCCACAACAGAGGCCTATGGAAAATCCAGAGGAGGCTTAATCGCTGAGCCCTAGCTAGAATACTGAGCTCAGTGCTCTTTGTCCATAGATTCTACAACTCCCACATTGGAGAGAGACCATTCAACATTTTGGAAACATGCGAGAACGCTCTGGGCCGTTTCTTCCAATTTAACTCTGGTCAATAGACCTTTTTAGTAGCCTGAGAGGAAAAGGGATTAACGATAATTTAAATCTTAAGGTACAGTGTGACCATTAAGACCACACAATAAACGTCTGAGTTAGCAACTTGAAGTTAAAAGGTTTATTACAAAGTCAAAGCCAGACAAAAATAAATCAATCGCAACAACATTCTATAAGAATATAAGATTATCAAAGGCAGACCAAAGCGGCGTACAATAATGGTCCTCCACAGCAAGGAGAATATAAGAATTTCTGTGGCAACTATGCAGAAAAAAAGGAATAGGATTTGATGACTAGACAAATGGTTTTGATCCTACTTCCTATACATGGAAAAGATTCACAACATCTACTAAACCCTACACTAAACTAAGGATAGGGGAAACCCTATTGAATCAAGGAAGCAAGAAAGGTGTGAACGTCAGAACCTCTGTAGAAGTTCTATATGTAAGGAGTCATGTATAGCATGAAACCACCCAGTCAGAGATGACAAGAGAGGTCTGTACCTCTCTAAGTTAAAGGGAATCTGATCAAACCCAAGGTGGGTTCACTAATTAAAATGCACAAAGAACATTTGAGAAATACGTCCTCATACGTATCATAGTTGTTGCACAGTGCCTTGAGACCCTCTCGGGTGAGTAGTGTGCTTCACAAATCCCTGATTGATTGATTGAGATGGCAGGCTTAAGGAAGGAATTTGCAGATGTTCAGGGGAAGAGAGCTATGGAAATGAGCCATAGTGGACGTTGGTTTAACTAGTTCTTGCTCCTCTGCTGAGACTTCAGCCATATTGAATTTTGGAGGAATAGTGATTTCCGGGAGACCCTTATGCCACACTCTGGAGAAAGTAGTCATGCTCTGGGGTGTTGACCTGCAACTCACTGGACAGGAGTGCTCTCCTGGTATTTTGAGAGGAGAAAAGCCTCTCAGATCTGCTGCTTGAAAACTAAGAGAAGAAGAAGGGTCCATACTGGAAGTTTGATTTGCACCAACCAGGCCCTGCACTATGACTGACTGCACCTGCTGCACAATCTGTAACTACAGCCTTGTGAACCTAACTTGCTTCAAGAGGAATAAAGAGTGGGCTCCCTGCAAGCTACAGGTTAACATAGCTCACCATCAACACCAAGAATCCCCAGCCTGGAGTGCGTCAAGTGGATTTGTAAGGGTTTTGTCCAAGTGAATTGTGGGGACTGAAGTCTCAAACTTTCAAGGACCACCTTGGAGATTCCAGACCCTTGGATTGAGTTTTGAACACATTTGGACCCCCCAGAGGAACTTCAGGAAGGAGTTCCAGAAATTTGGAGACCTTTGAAGCAACTTTGAAAAAAGCTCCAGAGGGGGACCGACTGAACCGTGAGAGCCAAGCCGGCGACCTTCAACCGCAAGCCGGCCTGCCCTGCTGCTTCGTCCTGCTGAAAAGCTCCGGAGGTCTGACTTCCAGAGTTTGACCGGGAGCTCCCTGCAAAGCATGCCGGTGAACTCTCACCGAACCCGGACTGGTGAAGAACATCGAGGGAGCATGGGCGAAAAACTCAAGAAAAGTTTTTAAGTCCGAAGGTAAAACTTTGACCGAAGCCTACCATGAGAGGTAGCCACACAGGGCTACATTGCGGTTGGCTTGAAACTTTGACTTTGTCCCGGTCTAGCATGACCAGATGTCCCAATAGGCGCTATAGATTTCTACATGCCATATAGTGCTAAATGTTTCAAAATTCATATCTTCGGTTCCCTACATTGGATTTCGTTCGTGTTTGGTGTCCTTTTAAAGATAAAAATATTTCCTATTTTTATAAATTGGTGTGGGATTTTTATTTTGTGTTGTGTCTTAATTATTCACTGAATTGGTGCTCTTAAACGCTTTTATACCTGTCTCTTAAGTTAAGCCTGCCTGCTCACAGCAAAGCTACCAAGGGTTGAGCATGGGAATAATTTATTGAGACCTATTCGGAGCCCTAGACTGTGTTAGTGGCCTTATTGCCAGTGGTAGATGCACATTTACCAATACTAATAACCCACTTTTCAACAATAGTGCTTTTCCAGTTTCCATGAAAGAACCTGCCGCCTTGAACACTACTCCCATAGTCCAGTCTCCGCTTCTAAGTTGTCCTTGGATTCCTCCCTTCATCTGATACTACCAATTGGCACCTGCAGAGAAGAAAAACATGCAGAAAAACAAATTTCACGTTAATGTTAAATGTCACGACTGTAAGCTTAAGGCCCACAATCATGCTAACTTAACAGTTTTCTTTAAACGTACATTAATTCTACAACTTATATATAATCCAATAAATACAATCTTTAATAAAGGAATCAAGCTATTTTATTCTGTACTAATACATGTGGCACAGTAAAAACTAATAATTTTTTTTATTAAACAAAAACGACAACTGGTAACAATTTATAAAGAAAGTATTGAACACACATATGATTCATTCTCACTAATCCCTGCTGAGTGCAGTGCATTAAATGCATTTTAATGCACCACCTTGCAATCGAAACCTATAAAAGATTAATATCAGCAATACAGATTTTTCGGAAACAAAAAAGTTAGTATGCAGACACATATATGTCTCAAACACACAATAAATGCACCTTTAGTGCACTATATTTCATTGGTATTATTGCATCACATGAGTACATAAGGCCAAAGGTCAATATTTATATGGCCTAGCCAAACGTAACAGGATGGAGCCCAAATTATGCTACTCCACATGTCTCTAGTGAGCATCTTTGAATCTGGATATTTCCAACATATGCCTGCCCTGCAATTCTCCGCTCTGCCATTTACGAGGTTTGTACCCAGATACATTTCAAGGACATATGTTCATCGTAAGTTCCGTTTGGCCATGTTCCTCAGTATGGTCACCTCCTCAATGAATTGAATTATCCTTATAATGTACAGCTGGGTACTCTATCTAGTACATAGTACTTCAGGGAGGTTTAGACATTCCCTTTATCTATAAACTTTCAGTATTTTAGATGGTGCATACAGTGCATTTTAACCATTTTCCCTGCCACAGGAACCTAAGGCCCCTCATCCCAAACAAAAGCATCATAATATGAGGCTAAACGTTTCAGAGCTAAACTACATTCCAATTCTATTAACAAATATACACGCGGAAGAGTTCCAGTGCTGTCTTTTGAACTTCCTTTTAGGCTGTTGGTTGTTTGCATAGACTGCCCAATGGGGTAACTGCAAAATGTGATAATTGGCTCTTTCAGGAAGACACCATATCCAATTACCGATTACGGAACAAAAACATAATCCAATAAAGATTTTTGTTCTCAGGTAATTTGGTTCTTGTAGGTAGACGCAGTGAGCTGATCGGGAGGCGGTGGCTGGACGGCGAGGCTTCTTGACATTAATTGAGTTTCTGTCTAAGAGCTGCACTGAGCTGCAATAAACTGGATCGAACAAGCTTGCAATTATACTATCATTGGTAAGTCATTTACCAATTGACTCTGCAAAAGCTTCAAGTACACCTTATGTCCGAGTCAGGCTTTGTGTGTTTCAGATCCTACCTGCCTCTGCCAGTGTTCTCGCTCCAACCTTAAAACCTTGAGTCCCTTTGTGAGTTAGAAGGCAGCCGAACGTGTTTCATGGATTTCATGTGTTTGCTGATCATCTATGAGAAAGAACTTCCTTAGGGTTCACCCAGTAAGCACCTAGCATACGTCATCCGATGGGTTATTTCTTTAAGAGAGAAGCCAGTTATTCGCTTGAAATACAAGCTCACACAAGTGTTCTGCAAAACTTTACCACTTTTTCTCCATAGTCACCCTGGATATTTTTACCATTTGCAGACCGATTTTTTCCGGTATTTTGACTGTATGCAGTGTAACACCGCTATTCAGGACAACAGTGGGTTCTGTCCTAAAACTGTACTTTAAAATTGACTTCACCAAGTTAATCTATTTAACTTTCCAATAAGGCCACTGTAAGTCGGTGCAGAAATTGCACCATAGGCATGAAAGGTAAATGCCATAGGTAGGCTGGTGTGTCTATGTACACCACCCACATATATGACAACAATGTATGGCATTGAGGATCAATATTGTGCTTTGGCTGGGACGCAGTATTAAAGCACTGAAGAGGCACAAGGCAGATAAAGTGCATTTGCCACGTAGGAGGACCTGTTTTGTAGGTATTAGATCAGTCACCCCTAAAGAGTGCTTTCTGAGCACACAGAGATGGCTGTTTAATATTAAAAAAGATGGCTTACTACTAGTACACCCCCGCCCACTGAATAATTACCCAAAAAGCAGCTTTTACTATGGAAGTAATACCGCACTTTTCATGAAGAACAGGCCTATATATGAATACACTCACTGTGCTATAGCTAGGTATGGGAAAAAGATACAGAAATTATGAAAAATATTCTTCACAAAGTTTCAAAAGTGTCATTCCTTCTTTCTTTCTTTTTTTCTTTCTTTCTTTCTTTCTTTCTTTCTTTCTTTCTTTCTTTCTTTCTTTCTTTCTTTCTTTCTTTTCAAATCTTTATTTTGGCTGCAAGCCATAAAAGACAATAAAACAGTATAAAACATTAAAATCAAACAAGCACACACCAAAAAGTGATAAAACCTGCTTAGATCAAACATGCATCAGAAAATAGTTGATAAAATCGATGCAGCCAGGATATTCCATAAACTCAGTAAATAGAGTCACCAAGGTAAACAAAAGCAGTCTTGGTCCATAGATTCTCATGGTGCTGGCGCATAGGGGAAAACAAAGTTTCTAACAGCACCCTTTGCTTTAATAATGTACAGATACAGTCATGAACTACGTCTCAAAGTTCTTGCGCATGAGGAGAGCAGAGACACTGGGAGCACCCTGTGCTGTTGTGATATCAATTCCCTCATTAAGCTTGGACATCATGCACCTAGTCCTCTCCATCGTCAGAAGGTAATGAGAGACAACAAAAACAATGCTTTGTGGCATGTTGCATCTTAAAATGCGAAAGGCTCAACATGTTATTTAACCCCTAAATTTCCGCATAGTGGGAGTATCCATTTTTACCTCCCTTTTACATAGGAGGGGCAGAAGAACAGTGCATGCTCCACAGTTTCCTTGCTGGCACCACAGGAGGGGCATGCCCACCTATCCCGTTCATGTGTCCGACCCCAGCCTGAGGTGAAGGAGAGGAGAGCAGTAAAAGGGTGCCATAACCTAACTGGAGGTGTAATTTCTGAGGCTGCTAGTGTGATGTCAGTAAAACTAGTGCTGAACGACTATCACCGGCCCAGAGTGTCCATGCACGATGCTGTGCCTGCTCCCCCCGACAACACCAAGATGGATGACGCAGACCCTGCGTCTGCAACTCGAGCCCACCGCTATGTCCCAGAGTCCACGAGTGAAGCCAGCACCTGAATACTCAAGATACTTTGGCAGTTCACCAAACGCGGGTGTGCCGCGCCCTTGCAGCAGCTTGCCCCCGTCCCGTGGCTGGGTATAACAGTACTTTGGTGGCTTGACTGTGATCGGACCCAAGCGGCCCCAGCACTTGTGCGGTATTGTTCTCCACAGTGGCCGCATTGCTCTTAAATCCCCCAGCGGGACCCTTAGTACCGTAAGAGAAGCACACTGGCTTCTGAAACTGTATTGGGGCATATTATCAACGTGATTATCGCCGCTTTAGCGGGACATTTTCCCGCTAAAGCGGCGATAATTCAATCGCCCTATTAGCAAGCTGTCGCTAACTGCTGTTAGCGACAGCTTCTAGGCGATAGCGACCGGGTTGGGTGCTGCTTTGCATGCCAGCGATAATTATCGCTAATGGCATGCAAAGTAGGCGTTCCCAACCTAAAAGCGACTGGAAACAGTCGCTAAGGTCGCTATCGCCTATTAGCGAGGCAGAGGAGGTGATTAACGAACCAGCGCTAAACACGTTTAGCGCTGGTTTGTTAATGCCTGGTCCAGTCCTGACTTAGCCATGTAATCCAATGGGAGGTGGATTACATGGCTAAATCCCCTCGCCTATTAGCAAGCTAACACTGGTCACAGTGCGAATATCGCTTGTTTTCAAGCGATATTCACACTGTTCTCAGGGTTTCTATCGCTTTGGAGATAAGCGTTGCTGATAGCACGCTATCTCCGCGATAGAAACCTGCGATAGCCGGTGATAATTATCCTAGCGCTAACTGCGCTTAGCGATAATTATCGCCGGTTATTGCTAATAGGCCCCTTTATTATTCCTTTCAAAACGCTCATACGTATTTTAAAATCACAGCTCTGATATACTTAAAAGTGAATAATTTATGGTCTACAGATGGCAATTTGTGTGTTTTCTTCTTCCCTAACCTAAACTGGCAATACATGCACTGATGTTATAATGTATGCCGTTTTGATTCTTGTGTTGTCAGGATAATGAGTACTGTCTCAGGATTTGCCTAGTATGCACAGTATTTATGATTCATGTTGTTTTGGTCTTGTATTATGTATAATATACTTTATATTTTTATATAATCCTTTTGTGGAGTCTCTTTTATGGTATATTCATTGTGTTTCTGTGTGTGTGTGTGTTGCACAAACGCTTTACACATTGCCTCTGATGATAAGCCTCTCTGCTCTGCACCAAGCTACCAGAGGGTGAACACAGGTTTTCTTTGGTGTGTAACTGACATACTCTGACTAGAGTAGTGGGCTCTGCCTGGCTTAGGTGCATATCCTAGTCAACCAAAACCTCATTTATAACATTGGTGATCAGCGGTGAGGATAGGACTTGCGTTTGCGTGCTACTGCAGTAACTCATTGTTGCGCTACATCTCTGCACTTTAGGCCATTACTTGTTTTTTATCCTGTTCTTTCACATTGGTAATTTTTATTGTTTACTCCTGGTTCATCCCTTGCACCTGGGACTCTTGCTATTGCACTTGTTGTTTGTACGTTGCCAAAATGGAATCCACCTTTGATTCTGATTACCTGTTTTACAATTTGGAGGAGTTGAAGGGGTTGTGCAGGGAGAGGGGGGGTTAGCTATGAGTGTTGAATCCAGCCAGTGGGAACTCTGGAGAGCCCTGCAATATTTTGAAAGGGAGTGCAAGAAGGCAGAAGCAACAGAGGATCAGGAGGGTGGTGGTTTTAGGGAAGACCCTGAGGAGCACCCTGAGATTAGTGAGGACTCTGAGTGGTCTGAGTTGAAGCATTCCCAATCCACACCCTGAGAGGGCAGTGACACTGAAGAGTTTGAGGAGAAGGGAGAAAATGACTGGGCAGGGATGCCAGTAGAGAGAGAGAGGACCTCATGGATAGGGAGTCCCTTACTGGGTCTGGTGCCAGGAGCAGTCACCTCCTACACCCTGTCCCCTGAAAAACTCAAGGATAGACAGGCTGAGAGGGACCTGAGGTGTAAACTGGCCCAGCTGGCTGTAGAAGAGAGAAGAGCAGGGGCTGAAAGAGCCTTAGCTGAGGAGAGGATGGCGGAGGCTGAAAGGGCCTTCACCAGAGAGAAGCTTGCTCTTGAGGAAAGGAAACTGGCCCATGCACCTAGTTTGGGAGTTCAGGACTTAACCACACATGGAGTCCAGTAGTGGCAACAATATTGAGTCTAGTGTTAAAGATACCACCCACATATCCACAGACTTGTTGGCTAGTTTCAAGGAGGGAGGTGAGATACCTCAGTGGTTGCAGGAGTTTGAGAGAGCTCTGGCAGAATCCCTGAGGAGGACTGGGGAACTGGCCTGGGGAGTTATATTGCTGAGGATGGGAGAGATATCCTACTGGCCATAGAAGAGAGTAACAGGCAGAGGTACACCCCCATGAAGGAAGTCCTTATTAGCAAGTATGGATTCATACCTGAAGAGTATACGTTGAGGTGCACGGGCAGCAGGAAGCTGTCTCGCCAGTCTTGGGAGAAATTTGTGGAGGATTTTTGCAAAGCACTGGGTGGTTGGGTGAAGGGTAGCCCAGTAAACAAATTTGAAGGGCTGTACCATCTGATTGTCAGAAAGCACATGGTCTGTTGTTTTCCAGGGCTACGTCAACACCTGTTGGAGTGTAGGTTCCCTGATCCTAGGGAACTTGCAAAGGAGGCAGACCTCTTGGTAAGTACCAAAGTGTCTGGAAAGGCATTTGGGAGTGATCCTAAATTGAGTTGCATAGGTTTACCCCTACCTGCCCCCACTCTGAGAAACCACAGATGATTGGGGCCTGTCTCTGGTATTTGACATCAGTCAGTGGCCTTTATTGGTTGCTGTACTTGTGGACAGAGTTTCCCTTGGGTTGGGGACAGATATCAGACCCAAGGGGTGGAATGGCCAAGTTGTTGGCCATGGTGGAACTGTCTGCCTACTGGGATTCATCTGTGAACAAGTTAAAGTTATGCGCTTCACAGATGAGGTCCGCAGGTGCGAAGGATTCCCCATGGGTTAGCTTAGTTGTCCCAGAGAGTATCAACAGAGGGATCCATCTGGGTTCAGAGAGGTGTGGAACTGGGGCTTGCCTCGGCAGTAGCATGCCCAGATCCATGTTCTATCACCCTAAGCAGGGAAGCCCATAAAGGTATTGATTAGTCTACCCTGGGTTTAGGCTGGAGGCAGGTTGTGTTGGATGTGGCCCTTTTAGCAGGGTTATCCTCAAACTTGTTGCCTTCCTCCACCTATTTTTCTGACATTCTTTCTGTTAGTTTTAGGACTCTGGGCACTTTACCTCTGCTAATCAGTGCTAAAGTGAATGTGCTCTCTCCTCTAAACATGGTATGATTGGATTACACCTGTTTGGCATATTTGATTTGCTTGTAAAGTGGTCTACCATATACCCAGGGCCTGTAAATTAAATGCTACCTGCAGCACTGCTTGTGCCACCCACAGATGTAGCCTTTCTAACCTCTCTCAGTCCTGACACCACAGGGCCTGCAAGCACAGTATACTGCCACTTTAACTTGGCATTTAAAAGTTTTTGCCTAGCCTTAAACTTCCCTTTTATTACACATAGGTTACCCCTAAGGTAGGCCCTAGGTAGCCCTATGGGCAGGGTGCTGTGTAAGTAAAAGGTAGGACATGTGCCTTTATGTATGGCATGTACTGGTGGTGACAAAAAGCCTATTTTGGACTCACTGCTGTGAGGCCTACTCCTCTCATAGGCTACCATTGGGAATTCCCTTATATATACTTAAGTGGTAATTCCTGATGGGTGCGTGGCTAAGATGGCAGCCATAGCAGACACACTTTAGCGAACTCAGTGCCGGGCCTAAATATTATCCTGTGAATATCCCCATCATTCACCGCTATGACACTGCCAGACATCGTCCCTGCCTTCAGCACCGAGTGGGGACACTGCCAGATACCATCCCGGGTGCAAAGGGCACCTGACCCACTGTGGCCCGTGGGCAAGAGGTGCCGCCCACCATGGTGGGTCCAGCATGAGGCCGAGGACTGTGTGGCCCTGCATGCACAAGAGGGCCACACCTACACTGCACTGCTCCCAGCAGTGGGACGCCTACAGACAGCGACTGCATTTGAGGCCTCCGACCACAGCAGGAGAACAGCACAGTGAGTAGCCAGGCTCCCACAGACATCCCACTGAGATACTGAGACCTGGGTCTCCTTCTGCTGACAGCGGATGGCCTGGAGTACGGAGCTGATGCCTTGCCGCATGACCCATGGCTGTGGAGCCTTGCTGGCAGCAGGACGCCTGAGCTCCTAGGTCTTTCTGCCCAAGACCCATCTCTTTACTGGCCTGAGCCTGGGAGCTGCAGACCACATGAGACCCCCACCACTGCTGCAGTGAAGAGCCGAGTGGCCTGCTCCGGTGTGGCAGACTAGTGTGACTCCTTCCGGCTTCCCCCAGCATCTCGCTAGGGAGGAGACACTTTGACCTTGTTAGGGCCCCTGAGGTGCTCTGCCGCTTAGACTGGAATTTAGTGCTGGGATGCCTTGCTCCAGACATCTGCCTCATGGGTGCCTCCCCACCAGCCTGTGAGATGTGGTGCTGAGGAGTACACCACAGTCCACTGCCCATGTCCGGTGGGAGTCCTCATCATTGTTGGGGATCCCTCATTAGTTAACTTAATTATGCCTCACTAGACTGGGAACCTCTTGCTCTCTATGACAAAGATGGTTGTGCTGCTGTCATGCTCCTTGCGCCCAGCCCTCAGATGCCTAAACTGCACTGTGAGTATGTAACACATGCACCTGCCCAATACGACGATTGACTGGCACGTCATCCTCACTGTACCTTTGGCCACACAAATTGGCTGTCCCCCACTGCCTGGGAGGGCCCCAGTGCCTGGATGGGCCTGCGGGCACTATGCTGAACCATCAGAGACATTGCACTCGAAGCTGGTGACTTTTTAAACCTGCAGAGACCACGCCTCCTTGCTAGAGACTCTCATGCCCTGCTGTTTGAGGCCTAGTCATATCTTGGGTGCTGTGTGAGGCCCAGATGCCACTGGGTTGACCCAGTTGATGAGTAACCTCTCTGCTAGTTTCTTGGACTCTTACATTTGTCCTCTGTGGGTGCATGGCCGTCCATGCAGGATAGTCTACCTGGCCTGACTGGCACTCCATCTACCTCAACAGAGTCCAGTCTGTCCTACCTGGCAATGTGCCTCAACTCACTCCACCTGGTGGGCTTGAGCACCAATATCCTCTGGTGCTGCGAATTGACTCCTGCAACACTAATAATTTCTTGACTACTCCCGCAATCCCCAGGATTAGCTCACAATGATGGTGAAGCCCAAATCTACTAAACCAGTTTCAACTGGCGCTGGGTAGCTGACGTCTAATCCAACATCCGTGGATAAGCCTCTTGACATCCTATGTCAACTGGAAGCTACGATTCAAACTCATTCTTCTCAATTCAACAGGGTGCTCCCAGCTATCATAGACACTAAAACGTCTATGGAGGCCCGCACTGACACTGTTGCCCAAGAAGACGTCAATCTGCTACGAGCAGACCACTGCAAGTTGGCAGACAGAGTTGAGGAGTTGGAGTCTGCCTAGGCCCTGGTGAGGCCGTCAGTACAGAGTACAAGAGAGGCTGAAACACTTGGAAAGAGAGGTTGCCAACTTACATCGCAGAGCAAAAGACACAGAGGGGAGGTTGAAACGCAACAATATTTGCCTGATGGGCTGCCCAGAGGAGGGTCCTTGTGTGGAAATCTTTTTGGAAGACTGACTGTTGAAGATGGTGCTAGATGATAAAACACCAAAATGCTTCGCCATAGAACATGCACACCGGACTCCAGGCCGACCACCCCTCCCTGGCGCCCCACCGCAGGTTATCATTGCCTGTCTCCACAATTACTGAGATCTGCTGCTCCAACGATTTCATACTAAGGGCCCCAGGTGCTATGAAAATGCTACAATCACAGCATATCCTGACTTCACCATGGATGTGCAGTGCTGCCAGAGTTCTTTCACCAAAGTTAAACAACACCTCAGTGAACTAGACCTTAAATATGATGTGCTGTTCCCAGTGAAACTTAGAGTGATTGATGGCAACACTACCCACATCCACATATTCCACTCCCCTGAGGATGTATGGACCTGGCTCCACGCCAAGGACCTAATGCACCCCAAGCTGAGGAGTCAGGTGCGAGAGACTGGCTTGTGCCTAAGTCAAGGCGACGCAAACTCAGATCTCCCATAATGAAACCACCAATGGAACCAGCGGCTGCAGAACAGGCATGAGCGGTGTCAGAGGTCTCTCCCTATAGCGCGAACTCTTTCGCTCCCCTGCTCTTGAACCACTATCAGAATCAGGATCAGATTCAGGGTGGCTCAACATCCTCGAATGCTGGGGTCCATCGGGGACCGAAGGTCACCCCAAGATCGTCAGATGACTTGTGAAAATGGTCCTCCACTCCATGGGAAATTAGACCTGGCATTGTGGTATCTCTCTTGGGCCTGATTCTCCCCATGCAGGCAAGCAGAACTGTCTTAGAGGTTGGATAACTCCTCATCCGATAAGGGCCCATCTCACGATCAAACTGAAATCCATCACTCTGGATCGTTCCACCCCTCTTCCCCCCCCCCAGGTCACAACTGCCAGTGGCCGCACTACGCAACAAAATGGTTGCTGGTTAACACGATTGCGTCTGCCTGCTGCATGGTAGTTAGCACACCCACTGGGACGTGAATACTCCTATTATTCCTCAATGCATGACATGCACACAAGGATTGATGTCTTCCTTTGCGCCAACCACTTTGGAGCCCAGTTCACTCAGACAGAATATCTAGCATGCACCCTCTCGGATCCCTGGCCACTGCTGCTGACCCTGTGCTACAGCTGAGCCTGCCCCACAGGGCCCACATGGTAGCTGCAAGTGGAGGTGCTCGGTGATCCTCCATTCCACGAATATTCGTGCAATGCATTGAGCACTATTATGAAAGCAGCACTGATTCCATGCTGCTCCGGATGACTGAATGGGATGCGCACAAGGTGGTGGTGTGGGAGCACTGCCTGGAGCCACTTGGGGGATACGCTGGTGCTTGATAGCAGAGCTTTCCAACATTGAGCGTGACCTTCGAACTTTAGAGGTGCAGGTTGCTGAACGCACAGCCCAGGCACCCCAGCTCCAACAATTGAGCAAGCAGCGCAAGGAGGTGGAGGCGAAACTGAGTAAGCATGACTACAGAAAATGCACAGCTCTACAGCATGCTAAAGACAATTGCACGGGCTGGCTGCTAGCATGGCTCACCCGTGAAAATCAACAGCGTTATGTTATCGGATTTGTAGAGCACATGGCTGCCACAGCGACGGAGCGTCCCAGCTCTAGTGCTATGTGCCACTAATAGCGTGATCCATCGAGCCGATAGCAAGTTACTTACCTCGCTGCAAGCTATCAATGCAGCTTTTAGAAAATACTATAAAGCGCTGTATGTGGTGCCCCCACCCCCTCTCCCGAGCGGGCATGAGTGTTCGATCGTGATCTGCCGTTGACACGGTTGAGCCAGCTGCAGCGTAACGAGCAGGATGAACCCCTTCAACTGGTTGAACTCTGAATATTTATATCTCAGATTTCCAGCAATGAGACCCCAGGCACTGATAGCCTACCAATTGAATAATATGCCACTTTTACCACCCAGACCACTAGAGGGTGCTTGATATGTTCAGTGAGGCCAAAACAGAGGGCCGTCTTTCAGATTCGCGAGGCGCTGATTGTGGTTCTTCCCAAATCCAGCAGAGACCTCCTGGACTTTCACTCCTATTGCCCCCTCTCCCTGCTCAGTCAGTATTGCAATATCGTGGGCAGAGTGCTGGCCAATCTCCTTCTCCCTATAATACACTCGCTGGTTCTTTCTGATCAATCTGGGTTCATAACTGGTCACAGCACATTTTTGAACATCTTCTGGCTTCTCCGCATATTACACACTACTCGAGCAGATGCCTTTGCATATGTGGCGGTCTCGCTGGACATAGAGATGACGTTTGATACCCTGAGCTGGGATTACCTTCTCCTGACTCGCACCCACACGGGGCAGGATTCCTCTGCTGGGTCCACACACTTTATGCTGATCGATTTGCAAGGGTAAAAACCTGGCAGATGATTTCTGACAGTTTCAATATTGGAAGGGGCACCAGACAGGGCTATCCCCACTCATCTTGCAGTGGCTATGGAACCATTGGCTGGTAATCTTCGTCAGCGAGCACTGCAATGGGACATCCCAGAGAGCGGCATACACCAGGTGATTTCACTGTATGCGGACGATGCACTGGTTTATCTCCATGATGTGAGGTCTGCACTGCCTGACCTAATGCATCTACTTGACGATTTCGGGGACGTCTCTGGCTTACATGTGAACTGGCCCAAATCCTGCCTATTTTGCTTAGTGCCCAGACCGACCACACAGCGAGTGGAGCCCACCAGAAGCCGCTTACAGTGGCGTTACTACACCTTAAAATACCTAGGAGTGTGGATATATCACACCGAAAGTGATCTCCAAGGTGGCAACCTTGATAAAGCGGTTAGCTCAATCCGTCAATCCTTGCTCTTATGGTTCTCGTTGCCCCCATCTCCGTTGGGACGTGTGGCCATTTAAAAAATCTTAGTACTATCCCGCCTGCTCTACTTCTTTGCTGCCCTCCCACTTGTACTTCCAAACCTTTCTTCCGCACACTAAATGGATTATTACTCAAGTTAATATGGGGCGTGGGCAGGCGCTGAATTGCGCTTACCACACTCCATCGTCCACTAGATGAGGGTAGTCTTGGGGCAGGCAATTTTGAACTATACTGTGCTGCAGCGCAGCTGCAATGGCCGCTAGCATGGGTACATGTACCAGATATTCCTGAATCACTGCTCATTTGGAATGTGCTGTAAGGTGTTAGCACCTATACCTGGCTTTCTGACTTTACCATCTGCCCTCAGGGAGAGACGTGACAGATGATAGTAGCCCATGCCTGCTGGTGCAGATATGTGCATCCCAGAGGCCCACACCTTCCTTACTCTCCTTTAATTGCTATCTGATAGTTGCAGCTCATGCAGGCCACGATCCAGCACATCGACATTTCTCCTTGGAAGGCCGATGAGATTGGAAACGCAGGGGACTTCTCTAATGAGGGTAATGTCGTGCCCTTCCAGGCCATGATAAACACTTATGGCCTGGGAGCTGGTCAATTCCTAACTTATCATGCTACACAGCATGTGTTGTGAGAAACTCGGAATGCCAGGGACGTAGAAACAACTCCCTCAGAGACATTGCACACAATATTATATGCAGTGGGCACGCGGCATGCCATCATGTCCCTTAATACCGCTCTTAATATGCCCCTGCCTGCTCGCTCAGCTGAAGCACGCACAAATAGGATGCTGAGCTCCAGCATCCTCTAATGGATGTGGCATGGGCTTAGGCCCTTCATTTAGTGAAAGGGATCTCCCGTAATCCTAGGTTCCATTTCATTCAATTTAACTATGTGCACCAAACCTACCTACCGCCTTACCGAGTACAACGCATGTTTCCATCTCTCTCTCCTGAATGTGCCCACTATAAACAACCGAATGTTGATTTTTTTTCATACAGTGTGGTCCTTTGGAGTGCTACACCCGGTATGACAGGAGGTGACAACCATGGTGTCTGAGCTTATCTTCACATTCCCTGATGCCCACCCCTGACTCTTGCCTGCTGGGATTACGCTCTCGGGCCAAGGAGGACAAACACATTCATCACTTTATTGATCTGGCATATGTGTTGTTTAAATTTCAACTAGCCATGGCATAGAAGGCCCTTGCCCCTCCCGAGCTCATGCGGTGGCTCGGTGCACTGTTGACATGGACCAGAGCAGAAGCCCATATTCTCAAATTCATTCGCAGGAGAGAGGACTCTTGCACAGGTGGAGAATGCTGGGAGGCTTTCTTACTTAAAGTAGAAGCCAGGACTGATGAGCGTCCACCATGAATGCACACAGCTGCTTGGCACTCATATTGGGAAAAAAACACTCACCCTGCAGGCGTGGGGTGCAACGCTCAGATTTCGCGTGCATCGATCCACCACATTGATGTCATGTACTGGGTCACACTTATCATTACCATGGCAAACATACACTGACATCACTAAGAGCACTTGCTTTTTCCCCCCCACTGTCTGCACGAGAGGGTGATAGTGCATAACACTCTTCCATCATCGGTTACCAATAGTATTTTCACCCCTGACTCTACATTACACTCTACATGTAACCCTTGCCACTTACACACATTGTTGGCCCCAGGGTAATAGCTGTTTGGCTTAACCTTATTTGTTTCCCTTCTCATTATGTTGTTTCCCTTTCAGTTGAAAAACATTATTCTTGTGTTCAATGATTTTGACTATATTATGACTTGCAATTCTTCTATACAATTGCATGATCAATGCTCCTTCTAAAGGCATATCTTTGTAACATTGCAATTGAATTCAATTCTGTCAAAACTGCACTGAGATATGCCTAACTTTATTAAACACATTAAAAAAAAAAGTAGTAGTAATTCCTGATTTAAAAGGAGTGGTGTTGCCATGTTTGGTATGTTTAGAATGGTAGTGATAAATCCTACTTACTGGTGTAGTTGGATTTTACTTTACAATTTTAGAAATGCCACTTTTATAAAGTGGGAATTTCTCTGTGCATTTGACTCTTGTGCTTTGCAGCCTGACTCCAATCCACGTCTAGGGCAGGATGACAGCTACCCTCGGTGTACACTTTCCAGACAGCCACAACACAGGAATGGCTGGGTCTCACAACGGTTACATCTGCATTCTTCTGCATACTGATGGTCTTCCTGGGCTGGGAGAGGGAGAGGTCATTCACAGTTTACTTTTGACTATTTTGTGTGTTGCCCTCAAACAAAGGGCTGATTTACCCCCTACTGACATCTTGAGCCAGGGCTGGGTTGCAAGGGATTGTTGTGCACTTGAAAGGGTTCTTTGAAGTCGCCCCTCGAACAAAGACAATTTTGAGTATAAGTGCAGGGGCTCTGACCCCATTTTTTCATGGACTTGTAACCAGGCACTGCTGACTCTCCATGCTGCACATTGCCAGCGTACTGCTGAGCCACCAGGAGGAACCACCATTTGGACTACTTGCTTTGATTGTGCTGACCTGCTGCCTGCTGGGCTGCTGGATGGACTGCCACCCTGCAATTAACCTTTATGTGCTGGCCTGCCTGCCTGCTGCTCCCTGTGTGCCCCCAAGTGTTCTCCAAGGGCTTGCTGGCTTGCCTCCCTGTTGTTCATGATGTCTCAGGGATATCAAAGACCTCACTATTCACCTTGCAAGTATTTCCACCCTTACAGAAGCTTCCCTGTTAGAACCGGCACTCCATTCTGAGAGAGCCAAGAGCCTTGTGTGGTAAACCAGAGCGCTGTGTGTACCTGGCTAGGACTTTGCTATCCTCCTGATCAGAATCATTGTTCCCCTGCCTAAAGAGCAGTCGCTCTCTGAGACAAATCCCTCCCCTGCCTTTCCCCCACTCCCAAAAGGGGGGGCATGATTACCAGTGCTGGAATACTGCTGGTGCGGGCACCACTTGTTGGATCCTTTCATTGGCGCCGTTTTGGAGGGAACCCCACCTTATAATGGCCCCTCGCAACAATGAGGCTGCTAGGGCGACGTCAGTGAAACCAGCAACGAATGGCAATCGCTGGCCCAGAGAGTCCAAGAACAATTCTGTGCCTGATGCCTGTGGCTGCTCCCACCGGCGACCTCAAGTTCGACGACACAGACACTGTGGCTGCAACCAGAGCCTGGGGCTGTGTTCCTGAGTCCGTGAGTGAAGCTGGCACCTGAATACTCAAGATACTTTTTGAGTTCACCGGACGCGGGAGGGTTCTGACCTTGCAGCGGCTTGCCCCCATCCCGTGGCTGGGTATAACAGTTCTTTGATGGCTGGACTGCGATCGGACCTGAGCGGTCTGAGCAATTGTGCAGCATTGTGCACCGTGGTGGCCGCATTGCTCGCATATCCCCCTGTGGGATCCTTAGTACCATAAGAAAAGCACACCGGCTGCCTGGGACTGAATTACTCCTTATACTTTCAAAATGCTTATACGTCTTTTAAAAGAACAGCTTTGATATACTTAAATGCAAATTATTCATGGTCTATAGATGGTGATTTGCGTGTTTTCTTCTTCCCTAACCTAAACTGGCATTACATGGACTGATGTTATAATGTTTGGCATTTTGATTCTTGCATTGTCAGGATAATGAGTACTATCTTAGGATTTGCATAGTACTTTATTTATTTGAAGTTTTATATAGCATGAACAAGACCCTTTTGGGTGACAGTGGCAATTACAGAAGTGTACAAAATTAAGGGATAGAAAAGGAAGAAATATAAATACAATATATGACAAATACACTATATACAAAAAATTGAAGAATAAGAGTAGACAGAATACTTGCACATATGGTAAACAGACAGATAGGAGTGCATAGTCTAGTATAAGTTCAGGCCCAAACATATTCCGACGTGATAAGAGGCAATGAACAGATTGGTGGGAGGAATCGATCAAGGGGAGATGGAGGACAGTCCTCAATGTGAGAGGAATTTGTTGTAAAGTATAATGATTACTAACTTCCTGAAGTTGGATGTGGATGGTTTGCATCTGATGTTGGTAGGTGGAAATGTCCAGGTTTTTGGGGCAATTCCGGGGGAATGATCAGTTGTATGTTTTCCTGTTCTTTAATTTTTGTGGCGTAAGAAGTAAGGAACTAGTGCTCTAGAAGATCTGTTTCCACCAGATAGGGTCAGTTTCTGGGTCAAGGACTAGTGGGCATTGCAAAAAGCACTTAGTGGCTCACACAAGCAATTTTGAGATGAATCCTGGCCTCGAAGGGTAGCCATTTCATTGATTGAAGGTCAGGGGTGATATGATTACTTTTTTGATCTAGTGATGAGCCTAGCTGCTGCATTCAGTGTTCAGTGTAGCCTTTAATGGTGCAAGTGAGTTTATTAGGAGGCCCACCAAGATAGTACTGCCGTAGTCTAATTTTGATAGCACAAGTGCTTGAACTACTGTTGTGATATTTTCCGCAGGCAGAACAGGTTTCAGTTTCCTAAGAATGTGAAACTGATGGTTAGCCCACTAGTGATGGCGCTGATGTGTTTTTGCATGTAGAGGTCTTTGCCCAAGGTTATACCTAGAAATTTGACAGAGTCAATGATATGTGGAGTACAATTCAGGGTAGTAAGAAGAGGGAGCCTGTCTTTGACATTAGGGGTGATGGTGGGTGGTGCAATCAGTGAGAATTCAGATTTTAGGGCTCTGATTTTGAAGTGGTTCTGGGTCAGCCAATGTTGTGTTTTAGGCAAGGTATTGTTGAGGATATAGATGTCCTTGGTGAAGCTGATTTTCATGTAGACTTGGGTGTCGTCAGCATACATTTGGTAGGAGTTGTGGGAGAGTTTGAGGATTGCAGTGAGGGGCTCCATATATAGGTTAAACAAAATCGGTGAGAGATTAGCGCCTTTGGTTACGCCCAGCAAAAGAGCAATTACACTCTCTGACCAGTCTCCATTGAGATCTGTTATGTAGAAAGAAGGAGAACCATTTCAGCATGGTGCTGGAGAGACCCATCCTGTGTTCAAGAAGATTTAGAAGGTTAGCATTGTTGATAGTGTCAAAGGCTGCTAACAAGTCCTGTAGGTTTATGAAATAAGATTAATTCTGGTCGAGTGAGCATAGGGCATTGTCGACGATGTGGGCCATGGCAGTTTTGGTACGATGAATCAATCGGAGGCCACATTGGCAAAGGTCGAGGAGTTGGAATTGCTCCATGTGATTGTGAAGCTATAGGTGCACACACTTTTTAAAGAGTTTGGCCACAGTAGGGAGGTTTGAGAAAGGGCGGTAATTGTTGGGGTCAAATTGGTCGGAGTCGTTTTTTTTTTAGAATGGGGTAACCTGGCCACTTTTAAGGCACTCAGGTAAGGAGCCTTGAGTGAGTGAAGCCCTGATTATCATAGTGCATAGTGAGAGTAGGCAGTACATGGACTCATTTAGGAGTTTGGAGGAGAGGGGATCGTTGAAGTGGTTGGAGTACTTCAGGGAGGACAGTAGATTTAGGGCTCAAAGTTAATGGTGGTGTTGTTTTTAGGTGTGATGGGGGATTTCTCAGGCATGCATCATGATCAGAAAGGGAGGAGAGCAGCGAGGCTTGTGTGGAAGTAGTTTAATAGTGTTAGTGATTTGCATGTTTTTTGCAGGAAAAAAGGAGGCAAAGGTTTCGCAGTTAGATAATGTTTAGTTGTCTGCAGAAGTGGGATCGCTTTTGCGGGTCGATTGATTTTTGATAATCTTGAACATTTTTCTAGTTCGATTGGTTGCAGAGTCTAGTTGATTTTGGAAGAAAGCCACTTTGTAGTACTTATTGTAGGTGCTGCGTCTTTGACATAAGAGTCTGAGGTTGGCTGTGGAGGTATGTCTCCAAGCTCTTTCTGAAAGTCTGAGGTGTTGGCATTCATCGTTACAGTTAGAGTTGAACCAGGGGTGGGATCTTTTAGATGGAATTCTTTTAAGTTGTTTGGGGCAAGGGTGTTCAAAATATTGGACATGGAGTTGAAGTAGTGTTCAGTGAGGTCATGGACATTGTTCATGGAGGAGGGCAGGGGCAGGATGTCAATACTAAGAGTCGATATAGAGTTTTGAGTTAATGTTGCAGGTGTCTCGGACTAAGTGTTTGGCTTTCGTTGGTTGGCCCTTCAAAGTGATTGCCATTTTTCTTTTAGGAAGAAGGTGATGTAGCCTGTTTCAGTCCAATTGCAGGGAGAGAATAGATTCAATTTGTATGGTGTTGTCTTATGCAATGATTAAGTCAAGGATGGCTCCTTTGTTTTGGGTCAGGCTGTTGCAGGCTTAGATAAGGTTGAGGTCCAGCAGTAAAGATTTGAAGCTGTTCACAAGAGGGTCATTGGAATTGTTCCAGTGAATATTGAAATCGCCAAGGAAGATTTGGTTGGTCTCTTCATTGTTAGCAGAGATGATCTCCATGATTTGTTTGATGAACATGTGGTTTTCTCTAGGCGGGTGATAAAACATGTTAGGGAGCACCTTGAATTGTTGGTGGTGGTGATGTCGATTCTAAGGTGTTCGCAGGACGGCAGAGACATTGTGTGTGGCTGTTTCATAGGGAGTTAGGATCTGTATATACAGGCTAGACCACCTCCTGAGCATCCTGAATGGCCTAGTCTAATGATGTCATGACTGGGAGGACTAGAGTGTCCAGACTAAGAGTGGAGGATTCATTTAACCAGGTTTCAGTGAGCTTGAGGATGTCCAGATCCTGATTAAGTATAAGATCAGCTATGTCGGCCGCGTGTTTAATGGCTGAGCGGCAGTTTAGTAATGCACATTTCAGGGTTGTTTTGACGATAGTCGAAGACGTATGTGAGATGGGAACTTGTGTGAGGTTTGTTTTATTAATAAGCATAGCACTGGGTTGGGATGTCCTGCTAGAGTGAGTGATAATTGTCTCGATTTTTGTAGCAGGGAGAATGTGAACGACTGGAGCAAGGTTGTTGGTGTCAAGGAGGGAGAGTATTTCATCACTTGATAGGTGTCTGACTAACCTATTAGGTCAGGAGGAGTGGTTAAGGTTGGGTGTGGCTCTCCAGCGAAGGGTTGAGATCTTTATGTAGGCAGGGATAGGGTCAGAGTAGTAGTTGGAGGTAAGGGAGTTGTTAGTCTGAAGGTGAATAAGGTGTGAGGACCACTTGTGCTCAAGTTTGGAGGTGATACGAACAAGTTTGAGAATGTCAGCTCAAATCAATTGCAGTTTAGACTTTATAGTTTTGAGTTAGAAAGAGGTTTCTAAGGAGTTCTTAATTGGGAGAGGCATTGGAGTGTAGAGGAATAGCAGGGCAGTTGGGGTAGCTAGCATTGGTAAGAAGCATCATCGAAGACTTGAAGAGAAGGGGTGGGGGATGAGTTGGTCCTGTTGATGGGGGTGTGGGAGTAGGGGGCTCTAAAGGGATGGGAGCTGGTGCTGTCAGATTGGTTTAGAAGTGGGAGAGCATTGGTGTTGTCACTGGGAAAGGGGGTGTGTTGGACAACAGTAGTGCCCGTGGCTAGGTGGGTGAGCACCTAGGTAGACCGGTGGGAATGGGGAGAAAAGTGGGTGTGGTAAGGAGGTTATCATAAGGAGAGGAGTTAGAGGGAAGTTGTGAGGGGACATGTAGGGACGTGCTGTGTCAAGTTTGTTCTTGAGGTAGAAGAGATTTCTGAAGCGTTTCAGATTGTAGTCTGAAGATTGAATGAGTATGGTGCCATTGTTATAGATGGAAATGGTGGCATTACCATTGTATAGCATGGAGGGTGCAATAGTAAGTTTGCGGCCATGTAGGATTTTCATGGTGATGGTGGTGTTGAGAGAGGAAGAGAGGACTTTCTTCCATTTGGCACGCCGATTGGTTGAGAAGATGAGGTCATTCAGTAGGGCAGCCATGGTGTGGCCAAAGTAGGGGTCGGTGATATGAGTTTCTTTCTTAAGGTTGAGGATTTTATGCTTGAGATTTCTCATGGCATTTTTAGATAGGTTAGGAGGGTAGTTTATCACATTTTAGGCACTGACAGAAACACCACTTTTACATGCTCACGTTTGTAAGTTGCATTTTTTTCTTAAACACAATGACATCTGACACACATTCGTTTGCGTGCATTTGCAGGAGATAATATTCTCTGAACAGAGCTTTGTTTACATTTCCACTGCGCAGGCACATCATCAAATACCTTGAATATTCTGTACACGGGCTAGGCTCATTACGCAAAATGTTGTTGTTGGCCATTCGGTGACAGAGCTATCACAATAGAATAAACAATAGCGATCTGAATGTGGCTTCTGCATGGCAACATGGATGATGTTTATTATATAAACAACATCACTCCTTTGTTTAGACAGATGAGCATTTCACTGGCACTGAGAGGTCACCCATGCCAGAGTTCCAGCCCAGCTAATTCCTGTTTACCTCATACGAGGGATGTTGCCCAGCTCTCCACCAAGACGTGCACCCTGATGAAACTTACCCACAGATAATGGGGAGTGAGATCACCCTACAGGGATTTGGCAGATTCACCCACCCTAGGCATGTTAGGTTAGGGAGCGCTATGTAGAGGTACACTAGATTACAATACTTATACACAAGCATATATTCTGTAACCACAAAAAGGTTGAACTGTTTATCTTTTTCACCATTTTTATAATGCAAATTATGTTATTCTGTTTCCTTCTATTGTTTATTGCAATGCACATATTTTACTCAAGAATCACAGTGCTTCAATAAATATTGAAACTGCATGTTGTGTATTTCTTGTATATCTCTTTGGGTATGCATGAATTACCAAATGAAATTGTTCTAGATCTGTTACCATGATTTCCTTGGGGAGTTAGGGTTGCTATAATCTGAGGTTGTACAATCCATTTGTTTCCTTGTCAGGTTAGGGGTACAGATGATGCACTGTGAGCTAGCAGGTCTTAGGCCAACAAATCCTGAAGGTGTGCTCAGAATCATTCTTGCACATTTTTGAAATTTTTGTTGTCCTACAAACATACAGTTTTACTTGGAAAAGTGTAAGACATATGACAATCCCTTGCTGCGCATGCTTAAGATGGACCTGGTCAACACATGGTGATTTATACTCTGAGTCCTCATTGCCATAGCAAGCTAAACAAGGGTGCAAATTAAAATCCCCCAATGACAAAAATAATTGTAAAGTAGACACTGAGGGAAAGTAATCATCTATAAACACTCTTAGACTGGAAACAGCATCTGATTCTTTCCTGACTGTGACAGAATTATAAAAATGAATAACAAACATTCTGTACATATTTGGGAAACTCAAAGGAACACTAAGGATGTCAGCCGATTTGGACATGATCAGCTCAGCTTTACAATTTAGGCCCAAATTAATGAGCCTTGCAAGATGCCCTCTAGCACACCCTATAGTGGTGGGAATAGCTGTGACAGTCTATGTGACATATCTATCCATATATAAACAACTCTGAATGTCCCAGGTCTCCTGTAGACAATTGATGTCAAAGGTGGACAACATCTTGGACCGACCGTCATCTGAGACCTTACCCCAAACCCCACCTATAGTCCACCTTAACACCCTTAGATCAGCAGACCGACTACACACCACATCATCACTGAGTTCGCCACATTGAGAGCTGTGGTTAGTCAGTCAGGGTTATCGAGCAGGGTCAGTGGCTCAAAGCGATTACTGATCGGTATGTTCGAGGGCTTGCTTGGATTTGAAAAAAGTAACAAGGCCGTCAAGTGGCCCGGGTGGCCCAGGATGCAATCCCCCCCTGTCTCACAGTCCTGACAATGTGGGGCTGATAAAAGAATCCCAGTGGGAGTAATGAAATTCTGTCATGAGAAACACCATTCGACCTAAGAGTATGGAGGATATGACCCGTTCACGAGGCACTGCTGAAGTTTATTATAATGCAGTCACGCGCAAACAGTTTCTTAGAGGGTCCTATCCAACCAACTCTACGGGCCATGATAATTTCTCATTGTACAGGGGCTAAAGCGGGTTAGCGCTTGATGTCAACCAACAAGCAATTTGTTTTTGAGCTGCAGAAAACTCTCCAGGTCCCTACTCTTTATGGGGGGCCACATTCACCATGATTACAACATATGGGTTGGCAGCCGGAGGCAGCTGGATAACATTAGTACAAGAATACACTTAGAGGGTGACCACATGAGAAAGTTGGGAAACAAAAGTTTTGTCATCAGGAACTAACTCTTTAGGGCTATTAGAGTGTGCAATACTAACCATCCTATCATGCCTGGGGCACATCTGGGAGTCTAACTATTGAAGGGAAATGGGGCATTAGGATTTGGATAGCCTGGGCTGACATCCCAGGACTCTGACCCTTATTTCACTGGGACGATCAGAGGGCTGGGTACAGATAGATAAACCCTTGGTAGAAACATTGTCATTACCAGTGGAAAAGTTGAGCTTAGGGTCTAAATTGCTCAGGTTTCTCAACTTGTACCTTAATAAGGTCCAAGGACATATTCATCTTTCCTCCATCTCCTCCAAGACAGCAATTCATGAACAAAAGGCATCAAAAGCTGATGAGATCTTCAGATCCAAATTGAAGAACAAGTCTTGAAGGTTACACAAGCCCTTATGAGTCTTGTGAATCTTGAGAGACTGTGCTGAAGGGCCCCTCTTTGGTTCTCTTCCAGATTTACTGCCAGGCTTAGGGAGGTTTAACTGTGCTGGGTTTCTTGTTATGGCCCTAGCACCTTCCCTACGAGCTCTACCCATGCCAGCAGGAGTAATGGGTTTAGGGGTCTTGGGGTGTGCCACCAGATTTCCAGGATTTAGGGGTGAACAACAGCAGCTGGTTGGAGCCTCAGAAGATACATCACTGGGCAACACCATGCCCACACCTAAACTCAGGGAAGCACCTCTAAGTGAAGTGATAGCACAGCAGTTCAAGGCCAGCTGGTCTTCAACACATGTAATCTCTTCTGCAAGCACCCCCACTGCATTATTAAGGAAAGACCGTAAAGATTTACTTTTCCTTGGACTCTTATCAAACACATTGGTGGAATCCACTTTCCTTTTCACCATCACCACCTCAGCGTGGATGAGAATAATAATGTTATAGCCCAACGGTCACAGGCCCGATTTACAAAAGTAAACTGAGACGAAAGTCTAACTTTACGACTTTTGGTATTCACAAAGGGCATTTAATACTCGTAAATGCCCTTTGTGAATACCAAAAGTTGAACTTTACGACTTTCGGTGTTCACAAAGGGCATTTACGAGTAGTAAATGCCCTTTGTGAATACCGAAAGTCGTAAAGTTAGAATTTCGTCTCTTTTTAACTTTGTGAATCGGGCCACAGAGCACAACAATTAGCAAAAGTTAACAACAAGTATCTCCAAGTGAAAACACTCACCAACTTGGCCAAGGGTTGCACCAAAAAACATAGAAGGGTGGCCCCGCCCAGCCTTTTCTAGACTCAGGGGCAGATTTACGACGACTGGCGCATCTCTGCAAATCAGCAGGGATGCGCCAGAAGAGATGCGACATGCAAGTCTACCCTTGCACCACCACGGATGCGTCGCATTTACAATGCGGCGCACTGTGGCGCAGGGATAGGCAGATGCATGTCGCATCTGATGGCGTAAGGGCAGCGCATTGCTGGAGTCATGTCGCAAGCGCGACCCAACTCCAGCAATGCTCAGGGGCCGCCCATACCTAACATGGTGCGCCACTCCTTATGCCTGCTTCAAGCAGGCGTAAGAATTCGTCGCAGCGGCGTCGTAAAACTGACTCAGTGAAATCTTGCAGATTTCACTGCGTCACTTTTACGAGGCTTTCCCGCAACGGAACGCCCACCCTGCGACGGAACGCCCACATGAGACCTGATGCAGGTTTCATGTGGCGCAGGGCTTTGCAACGTGACGCATCTCCCTAGATGCATCACGTTGTAAATAAGGCGCAAAGTGGCGCATGGTTTACGCCGCCACTGCGTCACAGAAGTGACGCAACGGCGGCGCAAAAGTGGCGCAAGGGCCATGTAAATCTGCCCCCTCTGATGGGCGCAGACAGGCCTGCAGTTTGCTTGGGCGCATCCCGCACACATCCTGCACACCACGGGTCTCCTGGTGCTTTTAAGCGTGATGGAGGCAGCAACATCAACAAGCTCCTCCTTCTGGGCTCAGCTGGCAGAGTGTTGTGGGGAATAGAGCTTTTAAAGTCCACACAGGTCCAATAAGTTGACAAGAATAAGTTTAATAGTTGGTACAACAACCCCCGAGGCACCGAGGTCCTTCACCCACATCAACTGCTTGCTCTCTGTCCCCTGGATTCCACACTCCAGAATCCAGTGGAGATGGCAACCAGGAACCAGGGTAGCTAGGATACAATTACCTAGTTACATAGTACAGACAAGATACAACACATCTATCCTCTTGAATAAAAACATTAAATAACCAAAACTGAATAAACGATGTTTGCATGAAATACAACATAAAGAAAATTAACCAAAATACACCAGACTAAGTGCAAATATAATCCTTCTGCTAGACAGGTTTGGATCTAACACGCATCATTTTCGTGCATTCTTGCACATTCCCAGAATTAATCTGCGAAGGAACAAACGACTGTCCCTTTACCCATGAATCGCGCTCTAAATTATTGCACTTAGTCACGTTCCGTACATTCCACCTTTTTCCATCATCCAACTACACATTGTTGCCCACAGCTCTAGTTATTAGCTTGGGTTTGGACCACTTTGATAAACTAGTTCTCTGACTCCCACTAAGAAGTGTCCTTACCCAGTCGCCAGCACTGAAACTACGTGCACAGCTCTTGATTTTATCATTATGTCTGCTCATGTATTTGTCTTGATAATTTTGTACTCTGCGCACCATGTTATCTCTATTCACCCTTGTGGAACTGGATCTACCCATCCATGCAGGTGTCACTTTGGTACAGACAACACAGCCTTTAAGAAGCCTAAAAGGAGTTTCCCCAGTGGCCGTATGGGGCATGTTCCGATAACTCCATAACATTTCCTTTACAGCGTTTTTGCATTCATCTCCACATGCCTCAGCTAACTGTACACACTCCTTCAACACACGGTTAAATCTTTCCACAAGACCATTTTCTCTAGGAATGTAAACTGCTGTGGTAAGATGAGTGACACCAGTCTTGACTAAGTATTTTTTAAACTCAGCGGCTACAAATTGTGGTCCATTGTCCGTTAAAATTGAATTAGGATAACCTTCCCTGCGCAACACATCCTCAGAAACATCAATTACATTGGAAGATTTAATCTCTCTTACAAATGCAACTTCCGGCCATTTAGTAAAATAATCCATCAGAACAATGGCATATTTGTTGTCAATGCCCCTAGCACTAAAAGGACCACATATGTCAATCGCGACTTTTCCCCAGGGTTTACTTGGCATTGCATTGCATGATTCCTCTACATTGGCCACAAGGCATTCTTCCTTGTCTTCATGTGTACCGTCATCTCAATGCGGCAAAGGTAACCGAGATAGTCAATCGGCATTTATGTTTTTGTGACCAGGAACATACTTCAACTGAAAATCAAACTCTTGCAAACGGTATAACCATTTCGCAATCCTAGGCGTTGCTTTACCTGCACCGTTGGTGGTAAAAATGTCAATAAGAGGTCTGTGGTCAGTTCTGAGATCAAATGTTGTTCCCCATACATAGGTTTTGAAATGATTGACGCCCCACCAACAAGCTAAAGCTTCTTTTTCAATTACTGAATAAGTTGCTTCTGCCCCCTTAAGAGTACGTGAGGCAAAGGCTACAATGCGCTCAATCCCTTCCTTTTTCTGCATGAGCACAGCGCCTAAAACATATGCACTAGCAACCACCACCACTATAGAAACGTCACATGGATCATATGGCTTAAGAGCTACAGCCTTCACTATGTCAGCCTTAATCCCTTCAAACGCTCGTTGACAATCATCTGACCATGCAAACGGTGTACCCTTTTTCATCAACAATCTTAATCACTTAGCAATCTTATGCACTTAGTTCGCAAAATGCTGAACAAATTTAGAATAATATTCGGCCAGCCCTAGGAAAGAACGCAATTGTTCCTTGTTGGAAGGCGCAGGAGCTCTTTCAATTGCCTCCAATAGGTTCTTTTTGGGTTTGACTCCATCCTTTGATAATGTGTGACCTAGATAATCTATTTGCTTGACACCAAATTTGCACTTTTCGGCACACACAGTAAAACCAGCCTCTTGCAATCTCTTCAATACTTCATTCAATACATCATCATGATTGCTCAAATTATCACCCCACACTAAAATGTCATCTTGGAATACTCTCATATTAACAACACCCCTCAGAATGCTACTCATAAGCCTTTGAAAAACCGCAGAAGCGGATGCCAAACCGAATGGCATGCGTAGAAACTGAAACGCACCTTCAGGTGTTATAAAATAATTCAAATGTTTGGAATCGGAATGCAATTTCACCTGATGGTATGCGTTAGAGAGATCAATTGAGGAAAAATACGTGGCGTTCTTTATGCTAGCTACCATTTCACTGATGCGTGGCGGGGATGGCAGTCAACCCAGATGTTATGGTTTAAGTCTCTCAAGTACACACACATGCACAACTTGCCATTAGGTTTACGTGCCAAAACTATGGGACTGAGCCATTCTGATGCTTCTATAGGTTCAATGACCTTGGCTTCACACAATCTGTCAAGTTCCTCTTTAAGTTGAGTGCGCAGCACAAATGGCACATTTCTAACTTTGTGAAGAATTGGAACACTTCCAGCTTTTAAGACAATACGATGTTCAAACTTGTTTAAACATCCCAGTTTGTCACTAAATAACTCAGGAAATTTTTCTTGCCATTTTGTTTTTGCATTATCTTGGGTCAACAAAACTTGATCAGGATGGTTGGGATCTAATATAATACCTAAATTTCTTTGTTCTCTCCAACCCAATAAAGCTCTGCCTTGTTCAACCACATAAAGTTTACCCTGGGTGTGTCTGCCTTTATACAATAGATGACACGTAAAGTACCCCAACAACGGTAATTTTGTGCCACAGTACCCTTCAGGTTCTACATCTGGTGGTCATAACACACATTTACCTGTAATTTCCCACATCCTCCTGTTGATTATTGTGTAAGGAAAACATGAATCCGCAAACAAAGATACCTCAACCTGGCTGATTGATACATTACACTTAGGAGGTTGATAACCTTCAGATATTTCATTAACGTTATCATCACAAATTACCATAACTTCAATGTCATTGTCTTGTTCATAATCTAAATATTCTTCATTTTCGTACCCTCTTACTACATTTACAGAACGTCTCCAAACCGCCTTACTACCTGACTTGCACATTCTGGAAAAATGACCCAGTTTCTTGCATTTAAAACACGTAACCATAGAAGCAGGGCATCTTACGAATTCAGCAGTGTGTCTGGGACTTCCACACCTGTAACATGTGCGTGTGTTTTTACCTGACTGTGCCCTTTCCAGAAATGGTTTGATTCGATTAGGAGTTTTTACATCTTCCTCAACCTTTTTGCCTTTGTTTACTACATTTACATTACTAGGATCTATTTTGTCTCTCCCCTGTTCGCTTCTGAGCTCCTTAACATAGCGAGAAGTGTTTTCTACCCTCCTAGCAGTATCAATAGTCTTTTGCAAGGATGGATCCTTTAACTCCAACAATCTTTCTTGAATCTTGATATTATTAGTCCGGTTAATAAATTGATCTCTAATTATTTCTTCATGAAGATCTTTAAATTTGCATGTGGCTGCTAAAGTTCTTAAAACCACTATGTACTGCTCAACACTTTCACCCACTAACTGCGCCCTAGAAAAAAATCTGCGTCTCTCTACAACTATACTTGTTTTTTTACCATAATTATCCTCCAATGCTTTTAAAGCTTCTACATACTCGTCAATTATGTTATCGTCAGAGTTAGCGCTGTCCTCCTCACCTTCACCCTCTTGGATAGTAGTTGTAGCACGTAAAGGTTTAGGTAGTGTTTTCAATACTTTCCTACCTTCAACACCTAAGTGTTGTTTTAACAACGCAAGTTTTCGAGATGCCACAAAAGTTTCCCCCCCCTATGGCTTCGAGATAGGTCTCGAAGGATTCACGCCAATCTTCCCATATCATGGCAGGAATACCCGGTCCTTGAAGGTACTACTGATGTGGCACCCATAATGGGCACAATATGTATGTGGAGAAAAAAAAAAGTGTTCACAATAGAATTCACTTTAACATAAATGAACAATAAATGTATGCCTTAAAGATGTATTAAAGAAAATAGTACATGAAAGCTTGGCAACACAACAAACTAAAATAATAGAAGTAGTCACTGTTGACACTCAAAATGTGGACACATTCAACAGTTTCACTTATAGTTGAGCAAGATAGTCACCGTATCAAACTTTCAATTGAAGTTCTTGTAAGAAAAAAAAAAAAACAAGATAGTCACCGTGGCAACCTTCCAAGAGAAACTCTTGTGGGAAAACGATCACATCCACTAGTAGTTCCAGATCGGATGTTGAAAATCTTCCCGTAGTTCACGTTGCTACGCACACCGCATTTGTCAGCGTCTCCATATACACGCCCGTCTAGGCATGTTGCCAGGCACCCAAGCAGCTGACGTGAACGCGCAATCTTAGATACACGTCACAAACAAACACGGTTCCTCCAGGCAGTCCAACAGACGTGAATGTGTAATCTCCAGGTACGTAACAACACGGTTCCTCCAGGCAGTCAGGCAACAGACGTGAGTGTGCAATCTCCAGGTACGTACGTGGAGCTCACGTAACTCTCCAGCCACTTAGGTTGCTTGGAAGCAGGCACTGTGTTTCTTCGAGCTAACGCTCATCTCAATGAGTTGCCGTGGTGATCGTCGCGTCACAGAACAAAGGCCGGCACAGCGGCAGCACAGCAGCGGTCGCTAAGGTAATTTGAAAAATCTACACGAAGATGGCGTTCTTGTTGCTTCAATGATCTCACGAAGGCCTTGCACAAATCTTAGTAAAATTCGAATTACACCTCCAAGTAAAAAAAAATATGTGCTCAGTCAGATCAGCACTCACCGGCACTTCAAGTACAGCTCGTGACCGTCACGCATGAAGTATAGTCACAGCTAGCCCCAGGGGTTGTCCACATCCATTAATTTGTAGAAAATGATTCTTGCAATGTTCCTTGACAGGGTAACACCATCAAAATGATCCCATCCTCGTCGCCACTTTTAAAGTCCACACAGGTCCAATAAGTTGACAAGAATAAGTTTAATAGTTGGTACAACAACCCCCGAGGCACCGAGGACCTTCACCCACAGCAACTGTTTGCTCTCTGTCCCCTGGATTCCACACTCCAGAATGCAGTGGAGATGACAACCAGGAACCAGGGTAGCTAGAATACAATTACCTAGTTACATAGTCCAGGCAAGATACAACAAGAGTCCCATCAGTAATGACGCCATGCAACGCGCTGCGGGTCTCCTGCCACTTTTAAGTGCTATGGCGAAGGCAACAGGGCCCACCTTTTGGGCTCAGCGGGTAGTGTTGTGGGGAATGGAGTCCCCTCTGCAATTAGGGCGTCCCTGTACTACTCATTGTTTTAACCTTAGGAAAACAATATTGGAGAAATCTAGGGGAGGGTAAGGTCTGAGTTTCTTTCAGCCAATCAATAAACGGATTATGTCTTCAAAACAGACCATATCTAAAATTATATTGAATGAATGTGCCAATATGACTTCTAAGTAGATGAACTCTTGATGCCCTGGTAAAGAAACCATGATGGTATGAGCAATTCATGATATACTGCAAATGAGTAGTCCATGAAATTACCCATAGCCCCTGAATCGGGCCACTGACAAAATATCGACACTCAAAATATCCCCATACAAAAATATCGTGACCAAAATATCAATGTCAAAAATATCTACATCCTATACTTATATATATATACTTAAGTACAAAAATATCAAAAAAAATATCAATGTCATAAATATAGTTGTACAAAATATCATATATATATATATATATATGTATATATATATATATTAAAGAATAAAATTGATTTTACAAAAATTAATTAGATTTAATATATATTTGAACAAATATAACAAATAAACTTAATTTTAAAAGTTAAACACACATATATAATAATTTATATATATATATATATATATGCAAAAAATATCCTCCTCCTTCGAAAAAGACAAGGGGACACGGCAGGGCTTCAAGGAATCATTTATTCCAATTCTCTGGCATGACGCGTTTCGGCGGTAGCCTCTTCAGATGCCTCCGGTGTTACAAATTTCAAAGTTTCCTTTTATTTATTAAGCCCCTCCTTCTAAAGTAGCGTGGGGCACACCTACACCATATCTCATCAGAGAACACTCGGCCAGTTCATAGTTATGGACTGCAGATCCCATCATGCAGTATATATATATACTATTAATGAAGCTATTGATTCTATGTTCACACATTGTGTTGAACCTGAACCTCGTTGTCTTGTTCATGCCCAAGTGGCACATGCTACAATTATTGCATGTAAAAAAGCCTTTCGGTTTCGGGGGTAGCCAATTCAATGCACTAGTCTCTTTCACTTCTCGTGTGTAGCTGGGGCTGACTATGTCTTTAATAGTGTGACCTCCTTTATAAGTGACTTTCGGATACTTGCTAACAAGTGTCCCCAAACCGGGAACACTTTCCAGCAAGCTTCAATGTTTTTTAAGCACAAGCCAGAACTGATGGCTGGAGGAATTGAAGGTGGTTTTCAAGGCTAAAGGTTTATCTTTTTTATCTCCAGTCTTGGTTTTCAGCAGATCTCTTCTATTGATGTCAGTTACTTTCCTCCTAGCATTACGCAGTTTAATCTTGAAAAGGCATAGACCTACAACCGGAAAAACGCTATGAATGTTATTGGAATGGGCCTGTTTGTGCGGGAACACGTTACAAGATGGCCGACATTAGTGAGGCAATGCTGGTCCTTTCTTCATTTACATAGAAAATACTGCGGTCCAACCATTTTGTTTGGAGGGATATTTAAGGGGCTTGAAAATGTGTACTCTGCTTCAACCTCGTCCTATTGGATGGTCCACTTGTGCTCGGAACAGGAGGGACAGTTAGAAACGGGTTTGGTGTTTGGTCACTTTCGGTGTTTGAGGCTTTTTAGCGTCTCGAACAAGACACATATTTTCACTCACTCACTGTGCTTGTGGTCTCTTAGCGATATGAAAAAACGTGTACCTTCACTCTATTGGTATATATTCAGGTTGTGCTTTACACAAAAATGACATGTGAAAATTGCTTTGGTATCACTCACTATGTTTGAGACTTTCTAACGTTTCGAACAAGACATGCACTTTCGCCTACTCAAGGTGTTTGTGGTTTTTTAGCATTTCGGAAACTCTGTTGTTGTACTTTCATGTTGTGTTCTACCTAAAAATAGCGTGTGAATACTACTTTGGCATCACTTTTGTCTTTGGGACCGTTGTTAAGGGAGGTCTATTGATGGCTTTTAAATCTATATGGATGTCATTTGGGCAACAGTTTTAGGCACTGCACTGGAAGTAATACTGGTTGTTTGATATTTTTTAGGGAGCACCGAATGCCCTTTTAGGCGTACAATTGCGCAATAAGGGGTCATGTGAACTCGAGGCCTGACAGAGTGAAACACGCAAAATACAAGATTGACACTCGATAAATGTATGGTAAAGGGTGAGCGTACCTCGTCTAACATATATTCTACTATTCTGAAGGGACTTTGAGATCATGTTTGTTTGAGAGGTAAAATAGTAATGTTACAATCTTCCCTGCAGATTATGGGGAAGACTGCATAGGAAAACGTGAAGTGAATTAATTGTACAGTTGGACTGAATATATTATGAATGCGCGGCGGGAATGCGCAAGGTAAGGATGGTCTTATTGGTCGATCAATATACAGCAGAACTTGAACATCTGGAATATATTAGAATGTTTTTTAAGCTTTTCTCTTTCTTTTGTCATTTTCACTATACAGTATTTGAACTGGATAAACCCTGGAGTAATTGATGCCTAGTTTTGTTTGGGGGCTTAGTTTGGAATATTGGTAAGCCTTCTTTTTATTTGTGTGTCAAGAAGTCTTTTTGGAGCGAGGTGCACTTATAGTGAAACAACACTTAGGGGCCGATTCCGATCTCGGTCGGAGGCGCACCCAATACCATTCGGTCGGGAAAAAAGCCATGCGAAAGCCTGTTTCCCGACCGAACCGTACTGTGAGTCCGGCCGAGCGAGTACGATGCGGAGTCGCCGACCGACTCGTCCGGGCGTCCCGACAGCTCCGACCGACTCGCTCGGACTCGAACCGCTCCGACCGACTCGGTCGGACCCGGTCGCACCGCGCAATGGAGACGTTTTCCGGCCGGGTAAGTACGATGCGCGCCGCGGGCAGTCCGACCGAGCCGCGCACTCCGGCTCGTACGAGCTGTCGGAGCCGTACTTTGGGGGTCCGTGTCGGACCCCCTGTACGCGTACCCGTGCGAGGCGCACACAGGGGGACCCAAGGGTCCCCCTACCTGTGCGTGTACGCCGCGAGCGCTCCGCGGCGTACTCGCTGTAGAGGCGCCCTTGTCCGCCTCGCACCCATTGAGGCAATGGGAGCCCGCGTACGCGTTGTACGACCGGCTCCCATTGAGTACAATGGGAGTCCGACCGACTCGTGTCCGGTGGCATACGAATGCATCGGACTCGTTCGGTCGGACTGCACGGGTCCGATTCGGTCGGAAATCTCTCCGGGTCCGGCTCGGTCGGAGAGATTTCCGGCCCGAATCGGAATCGACCCCTAAGTGGTTTGGCTTGTTATCAAATCATGAGCATATTGTTAAGACTGCCCTGACCTTGATAGCAGCTTGAGTAGAGGCAGCATAACATTTGATGGAACGATGCTGGAGGAGCAAGGAATATTAGTAAGCGTCCTGTCCATCACTGGATAGTTAAGGGCCATGTGAGACAGGAATGAGTCCATGTGTCGAAATTCAATATAGTAACTAGAACTTCCATGATCCAATGGAAAGGATAACAAGGATTACAGCCAGGAATATTAGCGTGCAATAAGGGTCCTGACTACTAAACTATTGAGAATATTTCCTACATGAATTTCTTGATCACGCTCTTGTTCAGGTTTACTCGTGAATTGTAATTGTGTGTAATTAAGGATTTTAACAGTTGTATGTGTATCATTTCTGTCCATCAGAACTAAATTGTAGGATATGAATTATTGTTTTATAATCATTTCATTTTGTGTTAACAATGTTAAAAGAAAGGAAATCTGTTTCCTTCTGTGTATCTGTCTATGTTAGCTGTATTTTGTCAGGTTATTGTTCTAAAGTCTTGTTCTGTGTGTGTTTTTCGACGGCCCTGAAGAAGTCCAGTGATTTTGGGATGAAACGCGTAGGCTGTGTTTTGGATGTATCGTCTCTTTTGTTCAGTATCATGAAGACATATGAATAAAAAGAAAAAAGAAAAATAAAGACGTGAAAAGCTTTCTTCTTTATGAGAATAAAATGGTTATGTTGTCTCATGTGCAAAATGAGTGTCTAGCAAGAGGGTAAGATACATGCTTGAAATGTGTAGAACTTTTTGTAGTTTAATTATTTACTCCTCAGATTACTGTGCTCTTCTACCTTTGTAGATGTATATGTTGCTAAATCCGGGTTTTTGTAACGGTTGACCCGAAGAGTGAGCATTGTTTAGACAAATTGGACAAATAGTGTGCAAGCAAACTTTAGGCCACAACCGTTTTTGTTGTAGTATGATTGCAAAAGTGGCAACCATTGACATGTAGGATTGCTTTGTTCCCCTCTTTTTTCCTTCGGAGGGGTAACATTTTTTATTCCCACTCCAGTGAGTGCAACAGTAGGGAAAGTGTTGGATAGCGGAAGGGTAACAATTATTATTCCCACTCCAGTGAGTGCAACAGTAGGGAAAGTATTGGATAGCGGAGGGGTAAACATTACTATTCTCACTCCAATGAGCGCAACAGTAGGGAAAGTGATGGATAGCGGAGGGGTAAACATTTCTATTCCCACTCCAATGAGTGCAAAAGGAGGGAAAGTGTTGGATAGCCGAATTTTGAAACAAATAAATATTTCTATTTAGAAATTATTTATTTAAAAAAAACATGAATTTTTACATAAATTTAGTCTATTTACTTCCTAGCCTATAACACCACACAACTCACAACCCACATTGAAAATAAAATGTATTTGCATAATTAACATATTTATTTATCAATTAAACAAATGTTATTAATTAAAAGACAAATTAAAACTCATAACATGTAATTAAATTCCCACCCTTTACACTTATAATCCCCACAACCCACACCTAAAATTAAACTGTAAAACAATTAATTACACAATTAAAAATGTTTTTTGATTAAATAAATATTAGTATCTAACAACTAATTATAAAGTAAGTAAAATCCATTTACTCCCCACCCTTCACCCTTGTAAACCCAAATCCCAAACACAAAAAATAATTAAACAAGTACCCTAATTAATTGTCAATTAATTAATTAATTACCAACTAATTATTAGTTAATTAAAAATAAATTACTTCACACCCTGTGCCCCTAAAAAAACCAACCCACAACTAAAATTAATTACACAATTTCTATATTTAACTGTCAATTAATGAATTAATATTAATTAACAACTAATTATTAATTAATTAAAAGTAAAGTAGTTACCACCCCTTACCCCTATAAACCCCACAACCTGCACCTAAAATGTACCCAAAAAAATAAAAAAACAAATAACATTATAAAATCTCAATTAAATAAATATTAATAAATAACAAATATTCATTAACTTATTATAATTAAATTGCTTCCCACCCTATTCCCCTATAAACCCACAACCTGCTACGGAACTAAAAAATGTAAAATTTAATTAAAATAAAATTAATAACTACTAAAAATTGAACACATTAAAAAACATACACAATTGTTATACAAAAAGAATACATCACATACATTTAAAATATATGCTAAAATACATAACACTAATTCAAAAATCGATATTTTAAACAACTATATTTTTGCAAACGATATTAATGGCTTCTATATTTTTAAAATCGATTTTTCTTACCTTAAAGTCGATATTCTTGACCACAATATTCTTGCTGTCGATATTTCGGTGTCCTGATATTTAAAACTCAATATTAGTGTAAGTCGACATTTCCAACTCGATATTTTGACTGAATACCCCCTGAATCGAGGACAGAGGAGCCTACGAGTGGTCCTTGAGAAAATGAAAATATAGTTTCTAATAAAATAAGTTTTTGATGTTTCAGCAGGCCTTTCCTAACTTGCCGTTTAAGGGTGAGTTTTGATGTTTTCTGGCCGCTGGAGGAAGCATCTAACACAATGCCCAGAATAACATTAATAAAAGCAAAGTTGATTTGTTCTTTGATGTTCATTGTCATAGAGGTTCGTTTTCCCCTGGAAGTATTCATCTGCATTAGCTCCTCCACTGAAGCAGCAGTAATTGAAGGGGACAGAGAACTAGTAAGGGTTGAAGACCGGAAGAATGCATTGGAAAGTCGAGTTTCTTGTCTTCTTTTCTGCGATTACCTAACTGCTAAATAATTTGTTGGATTAAATCAATAAAAGATGCAGTAGATGTGGATCAGTTCTAACAATAGATAAAGCATATTTGAGGTCTTCTCTTAGACCGTGATGAAAAACTTATGGTAGCTGCTCCACCCATCCACAAAGCCTCAAATAAATACCTCTGAAACTGAGTAATGTTTAATATCAACTCTTGAGAGCCCTTCTGTAATAATAATAGCCCTAAATGGGACTCTTTTTAGTCTGCTGCCTTTCGGAAACCCCATGAAATTGAGTTAAAAACACATAATTTGCTAAGCATGAGTCATTCCTTAGTATCACTGGGGTTGCCCGATTTAAGCAATCTTTGGATAAATAAGACAACATAATGGATACTTTCACCAAACCAATGGTAAATTGCAGCAGACTTTGCATAAAATGCAATTAAAATTGAGCTTGGATGGGCGGGAATTGTTTTGGGGTCTCCTCCATACTTTTCAGGAGGTGCCATTTTTTTCAAGGAACATAGGACATCAGTGGCGGATTATTCGAGATTCCAGCATCATTAGATCGAGAGGAGGGAGACATCAAAGTAGCACTTTGATTGGTCATTGTAGAAGGAGCTGGTGCAGTGCAACTTTGTGACTGATTCAATCTGTCCTAAAGAATAACCCTTTCTGCCTTAGCAGTTCTAACTTCTCTCAGTAAGTTCTCTATTACTTGCATCGGAGCAACTTCAGCCCTACGTGTTGAATCCATCTTTTGGGCCTGGCAAACTGTCATGACGAGTTCATACCTGAAATCCTCCAAGGTAGGCAAAGCCTCCCTGAAGCCTAAAGTTTTCATACTTATCAAATAACCACAAGCAATTAGAATCAGGCCCTGGAAAAAAGGGGAGAGGGGGACAATAAGGGAGAAACACTGGAGTGCCAATTCTATGCAGCCTCTTTCACAACCTGTAATAAAAAGGTGTACTCATTCATGATTTGAACATATTCTACAACAAGAAAATTAGCAAGTTAAAAACATACAGTCAATGGTATTCCACTCACAGTGGAGGCTATGGTACAACTTTGCCAACAGGCTGGGGATGCCAGAATGACATTAGATGAATGGGAAAATAAGCCCATCAACACACACAGTTGCCCGGTGAAGACTAGAAAATCAGCCCTTAAATACTGGTCTGCCTATTGTGACCTAGCAGGGAATCATGGATATCAGTTTTCCTTGGTCTAACCCCTATTTCCTACTCCCGGAACCTCTTCCATCTTAGAACGGGTAGGATGTCAACACTTGCATTCATGATTCCCTAACCTCCATCTCCCTGGAATCCACAAGCGCCATTTTGTCTTTTGGTTCCTGACTCTCCTGTGGAGCTGCAACCCCCCGAGAGCTGCTATGGAGTGAGTCCTTACAAATAATTGTCCCATCTACTCCAGGGCAGTTGTTACCAGGCCAAAAGTATGAACCATTGAAATCCATTAATCAAGTAGCATACAATTTAATTTTGTAAATTTGAACATACTTTAAGCATCACTTAAGTTGTCAGGTGAAGTAATCTACTGTTATTATTATTATTATTATTAGTAGTAGTAGTAGTAGTATTGTTATTATTATTATTTGAAGAAGCTGAGAAGACTAATGGATTTATCCAAAGTTACATCATTTTGGGACATTGTCTCCATGGCTACAGGACGCCAAACATTTGGAGGCAAGGTTAATGGCCTTTGGAGACAGCCTCATGATTTTTATACTATTTATTGGGAGACAGTCAAGTGAAACACCTCTTAAACAGATGCAGTTATGGATAAGGATTTGATACCTCTACCAGATAATTCATGTATGCCTGTTACATAATGTGCACAACTGATTCTGACCTTTTTGTGCTTTCTTCACTTCTGTTGAGTTCTACTGAGGCGCTTCAGGGTATATATAGCATTAGTCCCACCACAAGATTGCATGGGAAGTGCCACAACCTTTGTTTGGGTGACATGTAGGACACTGGGTAGTCGTCATCTATTTAGATTTTCCACAAGTTAAATGGTTTTTAGATTGCAGGTAATCTAGCTCTTCAATCCATTATCCTTTATAAAGTGCACAATGTCTTATCATATAGAGTGCTTAACTTAAAGACAGTTGTCCTGTCTGTTTGTTTTGTATGTTTTAGCTTATCACTTTCTGTTTTTTAATTATAATTTTCGATCCCAGGTTGATTAAGTTGTAGCTTTGCTCATGTTTACTTATCTTTAGTTTGCCTCTGTTTTTCCACATCTCTAGTCCCTCCCAAGAAGGGTTGCCACCATTCCCAGAGAAAAATACTTACCATTTGTTCATGTTTTACAATTTTGCAACGGCCCAGCATGTTACTTTTATAGAACATCCATATTCACTTTAACATGGCTTATCATGGATCATTTAGACAGCTCTGGAACACATTTTAATTGTTTTTGTGTTGCATTTGCTTTTTTAAGTAGGTACTGAGAAGAGGAAAAAAGACTGGCTTTAGATGAGTTTCATAATTTTTGTACCGGCTGGGGATTTAAAATATTGGTCATGTCAGTAAAAAAGAAAATGGGAAGTTGGCTACCCTATTAGCTTGTGATTTTTCTTCCTCAGCACATTTGTTTCCACTGTACTGACATTGAAAAATTAATTACTGATATACAGCCCAGCTCTTACAATGAGATTTCCAGGCGTAGGGATTCTCAAGTGAATGTCTGCAGAGTGGTGGCTGCATGCTTGCAGTCATCAACGGCATTTAGAACATTTCCCAGCTGACAAACAGGACTCCTTTCTCTAACATATTTTACAGATTTGTACTTAGCAAAAATAACTACATTTTGAAAATGTTGTGTAACGTTCAGTAGCACTCATCCTCACAACTTTGCAAAACCACAATCTCCACCGCTCTACTTAAAAGTCTAAACACAAGTGCCAAAGACTTTAATAGTTATAGACCTAGAGAAGGCCTCTCAGTGCTGGATAAATATATTGAGACAGTGATAGTCAAACAATATCATTTGGATTCTTGCATGCAAGAGACTTTGGGTTCATGTTAGGCCATAGCACTGAGACTTTCAAACCTGTACCCTGCAAGGTTTTTATTCTTAGACTTCTCCCCTAAAATTGATCCTATAGGTCAGGAATTTCTATGGTAAAACTTTCATTTTGTGACAGGTCTGGAGGGAGGGCATTGTCCTGGGTCACCTCAGTTGTAAAAAACATAACTTCTCAGGCTTTGACCATTTCACCACTACTGCGCCTCTACCACAGCTACCAACTTCCATGAAGTTCAACGTAATCTACTATAGGTATGCTAACAACACACACATCATTCCAATTCCAGAAAACCCAAATAAGCTAGACTCACAAGGCTTTGACCACTGCCTCCAAGCCATTACTGAATGGATGGTTTACTAACCTCCTTAAACTTAACTCTTCCAAAACTTAGATCTTGACATGTGGAGAATGGAAGAACAACCAACATCCATATAGTCCCATAACTCAACATGCCACCAGAGGCCCAACTTTAAGAAAGAGAGTGAATATGGACTACAACCAATCCCTGAATGCTCTTCTAAACCAAGTCACAAACTGCAACACATAGGGTCTGTTTTAGATCCTGATGGTAGTACCACCGTCCCCGCGGCAGTCCTGAGTACTCTCTCAAGCTGATGGCGGATCACCAGCGAGATTTAGAAGTATGTGGGCTGACTCGCAGCCGCTGTCAACGGAGTAGTTCCTGTCCTGGCCAATGCTCACCCCAGGCGAAGAGGCGGACTCCAATGTTGGTGAATAGTACTCCATTGCTGTCATGGTGATGGTGTTGCACCGAGCCTATTTAGATAATACTGTTGGTTTGGCGGTCTATTAGTGGCGGTCTGCCGACTGAGGGGCATATCAACAACGAGGGGCGATAATTATCGCCCAGCGCACCTAGCGCTGATTTCCCTAACTCTGGCTATCGCTGGATTAATTCGCCGAGTTAGCGCGTTATCATCAACGCATAACTCAAGGGCGATATATAATCCAGCGATAGCGGGGAAATCGCAGGTTTTGCAGGGAACATCGCTGGTTTTCCAGCGATGTTCCCTGCTAAACGGCGATATGCTTGATGATACGACCCTGTGGTTGTAACACATCAATCCACCTCCCATTGTCAACATACAATAGTCAGGATTTTAGAAGACGTTAGTTTTCGGCAAAAAACGCGGTTTTCGCCAAAAACTAACGTCTGCTAAAATCCCGAGGGCCACCTTGTAAATATCGCGATGTGCATTTAGCGATAATTTACAAGGTAGTCCGTCAGGGGTATGCCCAGTGACGCCCACTTTGCATCTCATTAGAGATGCAAAGCGAGGCGTCGGCAAAACGGCTGATAACATGCGCTAATGCATGTTAGCACCGGCTTGCAAATAGGGCGAAAAGATTTAAAAGCCAAAAAAGGCCCTTGATAATATGCCCCTGAGTTAGCCCATCACAGGACGCGGTGAGCATTGCACTGCTTCTGTGCCTGTAGTGGTGATGCTAGCAGCACACACCTGATGTCAATTGCACAAATGTGAACAGGTGGCTTCTACATTACAAAACACACCCAATTTCATATCATGATCCATTGCCATTCCACAGCACCATGACACTGAAGCTGATTCCCAGAAGTCAAGCAGGTTTTTTTGCTGTTCTCCCTGTTTCTTCTCCCTCTTTTTTAAATTTCATTTGTTTCCTTGTGTTCATTTAAAATCATTTAAGTATAAAATTTTCTCCATAATGCCTGGCCCTAAAAATCCCGATTTTACAGAGAGAGAATTGTCAGTCATGGTGGATGAAATCATAAAAATAGAGCCACAATTGTTTGGAGCACAAGTCCAAAATACACCCCTGTTTCAGAAATGGATAATGTGGACAAGAATAGTTGACACAGTGAATGCTGTAGCTAACAATTTGTGCACACAAAATGAGATTAGGAAGCGGTGGAACAGCCTGCGGGGGAGAGTGCGTTCCTTGGCCTCCAAGTAGCACTGCTGGTGATGGTTTTCCCAGCCCCCCATTAAAACTCCTGCCCTGTGAGGAGACGGTCTTGTCGATCCTACATCCTGAAGGCATGACAGGAATCCCTGGTGGAGTGGAGACTGGTAAGTTATATCTTTCAATGTGTCACCAAACAAAAATCTCCTATATACTTTGACGTTAGTTGTTGCTAATGTGTCATGCACAATTGTTTTGACATAGAAACCTAAATATATCAGTAGCATCATCTTTCACTTGTTTTTTTAATGCATTGAGTTGTATTTAAGATAACAGCTTTCAATAGCCATCACATTGCACATGATGTTATGGTGTTTGTAGGTGTTTATACTCCGAATAGCAGATGTATGCCTCCCATAGTAAATCTCTGTTATCTTACTACTGCAGATTTATACAAGGTATGTTCAAGTTACAATTTAGCAAGTGTTGTGAATTTTGATTTTAAAAAACTGCAACTACCATGGTGCTTTGTTTTTATGTAGGGGAAAAAAAGTTGCCATTTAATTTAACTCATTCTCCCCTTTAAAAACAAATGTTTCCATATGCCAAAGTGTCCTTCATTCATCAATCTCTATTTAATGCTCTCTACTGAAAATAGTTTGTGGTGTTGTTAGGATCATGTCATTTTCTTGTCTTGTAAGTGAATTGAGGTCATTAGTTGCACAAAACAATGTTTGTTGACCGTAACAATATATGCCATCTAAACATTTATGTGGGATTCAAGTGACATTTCTTAAAACTGAATTATGATCTGTTCAAATGAGGACTAATGCTAAACATCTCTCTGAGTTGTATAAATATTGGTCTCTTAGCCAGCTAGGCCTTGCAATGCTGAATTTCCCATTTCTCCTCTCTACTGTGTTGTGTTGAATTGTTGCTACATTTCAGATATACTTACTAATACTTCTTTTCTTCATTTCAGAACATCTTCTTACCTGTTCATTACAAGTACTTTTGTATGAAACATAAACTGTTTGTGTACCAAAGAACTTTTATACTGAAAGAGTCAATCATGATATGCAAGTCCTTTTCCCTTTTAGGTGTCTACTTTATAGTTGCTCAAAACTCATTGGATGTGTAGCCCACACTTTTACTGACACATTTTCTCTTACATTCCTGATAGGTGTAACTGCCAAAGTACGAGGCCAGACATCTGCCACTCCAGATGATTCCCCTCCAGACCACAAGCAAGCCTTCAGGGATGTCTCCAATGTAGAAATTTCAGATGAACACGACACGCCTGGTCCATCCCATCATCCTGGGCAGACCGCTCCAGTGAATCCCACTTGGCCCACAACTACACCTCCCACCCCAGCTGTAACAACACCACAGCCAACAGATCTTCCCACGTCCTGTAGACAAAGTGCAGGAAGCACCATCTTGTGCCCTCCAGTCCTGCCTAGTGGCGAGACAACACCCCCACCAACATCACCTCCAGTCCAGCCAGGAACCAGTGGGATGGGCTACACTGTGCCTAGGCTGCAGGTTAATGGGATTAGGGGGAGTGGGAGTGGCTCTGTGGGTCAGCATAGTGAGGACACTGGGTTCAGTATCACCCAGGCCAACATCACCCAGTTCTTGGGATCATTACAGCAGTTCCAAGAAATGATGGGCCATGTCCTTTCCAGGGTGCAGGAGATGAAGCAATTGTAGAGGGAGCACAATGATGAGATCCAGAATCTGAACTCCAATGTGGGCTCCCTGACTGGGATGCTGCAGGGTATTTATACCCATCTGTGCAGGGCTTTTCCTGCACCGTCTTCTCCTTTCTGTGGGCCAACTCCATCTAACCCTACTCCATCAGCCTCAGCCACAGAAAGGGAGATCCTGCCACCAGAGGCAATATCTGCGGCCATCTCAGTCCCTGCAACTAACCATCTGCTGGCGCACACATTCATCTGGACCACCAGGAGAGGATAGCAAGACCCCCACCACCAGCAAGAAACTCCAATCCTATTATCATCCAGTTTGTGACTACCATTCTCTCTGTCGACTATTTCTAGTCATATTTACCTTTCTGAGGACAGATGTATTTTGGACATTGGACTACAAATAATTTTGACTCAGCAATTATGGTTTCATTCACCATGACCGATTTGTTCTTATTTTGTTTGCTTCATCCCATTTTTGATTAATTTCCCTATTTGCAATAAAAAAAAACAAGAAAATAGTAGACTGGTGTTGAAGTTATTGTTTTGTATTCATGCTATTGTTATGCATTCCATAATACTTTTCAAAATGTTTACAACAAAAGGATTGTGTATTTATAAGTTAATTGCAAGTACATAAGGTTTCTCACTAACATCTACCTTGAGAACCAAATACATATGCCAAAAATGTATCAACTAGGATTTCAATCCATTTGAAACAGATTGTTCCGTGAAATGTTTATTAAACATAACAAACCATACATAACACAAATAATGTCATTTTTGTATTTCCAGTTCACCACTTTGCCACCATGGAAGAAAGGGAATTTAATCAAAAGATACAGATCCAATAGGTAAAATAGTATTGGATTATGCCATCAGCTGGAGCCAGATCTACTGCCTTACAACAGGATTAGCACAACAATAACACCAATAGTCCTAAATCCTGGCAGTACTCAATGTTGAGGCCACAGGATCAGTCCAATACACTGTTGCAGTATCTGTGGAAATGTCACAACCAACTTTAAGTGGTATGCTACAAGAAGTTCTTTCTGCAATGATGACTCACATCAACATATTCATACACTTAACACAAAATGAGCATGTTGCCAGTCTGAAGGGAGATGGTTATGCATTTGGTTGACTACCACATGTTACACATATTGGCTTGGTGCCACCAGTCAACAGAAAACTTCCATTCAATGACTGTGCAAGTTGTCTCGGTATAAAATATGTACACCCAAAGTCTGTGTGTGTCTCCCACAGGTTCAACCCATGTTCCCTTTGATTTTCGCAGCAGGTGTATATAACTGCAAATGTCCCAACTTTGAAATGTCCAAAAGAAGAAGACATGGTGAGGATCCTAAAAAAAAAATACAAATTTTCATTTTGTTACATAACACATTAGACACATTACAAATGAGTACTTCTGAGGTCACATTTTCTAAGAACAATCAAAGAGAAACATTTTAAATGAACCCAGTAGTCAAAAAACTTTGAGGAGCAAATGTCTTGGGCCTGGACTTAATAAACATGACCTCTCTCAAGAATACCCAGCACTGACTGTACTCCTTGTGAGATTAAAAGTTGGTTTAAGCTTAATGTCATGAAATGTAGATACATACTTACAGTCAGGTGAAGGAGTTGGTAGTAACAGCTTGATGTACATACAGTCTTCCTCTTCACCACTATCATCTTCATTTGCAATTTCAACATCTTCACCTGGAGCCTCTGCATGCTCTCCATCCTCTGCAATGTATGGGATGTTGCGTAGCAAGGCTATTTTTATGACATGCAGCAGGCCATGGTTAAATTGGACACCTTATCTGGTGAGTAGGGGAGGGCTCCACCAGTCTTGTCCAGACAGCGAAATCTGGCCATTCAGGAGCAAAAACTCCCCCTCAACTGGCCTCCGTGTTCCACCATGGGCCTCATTGAAGCAAACTTCACCTGGTGTTGTTGGATTCCTCAGCAGTGCCAAAAACCTTGGCCACTTAGGATAAGCTGAGTGACCTAAATGGAAATGTTCAAATTAGGCAAGATAAGTAACACAGTTGCAGATGATTCACCTTGTGATTACCCAAGCAATGTCATGTCTGATTGTACTCATCAACAAGACAGGCCCTCTCAAGTCCAAGTTGGGACATTGGCTCGGGTATGCTGCTATTCCGTATTACAAAGGAATTGTCGGAAGATCCAGGGAAACAGGCGCAGACACTTGAGATGTACAAATCAGGTAAGCAGACAACTTGCACATTGATTTAATGGAAGTGCTTCTGATTGTGGTATACTTGTTCCCTGGCTCTTGGTGGCACTAAGGCAATAAGTGTGCCATCAGTTGCTCCAACCACATGTGGAAGGCAATCCAAAGCGTAGTAGTCTCCCTTCACATTAGCCAAATCCTTTCTTCATGAGAACTGAATGAAGCTGCTGATGTATCTCATCATTGACGGAAGAACTTCATGGAGCACACCACTGAAAGTTGGTAGTGACATCCCACCAGATACTGCCACAGTGTATTGGGATGATCCTGTGGCCACAAAATGTAGTACTGTCATGACTTTGACAATTGGTGTCATTGCTGTGGCATTTCTGTTTCATGTCAGATCAGGCTCCAGCTGATGACATAAATCCAGTATAGTTTGCCAATTCAATCTGTACTTTTTTTAATAATATACCTTTCCTCCATGGTGGCCAGGTCTGGAAATGGGCGGTACTTGAGGCTGTCATCTCCTAACTCTCGTATGGTTCAAATGTTTGCAATTGAAAAAGTAATGACATTTTCAGAACATTGTCCACATATACATTTATGCTAATTCACATAAATGTCATATTGTGCACAACATATATATGTTTTCACTACATATTTTTAAGGTAATAATTGTGTTTGTCACTTAACATCAATGTCATTTTTGTATTTCAAAATAATTACATATACAGTTTTGAAAACAGTAAATTTGTAATGTATAATTTACCTATCTATTAAAAAAAAAATGTTTTCCCTACATAGAGCCAACGGAGATGCGAACACCGCACTGCTCTCGCATGTCACAATACTAACGCACTACACATAAATGTATTTTTAAAACAAACATGACTGTCCTCTGATTTTTTAAATGTAGAAAGAAGGTAGCCACCTTATTGAGTGGTGGTGACACACTTAACCGTCACCAAAGCATTATTTGAAGTCCTAAAATGGCTACTGCCTGACCTCACCGTCAGGACATTTGTCAGCGCACATCTGTGGCAGTACTTGAATGCCTAGTACATGTTGTACTCCACGACGGACACAGCCATAGGCTAACGTGTGTGAAGACAGCAAATGGCTATGTTTGTGGCCACTGACGATCACATGGCGGTTTGGAAAAAATTAACTTGCCTCCTTATACTGCAGCCATCAAGACCTCCTTTACTTTTCCTGCTGTTTCTGAACTCTGTGGGCTATGATGGCATGAACTTCTAGGGAAAGGGCCCCTGCCTTCATGCCTGAGGAGCTAGAGAAGCTGGCAGGGGAGGTCCTTTCCCTGTATGGCCAACTCTATGGCCCACCAGAGGAACAGATACATGTTTGAAATGCGTAAGTAAATCTGTCTAACTTTTTTAATATTCCTGAAATACAGGCTGCAATGTTCCTTTGAGTTCCTGACTGAAGTGTACTGAGTTATATGAAGTGGAATAGTCAGTTCCTCACATAGGACAAGGATTTTGGGGATTTGTAAGCACTTTCCCATAAAAATCAAAAGGCCCTATTAAGTATTATGTGTTGTGTGTTTAAAGGCCAAGTAAAGGTTTTGGCTGTACATGTAGAGATATATCCTTGTATACATTTAACTATATGTGAAATGCATTAATGTCACATTATGTACATCTGAAAATACATTCTAATGTAATTACGACTGTACATGTAAATGTGTTCTGTAGCTACCACATTTAATTGATGGTTGCTACGTGTATAATACTACAAGACCCTCAGCCTAGATCAGGGGTCTCAAAACTGCAGTTGAGGAGTCACCAGTACCTCTCAGGCCCCTCAAGAGTGGCACATAGCCTTAACGTAAGTCATTTGATGGGCACAAGGTCAGTTTTCCATATGAAAGTAAAGTGAAGGCTGCATTCATGTGACATGATCGGCATGATGCAGAAATCAGACCCTGACAGTGAGTAGTGCTCAATCAGAATCATGGACTAGGCTGGGGTTCAGTCACAAACGCAAAGCACTGATGCACTAAGGGATTGTTGTCATTAAAATTGGTTCCTTGACAACAGAGGTGCCCCTGCATGCTAAGATAAGGAGCACATTTGAAATGGAGAGTTACCTCACTTCTTGAGGAAATACTTAATTTCAGTTAGACTCCCATTTAGATGTGTTCCCTTGCCAAACTGCAGGCCCCTTAATCCCAGTGGCTAGAATTTACTGTTTCATATGTACTAATGCAAGACACACCCCTTTGTTAGAAGTTATATTTTTGAAGTGCAGAGACATGTTCTGCCAAATACTTGTTATCATAGTACATTTTTCTGCACTTTCAAACATGTCACATCTAAAAAGGGTGTGTGTCTTGCATTAGTACTGATGGCACAGTGAATACTGGCCACTGGGGGGATGTGGGCTACAGTCAAACAGTGCAGACAATGAGTCTGTGTGGTAAAATCTTGTGGCACAGGATACACTTTCAACCATATGTGACACTGTTATATGATTGACACAAACTAACAATAGTATGTCCATGTGATTAGGAGAAATTTATTGTGCAGATGAAATTATATCAAACACTTCTTAACATGGAACCATTTTCTGCACCTTCACATTCCCCCAAATCAAATAGACATACAAATGTATGTTTGTGTCTTCCATGTAACAGTACCACATATGGGAAAAAGTGTGTCCTGTGCTACAAGATTTACCACACAGACTGTCATCTATATAATGTTAGCCCATCCATAGGTGCACATGCTAATACACACCCAAAGGGCACACTTTCACTGACACTCATGGCAGACCTTTCATAGTGCAAGTTGCTTGCCTGTGAGTAGCTCACAATGTTTTCCAGTGATCTGAAGTAGCTCACATCACTGAAAATGCAGGTGAATCTGGCCTACACAATGTCACTGTGCTGGATTTGTAAGTGTAGGAAGTCACAAGGGATGAGGGTAGTCAATCAGGCAATTAAAAAGTGTGCATTTAGACATTTGTTTTGGTCAGCATGTGAAGATGCACATGTGGTATGTTAACTTATGAGTCATGCTTTGGATAGTGTAGAGAAATTGTGTGACATCACTTTAGAACATCAAAAACTCAGAAACCCATTCTTTTTACTTTCTTTTCTTGTATGCATACAGGGCAATGCCCATTAGAAGCGGGACATCAGGAAGGCCATCACAAGGAAGATGCGGACCCAAGGGGTCTACAAGCGGTACATGTCACCAAGAGGCCTGATTGACAAAATCGACATGAGTTGTTTCCTTTAAATTTCATTGAGTCATATTCATACACCTTTCATAATATTCATATGAGCTATCTAACTGAATAGGTTCATCTATACACCACATTTTCCAGGATTATGATAAGTTTGGCGTTGCGTTTGGCGTCTGACGTCACAATCCTCAATCTGGATTACTAAGTGGAATTACACGTCTCCCAAGTTGTGTTTCTCTCCAGCTGTAATTCTATTACCAGTACCTATGTTGATGGCAGTACTTGTATCACCAGTGTTTTTATGATAAGTTGTTTTTTGATTTGTTGTTACGTGTTGAACTGTTTCTATCAAATTGCTTATATTCTATATTTATTCAAGTACACCAGCCCTGGTCGGAGGGTATTTGAACCATTACAATTTGTGTAATGAGTCATGTGTTTATGCAAAATGCTAGTGTTTTATGAAAAACATTTTGTGCATATAACGGGATATATCACTAGTTGCGTGCTTTAACTTTCATTTTTACTTTCTTAACATCATGTTGGGTAGCAACAAACGGGTTATTAAAATGAGTTAACTTGTATCATAGACTCGCTCACAGGGCCCCATAATCCTTCGTATTCACTGACTGATTGTGCCAAGTACTATCATTGCACCGGAGCTGGCAGTAGTTGGGAACGGACCGTTTACAATCTTATTTTTATTTCTAACATGGAAGATGCTGTCATCACGAGCCGGCCTCTTAATTGTGGGTTTATGAAGCTGTTAGTATCTATGGAAGATCAGTCAAGAGCAGGTTCAGAGCAGGTGCTAAGAGCCGATAGAGGGTACGAGCATAGAACATTTAGGAGCTTCCTGGATATGGGTCCAATTATCTGCTGTGTAGTATTGGTTGGTAATTCCTCTTCCTCAGCAAGAGTTTTCCACCAAGTCAGTGGTGACTATTTTTTGACTGCCTTTGTGAGTCGGAGGCACTGGCTCTTTTCTCTTGATTAATGCTGGCAAGTGGTCGGGCAAGTGTCAGCAGTTATTTCCAGAGGTAGGCATTAGCCATGGGCTACGTTTATTGTTTAAATCACACCCAGTAGCAGTTCTGACCATGTTTTCCACAATTTGCTTTTTTCACACACCTTGCATTAGTAGTCCGCTGCCGCAGAAACTAGAAGTAATAATGATGCAGTTGGAACTCATGAGTAATGTTTTGGGCTTTATGGAGTTTACAACCTAGCATGCACACGCGAGGTGGGTTGTGCATTTGGCACGTTTCGCATCCTAGTTTTGTCTTTCACCCTGAGTTGATCGTTGGGACTAGCATGCTTTTCAAATTGACTTCTGCTTATCTACCAGGATTATTTCTACTTACTATGTGTTTGTCTCAAGTGGCCACTATTCAGATTGCTTCATGTCATAAATTTGGGTATGTTGGGGATTAAATTATATTAGGTATTTTGCATGCATTTTTAATACAAATTGTAAACTTGTATAGTAATGCTATGGTAACACCCTACTTGTACTATTGTTTTCTTTGTGTAGATTGGCCCCTGAAGAAGGGACTTTTGTCTCTAAATGCATTGGGCATCACAATTCTGATTAGAACCAACAGTGGATCCACTATTGTACATTATTATATTTTTTTAAGCTTATAGTCTTAGATTTACAAAGACAGCATTGGTCTACGCATTACTAATAGGTTTAGTTACCTCAATGTTTGAACAAAAATGAAAAGTGGAAACTTTATAAAAAGTGATACATTCAATTTATGTTGTTAGATAAATTCATACGCTGTGCACACCGAGTCCATGGTACCAGCAGCACTTGGCCTTTTTTTTAAAAACTTTTATATGATTGACATATATAGTATGTCCATTTGATTAGGGGAAATGCATGGTCCAGAAGAAATTATATCAAACACTTCTTAACATGGAATCATTTTCTGCTCCTTCACATTCCCCCAAAACAAATAGACATACAAATGTATGCTTGTGTCGTCCATGTAACAGTACCACAAATGGGAAGTAGTGTGCCCTGTGCCATAAGATTTTATCACACTAACTGTCATCCGTACAATGTTAGCTCATCCATAGGTACACATGTTCATATATCCCCAAAAAGCACATGCTCACTGACACCTGTGGCAGACCTTTCATAGTGCAAGCTGCTTGCCGTTGAATAGCTCAAAATGTGTTTCAGTGATCTGAATTAGGTCACATCACTGAAAATGTAGGGGACTCTGGCCTACATAATGTCACTGTGCTGGATTTGTGAGTGTAGGAAGTGATAAGGGATGAGGGTAGTTGTAAAGATGAATCCAGAGAAATTGTAGTAAAATCCAAAGGGTTTATTAAGAAAGTCCTTATACACCTCAGCCTGCACACTCAGCTATGAAAGTCAGGTTCAACAGCTGAACTTTGAATACAAACATTCTGAATGGATATTGTTACCATGACATGTGGAACTAAGAAGTACCAAAGTTCCACCAACATCAGGAATTGCAAAGTGCAGCATGCTACACACCTTCCCCCCAATACCTAATAAATAGAGAACCTAAAGAAACAAAGAAAAGGAGAAAAATGAATTAAGCAGAACAAACATGAAATCAATTAAAGAAAACAAGCATGTAAAACATGAACATGTCAATTACAAATAATTTTGAAGATACTTTGGTTTGGAATGTATTCTAGTGCTGGGTTGCCTTACACTGTTAGGCAATTCATTGTTTTTCACATATGAAGGACACTCACTGTCATTTTTGTTACGTTCCTCAGAGAGAAAGAAATTAGAGCATTTGGCCACTCTGTTCATGTTCCACACTCTGTGATCCTCAGTTTTGACTGCATTTTTGAAGACTTTGATCACTCTCATGGGTGACAGATACTTTGAACCATTACCAAAGGATCCTTTGCGAGGATGTTTTATTTTGACTGTCACCTACTTCTACGAACACCTTTTTTACTGCTTTCCTGACATCATAGTATTTCTTGTTGTCAATCATTTTCTTTAACTCTTTGTCAAACTTCCCTTGATCATCTTCAATTCCCACCAATCCTTGAGATTTATCGAAAATCCAAGCAGGGCATAGCATAGTCTGAGGCTTTTTTTGTAGAAAAGTTCAAAAGGGTTTTACCTGTTGTGGAATGTGGAGAGCACCTGTAGCACTTGACTTTATTAATGAGTTCTGTTTGCCAACACTTATGATAGGATAAGGCACGTTGTATAGTCTCTTTGAGCACTTTGTTGAACCTTTCAACAACGCCATTAGTCTCTGGGTGATAAAGTGCTGACTTTTTGTAAATGATGCCTGTCTTGGATAAAAATTAATTCATCTCTTTAGATGTAAATTGGACTCCGTTATCAGAGAGTAATATTTTGGGAAAACTCTCTCTTTCAAAAATCTCATTCAAAAACTTTATCACATCCCTAGATTCCACAGAATTAGTTATTTTAACTTTCGGCCATCTGGAATAAAGATCTACAAGCACTAATACATATTTGTCAGTGTTACTGTGCTTGATGGGTCCTAGAATGGCTAATGCAACCTCTTCCCAAGCCATTCTAGGTAATTTCCTTAAGACCATGGGTTGGACCCTGGTTTTGAAGGCCTTGTCACAAATTGCGCAATCAATGCATTCCCTTACAGATCTTTCAATACAAATGTCCATCCCAGGCCACCAGTAAGTTTGTCTTATTATTTCCTTAGTTTTTGATATTCCTGGATGGCCGTCATGTGAAAAACTGATTAGTTGGTCTCTTAAAATGACAGGAGGAATCAGCCTGGTTCCCCTGAGAAGTAAATTGTTTTGGAATGACAGCTCATCTTTAACTCGATGAAACCCTGCCAATGCATCACTACTCTTGTCGTAACTTACACCATCCATTTTTGATGCATGCAATGACAGATTGTAAGACAGCATCTTTGGAGAGTTTGTTGATCCAAACTTCTTCTTTTATTATACAGTCATCAACATAGCAAACCGCATATTCATCGAATTCATTTGTAATTCCCTCTGTCAACTCGTCCTCATTGCTTTCTATGGCAGTCAAGCTAGAACAGCAGTCAGCTATGTTATTTTTTGCACCAGGTACATATTCCACACAAAAGTTAAATTCTGGAAGAGACATTGTCAATTCCTTTTTAAAAATATTTCCTTAAGAGGTTTATGGTCAGTTCTTACCACAAAATTGTTACCCCAATGGAGAATCCTAAACTGTTGATCATGGTTTTCCAGGAACTAAACTGCTAACCTTTCTTACGTTTCCTTTTCAGCAACTAGACTGCTAACCTTACTTCCTGTTAATGATTGTAGAATGTTTAGCAACTAGACTGCTAACCTTACTTTTGTTTAGTGCTTATCCATGAATGATGCTTCTTACTTCCTGTAGAATATTGATCAAAGTATGTTCCAAAGTATGTTCCATTTAGAACTCATGCCTTGTTAGAACAGTGATTTGTCTTTTCTCTAAGGTTTCTATATAGAAGTTAAGAATTCTGTATTATTCTAAGATTCTTCTTAGCCCTTTATGGTGTCATTTGCTTACAGACACAGCTCATTTTTCACAAGGATTAAGAATTTGGAATTTTACTTTGCCCTTCTCCCTGGGAAACATTTTCCTTTCCTTCACAAGTTAACATTGCATCTACATAAGCATATTCTTTCTTTATAAGACTTTTGTTGAACCATTTTAAGTAACATGCAGAACGTTCCTTCTCCTCCATTTTTTTTATCTTCACCTGGCGAGCCACCTATACCGTGGAAAAAATGGAAGGTTGTTTTCTCACACTATGCTCGGGTATGTGGTGTCTCGTTAAGTACAGAGAGGAAAATGTCACTCTTACTACATAGCTTAGGTGCTGAAGGACAAGAAGTGTCAACATCTCCCTGAGCCATCTTCAGAAGATTCTAATAACCTCAATAACTATGAGATTTGCTTAAAAAAACTTGATTTACACTATTTGCCGAAAGTTTCAACAATTTTAGAGAGAAACCATTTTGGTAAACGGATGCAAAACTCTGGCGAAAATGTTGAACAATATCTAACTGAATTAAGGAAGTTGGCTTCCACTTGCAATTTTGGAGATAACTACGAGGAAAGATTGAGAGACCAATTCATGCTAGGATGTAGCTTAGATAAAATAAAAGAAGCATGTTGGGCTAAGGACAATCCTTCTCTCTCTGAAGTGATTACGATAGCAAAATCTTGTGAACATACGAAAATTTGTGTTGATGAATTAAAAAAAAGAGATTTGGATAGTTCAAAAGACAGTAACATTCAGGTTGTGCATAGGTTCAAAGACAAACAAGGTATGAGTTTCTCTCAACCTTACAAAATCCCATCCTCGTCGCCATTGTAAAGATGAATCCAGAGAAATTGTAGTAAAATCCAAAGGGTTTATTAAGAAAGTCCTTATACACCTCAGCCTGCACACTCAGCTATGAAAGTCAGGTTCAACAGCTGAACTTTGAATACAAACATTCTGAATGGATATTGTTACCATGACATGTGGAACTAAGAAGTACCAAAGTTCCACCAACATCAGGAATTGCAAAGTGCAGCATACTACACAAGTAAATCCAGTATTTGTAAATCCAGTATTTGTAAAGCGCGAACAGCTACCCGAAGGCATCCCGGCGCTGGGGGCCGTCGGGAAGATTAAGCAAGCTATTGCCCAGAGTCACATGGTGCTGGGCTGACCTGCCACCGGTGATCGAACCGTGAGCCCCAGATTCCAGCGTCAGTCGCCCTGGCCGCGGCGCCACACCTCTTCCTCTCAGGTCACTTCAAAAGTGTGCATTTAGATATTTGTTTTGGTCAGCATGTGAAGATGCACATGTGGTAACTTATGAGTCATGCTTGGGATAGTGTAAAAAATTGTGTGGCATCACTTTAGACAAACAAAAACTCACAAACCCATTCTTTTTACTTTCTTTTCTTGTATCCATACATGTCAAGGTTGTGGAAGAGGTGTGGCGCAGCGGCCAGGGTGCCTGACTTCGGACCACGGAGTTCACGGTTCAATCCCCGGTGCCGGCAGCAGGTTAGCCCAGCACCATGTGACTCTGGGCAATAGCTCGCTTAATCTTCCCGAGGGCCCCCAGCGACGGGACACCTCTCCGGAGGTAGCTGTGCGCTTTACAAATGCTGGTATTTCATATTTCATTTCAACGCCCATCAGAAGTTGGAAATCTGGAAGCCATTGCCAGGAATATGTGGACCCTGGAGGTCTACAAGTGGCGCAGCATTCACTGCAGGAAGAGGTGGGAAGACCTACGACACTGGACCCGAAAATCAGCTGAAGTCCAACGCAGCCAGTGCTCAGTGGGAAGCGTGTGCACTGTACACTAACCTCCCTAATGGCCCGCATTCTTGCGGTGGCCTATCCATTGCTTGATGGGCAGTTGAGAGCCCAACAGCAGCAGCAAGGTGGAAAATTGCAGTGTTGAACATGTTAACTAACTATTTTTTGGTTACAGCAACTATTTTTGACATCTACATGAAGGTTGACACATGTCCAACGCAGAAGAGTTTTTGAAGGTGTAAGTTTGGCACAAGGTGTATGAAGAAGCGTTAATTACATAAACTCAAGAGTGTTTGTTTGGCTGTAAGAGGGACAGTTGTACTTAAACAGGCCATACTTTTTTTATTTGTCAGGTGTGATGATGCTTTCCTATTGGGAATTATCTAGGCTTAGCCCTAATACAGGTGGCATAGCATATAATGCAATCATCATACAGTGGGTGTTCCAGATGTCACCTTGGTAAGTCGTTTTCATACACACATAAGAGTGAGCAAGTGAGCCAAATTTTCTAATACCATCTGATTCAATGTCCAGAATTTAAGGCTATACATATGCAAAATGTGCTGAGAATAATACATGCATGTTAATTCCTATCAAAAGTGACAGTTTTGCATGATGTCTTACTCATTCACAAGTGTAGATGCAAGCCAGTCTGGTTTCTCATGAAAATCTGTGAGAGGCATACACATTTAAGAACAACACAGACAGCAATGTGTACACATCGGTGACACAGTAACAGATTAACAAAGCAAATGATCATTGTCCTTTTTTGTGTCCAGAAGCGAAGTCTATGATGGAGTCAAAGAGAATACTTACAAGGCCTTTTGGTGACAGAATGTTCCATCACGTGTATATAGTGATTCTCATCTTGGAAACACAGAATCAGGCCCAATTTAGGACTCATTAGTCAAAAGTAGAATTCTATCAGGGTGTAATATGCTGCATATTGTGAATTACCTTTGTCTCTTTGTCTCTTTGAAGTGATCATGACATAGATGTCAGTGTATGTACTATTGACTGTGATTTTGTATCATTTTCCACCTAAAGTGCAAGCCACCATAGTTTTGTGACCACAGTTTTTACACTAGTACACGCTTTTCCACTCATGACTAGAGAGATTCAGGAGTAAAATGTGAAAATGGTCATGTTATTTACTGGAGTGTATTAGCAGTGTATCAAACCCCATATATTTACTTATGCTGTGGAGGTTAAAGGACAATCCAGCCTACAGAGTGTTAAAAAGAAATCTTATACAACATAGGTGTCAGAATAGTGTGTCAGACATTGATTAGCTGTTTCAGTACAAGATGCATATAGTCATTTAGACATTTGACACATACTTGGTGTAAGTGCTAGCATTCTGAAAGGCCCACACAAAGCAAACAGGCTTAAAGTGCACACAAATTTTGGTACAACATTGCAGTATTTGTTGACACACCTTGATACATGTATAGCATTTTTGTGAATGCAAAAGATGCAGATTTGTAGGGCTTGTCAATAGTCAATACACTGTTCAAAGCTAAATTAGGTAAATATTCTTATGCTGAACAAAGTTAATTATTCTATGCAACAAAGACCAAACATTCAGAGGTGTTAGACGGTTTACGTAGAAATGTAATGGATAGGTGAGAGACAAACTCATCCATGATATAGGAGCTATCATGTTTAAAGAGCAACCTGTGACCAAATAGTTTCAGGAAATGTTGCCTACATGCATGTGGTTATGATAATGTCTAAACCCCATTGGAGAGCCTGAAGCTGGTGTAATGTGAAATCTTGTTAAAAATGTTGTGATCTAAGTTCATGATCAGTTCCATTTACATAGATACAATGATCTACAGCATCTTTGGCAGAAGGTGAAGGAGAACTTGGCCAGCAAGGCAGGGAATCAGCTAGCTGAAGCAAACAACACACACACATACACCACCCCCTCTTTATGCATCACACCAACACCCTTCACCTCCTCACCACACACATCCACACACATTAGGAAACAAGCCACAGAAATACAAATGCCAAAGCTCACCCACACAACACACACCTAGCAAATGACAGACTACAAAACACTCAGCACATATACCAGACCCAAAGGCCCCTGCACCCTCAACCCACACAGCCGACATATCCACTCCCTCCCAAACCTCAACCCCTCCCGAACATCCCACCCATATTCCCTGAGAGGATGTCCTGTTTGCCCTTGCCCTAATGCCCTCCACATCTCACCCCCCCTCCCAAATTAAAACGAAAGTCTCCCCCTCCCGAGACTTCCCTCATAAAACAGAAACCCTCCCTTCAGAAAACCAAACCTACCCCTTCCCCTTCCAAACCCAAAAGTTCAGATAAGAAAAAGGCAGAAAGTTCCACTGCAAAACCCCAACCCTTCCCTTCCCAAGTCAAAAGTTCTAAAAATAAAAGGCAAAAAGCTCCCCTGCCAAAACCCAAGCCCACCCTTCCCCTCCAAACGCAGAATTTTGAGGAAAAAAAGGCAAAAAGCTCCCCTGCCAAAACACAAACCCCCCTTCCCTTCCCAAACCCAAAAGTTCAGAAAAATAGGCAAAAGCTCCCCTGCCAAACCCCAACCCCCCTTTCCTCTCCGAAGCCCAAAACCTCCCATGCTAACCCCTGCTAGCCCTCTCCCATGTAGGATCTATAGGTGCCTGCTCTGCAACATAGATGCCCCTTCCTGAGGGGGTTACCATGGCAGTCCCTTAGGAGGCAAGTTGTTGTGCCAGTGCACGGGTGTGCAAGAGACATTTTACTTATTTGGACTGGCAGTTTGCCAAATCATTTTTGATCATCTCAGCTTTGAAAATAAAGATATTGTTTTATTTTCACCAAGTTTGTCATGTCAATAATGTTAATTCACAATTGTTTACTTCCTAGCTATGTTTCTAACTAAAATGTAAAGTACTTCTTTTTCTTTACCATGGTGGCATGTACTCTTGCTAGATTAGTTAGGGTCTCATTTATGAAAACTGTTGCATCACTGCGACAAAACAGCAATGCAACAGTTTTCACTGCACCCTCCTTGCGACCCGATGGATGCTCCGTATTTAATGTATGGTGCTCCATGTCGCAAGGAAAGACAGATACGTCAGGAATCCTAACGTATCTGTCAACGCAAAAGTCACGCATTGCTGGAGTTGTGTCCCAAGCATGACACAACTCCAGCAATGCATGGGGTAGGCCTGTGCCTATGGCACTGTGTCACCCTTATGCCGCCATAAGGCAGGCGTAATGTTTTGATGCACTGGTGTCCTAGAAGTGTTGCAGTCAAATCACATAGATTTCATTGCAATGCTAGTGAGGCTTTCTTGCGGGGAAACACCCACCCTGCATACATTATACCTTATGCAGGTATAATGTGACGCAGGGCTTTACAAGGTGACGCATCTGCCTAGATGTGTCACTTTGTAAATATGGCGCAAAGTGGCGCATTGTTTACGCTGCCGCTGCGTCACGAAAAGTGATGCAATGTTAGTGCAAAAGTGTTGCACTTTACATCATGTAACATTGCACTTCTCCCAATGTGTGTTGTATATGTTTTGATTTTACACTTTTCTTACTTGCACCAAATATTTATATACAATATGCTAATTTAGGTGTTTCTTTAAATTTCTTAACTATCAACATTTCAGACATATGCATTGCAGATTGGTATGCTATTGCTTGTAAGTATGTTTTTCTGAAACAAGATTACAGGTCTTCAGTTCTGTGGCAATTGAACAGGCAACAGGTAAAGGTGTTGCTTACCATCAATTCCATCTGTGACGGTGTTGATTTTCTTCGTTCTCGATCAGCAGGATCAGGGGCACCAACTGGTAGATCGGGTTCATGGTTGTGAAGGAGACTAAACGTGAGTTTGTGCCTTATTTCCATCCACACTATCTATGTGAACGGCAGGTAAGTTGTACAGCTGGGGTGAAGGGGTTTATGACTGCTTCTCTTGCATGACTTGTTTATGGCTGGTAGTCTGATGGGAGTAATGGCTGTCCTTTCTTTCACATGGATGGTGTCGCCATTTGCTGCATGGTGTATCAAGTGAGAAGGTTTGCTCCTCCTCAGATGAGGATCGAAGAGGCCCTTTAGGGGGCAGGCCGCTACCTCTTGTTATTTTATCCCTTTTTTCCCCTTTCCCTTGCGTACTACTGTGCAGGGAAGGGTGTTACATGCTCCCTAGGGAGTAGTGCAAGGGGGAACTGGGAACTGTACATCGCCCCTGCTAGATCTGTTCCTGAAGGTTAGTGGCTGTGTGCTAGTAACCAATCTATATCGGACAGTAAGATTGTGGCTAGGTCTGGGCATAGCAAGCATCTTAATACCCCCTTTAACTGTAAGAATTTTTTTCTAAAAGATTTGCAGATGGGGGCAGGACCACCACATACGGATCACATCTCCCTTCTGACCACATCCTCTCCACCACAATCCAGAAGTATTTGGATAGATCCCCTTCAAACCTTTGGGCATTATATGCCATAATGTGATTCAGTTATAAAAGAATTCCCTGTGTTGAATGCTTTTTACATAGGCACAGAACATCCATTTTTCCCCATCAATCTCATGCTTCAAAATCATAGGCCATCGACGCATGTATGGCCAGAGCACCTCGGTACTCGCCGTGGTAAGCATGGTGTAAATTATAGAGATTAGCCCCCTTGGGGAGGTGTATGGGGAAGAGCGTCTCTGTCAGTAAGGGATTGCATGGCTACCTCTTGGTTCGTTGAATACATTATCCAACGTCAGAGGTGTCAGTATCTCATCCTGTCTAATTCTCCCACCCTGAAGTCCTTCTGACACTGTTCAAACGTCTTGATGTCTCCCTTTTCAAAGAGGTCCCTAAGCATTCCATAGCTCTCTCTCCCTCACTCCAACATTCTCCCTGTTAAGCACCAGAGAGAAGTCTGGAATTCTCCACAGCAACATGTACGGGTCAGGAAACGACATCAGTGCCGTCTGTCTAGTGACTCTATCCCCGATTTCCATTGTAGGCCACAAAACATTGGCAAAGTTGCAAACCAGAGGTTTATTACTTTTGGCCAGCCACATAATTGCTCAGTGTGCCGGGCCTATGACAGCTGCATCCTTGTGGATACAGTGCCTCTCTGTTTCGAACAGAGACCATTCAAAGAATATGCAAAATTGCAATGCTTAGTAGAACTGTTGAATACTTGGAAGTCTCAGTCCCATGATCTCCTATGGGCCTGTGACAGCCAAGCTTTATTTACCACACAAATAAAGCAGTTAATGGCTCTCTGTAGTGTCTTCAATTCAGCTTCCGGGACCCGAACCAGGAGGGCTTTGAAAACATACATCAAGCCAGGCAGTATGTTAATTTAATCACTGTGACCCTGCCCCTTCGTGACATGTACAGAGTAAAACCAGGTTTATGCGCAGGCCGGTGGTGATAGCATTGAATAGCCTGGAATAGTTGGCTTTATAGAGCGATCTGAGATCAGGAATTATGAAAATACACAGATACCTGATTTTTGCATTTGGACCACGGAAAAGAAGTAGTCCTAAATATTGTGGCGCTCTAAGGTTGGGTGGGTGCCTGACATTCAGGAACTCTAAATTAGAAATACTGAACTTGATTTCTGGCACTTTGCTAAAGCATTTGATCATATTGAGTGCCTGCAGATTAGACTTTGCTGAGTTTACTACTAAGAGGAGAAGATTGTCTGTGAATAAATGTACTTTGTGATGTTCTCCTTCGAGTATCATGCCTTGGATTTCTGGGTGATTCCTGATATGGGCAGCCAGTGACTCAGTGGTCAATATGAACAACAATGGGGATAAGGGGTAGCCCTGGTGAGTTCCCTAACAAAGGGGTATTAGTGCTGTGCCCGTTCCGTTGATGAGCGCTATGGCCACCAGCGACTGATATTTTGTTTCTTCCCAGGTCATCATGTAGGGACCTAGGCCTATTTCTTCTTAGGAAAGGAACGTCTAGCTCACCCTGCAATGCTTTGTCAGCATCTAATGACAGAATGGTGAGGGGAATCTTATAGTACGCCTTCTGTCTACGGTGTAGCACTCTGCGAATATTGACGGCCACCTGTCTCAAAAACACAAATCCTGATTGACCTGAGAGGGGCAGGTGTGAATTGTGGGTCATTAGTCTATTTGCCAGGACCTTTTAGTTGTTGGAGTTTAATGGAGATATAGGTCAGTACACCTCACAGTCGTCCTGTGCTTCTCCCTCCCTATGTATAAGTGTAGGGTGGGTTTTGGTTGCCAGTATGTAGTTATAGTTAGGACCAAAGTTTCCATAGGGAAAGAGGTTTTTGTTTTGCCAATAACTTTGGCACCGCTTGACAAATCTTCATGAAACTTTCAACACACTTCCCCTTTTCAGTTCAGCTGCTCTGTTGAAAGTTTCAGGGTGATCCGTCAAGTGGGGACTGAGAAAAAAGGGGGGTCTCAAAACACATTTTCCCCATGTTATGTCTATTGGGATTTTTCTTTTTTTGAACACATCTACAGCCTGAACCACCGAATGGAATTGCATCAAATTTGGCTGAAAGCTTGATATTGGTCAGGAAAGCAAGCTTTTTGTAATTTGGTGTAAATCCATTCAGTAGTTTCAGAGATATTTAAGTTTGAAAAATATAGATATCTGGGAGCCCAGAATCCTACTGAAACCCTACTGATATTTGATTGGCTGCCAACACTTCAACCAGGAAGTGTTGGCAGCCATCTTGGAACTTGGTTGAACTGAGTCCCACAAAAAATTCTTTTTTTTTAAAAGGGGGCAGGGTAGAAACACCCTGACCCCCTAAGACTCCTGGGGGGGACCCACAGGTACTCCCCAGGGCCAAAAAAAGCTTTTTTTTAAATGTTCAGCTGGATCAAAAATGAAAAAGAAAAAAATGAAGCGCTGGCTCCCGCACTTCATTTATTATTGACCCCTGGGTGGGCCAGGTCCCGGGGACATTATGGAAAAAAGAGGGGGGCCTGGTGCTTATTGTGCCCTGGGGACCACCTTCTCTCCGGGGCTTCTTAAAATATTAATTTAATGCGGGGGAGCCCCATATTGCCTCCCCCTCTGCCCTAGGGACTGCCACCTCCCCAGGGCTTATTTTGTTTTAAGTGGGGGGTCTCGCAGCCCCCCCAACCCCAGGGGATCGCCTCCTCCCCGTGGCTTTATTGTAAATTGATGCGGGGGCCACTACGTTCCCAGGGCTTTAATTTGAAAAATACAGGGACCATGCAGTCCCTGACAGCACCGGGAACCATCACCTCCCCCAGGTAAATTAGAATATTGGAGGGGGTGGCACGACCCCCCTCTTGGAGCCCTAGATGGCCTTGGGGACCACCACCCCCTAGGGCTAGCTCATGCAATGTCCTGGGGTGCCCACTCCTGGGACATTGCTGGGTGCTTTGGCTTGGCAGGAGAACCGTTCCCGCCAAGCCATAGCAAACGCTGCTCTGCTTCTAGTAAGCAATAGCAGAACATGCTCTCAATTACTAGAAATGGAGCAGAATTGCTTTTACACACAGGGAGCTGCATGTTAGCAGCTACTTATGTGTAAAAGCAATGTTGGCTCCCGCAGGAGGCGGGAGCGGGCATGGACCACGGGGGCCTTGAGGCTGCCCTCACAGTCCCCAACCTTTAAATTGTGGGTGCCCTGGGTGGAACCAGGGCACACACACTACAGGCTGGGCCCCGGGTGATGGGATCCCCGGGGCCGAAATCGGCCTGGGAGGAGGCCCCACTACCTTCTAAAAAACAAAAATGCTAGGCCCTGGGTAATGGGGTCCCTAGGGTCAGAAATGGCCCGGGAAGGGGGGATGGCTTGGCCCCCCTCCCCTTCAATAAAAAAAGTAAATGAAAAGAAAAGGCTGGGCCCAAGGGCTGCACGCCCCCCCCTGACCCATTGAAAAAAAGCCTGGCCTCGGGGGATTATGTTCCCGGTGCCCAAAACCACCCAGGGCAGAGGCCATGCAGCCCCTCTCCCTTAAAAAAAAGTTAAAAAAACACTCTGCAAGTCGCTGGAGTCCACGCCCCCTTCCCCACCACTCTGCAAACATGCCTCCTGGTGCAGTGTCGGTTGGGGGATGAAGTCCCCTTGACTCCAGAGGGTCCTTGGGGGCCAACAAGGCCTCCTGTTACATCCAGTTGGTCCCACACAGGGAGACTGTGTAGAGGTCTTTGGAGGCCACGCCCCCTTTCTCCATCACTCTGCAAACATGCCTCCTGGCGCACTACTGGTTGTGAAATGAAGTGCCCTTGCCTTCTCAGCCTCGGCTCTGCTCTGCAGCAGGACGACAAATTCCAGGCTGAGCCGAGGCACAAGGGGCGGTCACCTGACTGCATCTGCGGTCTGTGGTCACCTGACTGTGTCTGCGGCCACCTGACTGTGTCTATCAGCCACCCTACTCACCGCTGCTTTGGCTGGCCTTGGAGCACAGGGGGGGCGAGAGAAACAAACAAACTACTACTACATTGAGGCTCAAGACAGAGATCCGAGCCGGGGGTCCGGCCTGGCTTTAAGCCAAAACATAGACGAGCCAAGTGTGAAAGAAGCATTATGGTGAGTGGGGCACCGGCTGGTCTGGTAAACTCCACTCTGATGACAGGTGGCGAAATTTTTGGGTGAACTCCGCACTCCAGCGGAGTTCACGGAGTGGCCAACTCCACCAGCAGAGTGGAGATTGCTGCCCACCCCTAGTCGGAGGGACTCCTGTGAGATGCTTGTGGGAGTGCCAATTCTGAAAGGCACATGGAGCTTTTTCCCCTGGGGCCAATTTGCTCATGGGGGTCAGATATAATTTCTTTTCTAAAAGGGAGGTGGGGGCCGCGCGGTCGGTGAAGGAGGCCACATGTTCTTTTCCTTTTAATATGTACTTTGGCCCTGGGGTATGGGGTTCTCTGGACCCAAAAAGGCTCCCAGAGAGGGCACTCCCCCTTTTTCATTGGTTTTGGCTCCAGAGATGGGGCTTGCCAGGGCCTAATAAGGTTTGAGGAGGGGGGGCCAGTTGTCCCTTCCCTTTTTCTATGAAATTCAGCCCTGGAGGGGGGTCTTTTGGGCCTAATAAGGCTCAGGGATGGGGGATGCACGCCTTCCTCCCCTTAGAATTCAGCCGTGGGGCATGGGGACTCCAGGGCCTAATACAACTCAGGGCAGGGGACCCTGGGGCCCCCTTCTCCTTTTTAATTGACTTTAGCCTTGGGGATGGGGTCCCCGGGGCCTAATCAGGCCCAAGGGGGGAACCTTGTGGCCCTCCTCTCCTCTTCAATTGAATTTGGCCCTATGGGATGGGGTCCCTGGGGTCTAATGAAGCTCAGGTAGGGAGCTGTGCACTCTCCTCCCCTTAATATAGGTGTTACTTGGTGGGTGCCTTGGGTGGGCTCCAGGGCTTAGAAAGGCCCTATGGGCATGGAGTACCAAGGCCACAATAGGCTTGTGGAGGGGGGCACGAAGCTCGCTACCTTTTTCATGGAATTCATCTCTGGGGGATGGGGTCCCTGGAACCTATTAAGGCTCTGGGAGTGGGGCAAGGCATCCTTCTACCCTTTTTATTGGTATCTGGCCCTGGGGATGGGCTCCTCGGGGGCCTTAGAAGGCTCAGGGAGGGACGCCACACCACCCTCCCCTTAACCTTGGAATTAGGCCCTGGGGATGGCTTCCCAGGCACAATAAGGCTTGGAGAAGTGGGCCATGCAGCTCCTTCCTTTTTAAAATTGCTTTTTACCCTTGAGTATGTAGTCCACAGGGCCCTAATAATGCTCAGGGAGGAGCATTATTGCATTTGCCACAGGGATGGGGTCCACAGGGCCTAAGAAGACTCTGGGGGAACTCACACACCCCTCCCCTATAATTCAGCCTCGGGGATGGGGACCATGGGGCCTAATAAGCCTCAGGGAAGGGTGCCGCATGGCCCCCCTCGCCTTTAAAAAAAATGCCCACGGGTATGGGGTTAAAGCGGCCCAAAGGCCAACTGTACACCACCCCAGGCTGTGGGGGCATTGGCCACAGCAGACAAAGGCTATGTACAGTGTGGGGTTGGCTTTCCCTGGGGCGGTTGGCTGTATATATTAACCACTGGCTGTCGCCAGTAGGTAGTTATAGTTAGAACCATGTTTCCATAGTTAGAACCATGTTTCCATAGGGAAAGCATTTTTTGACTTGCCTATATCTTTGGCGCCGTTTGGCGAATCTTTACTAAATATGCTAGAAGAAGAGCCTTGGTGATTCTTGTTGTGCATGGAAAGTTTCGGTTCAAACTATCAAGTGGATGCCAAGAAAAGGAGGGGGTCAAAAAACCAGTTTTTCCAATGTTAATTTCTATAGAGATTTTTAGATGCAACTACATCCCGAACCGCTGGATGGAATTACACCAAATTTGGCTGAGAGGTAGCTTTTGGTCCAGAAGGAACCATTTTTGTTATTTTCGTTCAGTAATTTTTGAGAAATATTAGACATAACAAATTTGTAGATAAAGGGACACTAATCCTCCGATGATCCGGCAGTCTCCGTGCTGAAATGTGATTGACTGCCAACACCTAGGAAGTGTTGGAAGCCATCTTGAGAACTGCGTTCAGCCAAGTCCCACAAAAAAACATTAAAAAAAAGGGAAGGGACAGGGTAGGAATACCCTGAACGCCTAGGCCTCTTGACAGTCAGGGACCCCCACTGGGGGAAAAAAGGATGTATTTTTTATTTTTCAGAGGGGGTCACGCTGGATCCGTGCCTCCCACCAAAAAAAAAAAGAAGCATGGGCTCTTGCGTTTCTCTACAATTAAGCCCCCGGGTGAGCCAGGTCCCAGGGGCATCAGGGATCATAGAATATGTAAAGGAGAGGCATACTGGGCCACCCCCCTCCTGAGGGTCATTGAGCCCCGGGGATCACCACCTCCCTGGGGCTAAAAAATTATTAATAGGGGGGCTGCACGGACCTCCCTGAGCCCCGGGGACCACCACCTCCGCAGGGCTAAAAATGATTAATGGGGGGGCCGCGTGGACTTCTCCCGAGCCCCAGGGACCACCACCTCCCCAGGGCTAAATAAGACCCACAACTAAGTTCCCCACAGCGGGATTGCTGAGACCTTGTTGGAGGTCCCGCCCCCTTTCTCAAGCACTCTGCAAAGGTGCCTCCTGGTACATTATTGGTTGGGAAATGAAGTCCCCTTGGCTGCTGAGGGTTGTTGGGAACCAAGAACCTCTTCTGTTGCCAGAAGCAAGTCCTCCACAGTGGAACTGCTGAGAACTCGTCGGAGGCCCTGTCCCCTTTCCCAGCCACTCTGCAAAGGTGCCTTCTGGCATTTTACAGGTTGGAAGATGAAGTCCCCTTGGCTACTGAGGGTTATTGGGGGTCAAGAATCCCTATTGTTGCCACAAGTAAGTCCCCCACAGCAGGACTGCTCAGACCTTGTCGGAGGCCCCACGCCCTTTGTCAACGACTCTGCAAAGGGGCCTCCTGGTGCACTACTGGTTGGGGGATGAAGTCCCCTTGGCTGCTGAGGGTCATTTGGGGCCTCCTGGTACACTATTGGTTGGGGAATGAAGTCCCTTGGCTGCTGAGTGTTGTTAAGGACCAAGAACCTCTATTGCTGCCAGAAGTAAGTCCCCCACAATGGGAGTGCTGAGACCTTGTCTAAGCGGAGGCCCCACCCCTTTCTCAGCCCCTCTGCAAAGGTGCCTCCTGGCACACTACTGGGTGGAGAATGAAGCCCCTTGGCTACTAAGGGCCATTGAGGCCAAGAACACCTATTGTTGCCACAAGTAAGCCCCCACAGCGGGATTGCTCACACCTTGTCGGAGGCCCCACCCCCTTTCCCAACCACTCTGCAAAGGGGCCTCCTGGTGCACTACTGGTTGGGGGATGAAGTCCCCTTGGCTGCTGAGGGTCATTGGGACCAAGAACCACTGTTGTTGCCATAAGTAAGTCCCCGACAGCGGGATTGCTCAGACCTCATAGGAGGCCCTGCCCCTTTCTCAACCACTCTGCAAAGGGGACTCCTAGCTCTCTACTGGTGGGGGAATGAAGTCCCATTGGCTGCTGAAGGTTGTTGGGGACCAAGAACCTATATCGTTGCCAGAAGTAAGTCCCCCACAGTGGGACAGCTGAGACCTCGTCGGAGCGGAGGCCTCACCCCCTTTCTCAGCCACTCTGCAAAGGTGCCTTCTGGCACACTACTGGTTGGAGGATGAAGTCCCCTTGGCTACTAAGGGTCGTTGAGGCCAAGAACCCCTATTGTTGCCACAAGTAAGTCCCCCACAGCGGGATTGCTCAGACCTTGTCGGAGGCCCCACCCCCTTTCTCAACGACTCTACAAAGGGGCCTCCTGCGGCACTACTGGTTGGGGGATGAAGTCCCCTTGGCTGCTGAGGGTCATTGGGGTCCAAGAACCCCTGTTGTTGCCACAAGTAAGTCCCCCACAGCGGGATTGCTCAGACCTTGTCGGAGGCCCCACCCCCTTTCTCAACGTCTCTGCATAGGGGCCTCCTGGGGCACTACTGGTTAAGGGATAAAGTCCCCTTGGCTGCTGAGGGTCATTGGGGGCCTCCTGGTACACTATTGGTTGGGGAATGAAGTCCCCTTTGCTGCTGAGGGTTGTTAGGGACCAAGAACCTCTATTGCTGTCAGAATTAAGTCCTCCACAGTGGGACTGCTGAGACCTCGTCGGAGCGGAGGCCCCGCCCCCTTTCTCATCCACTCTGCAAAGGTGCCTCCTGGCACACTACTGGTTGGAGGATGAAGTCCCCTTGGCTACTAATGGACGTTGAGGCAAATAACCACTATTGTTGCCACAAGTTAGTCCCCCACAGCGGGATTGCTCAGACCTTGTCGGAGGCCACACACCCTTTCTCAACGACTCTGAAAAGCGTCCTCCTGGTAAACTATTGGTTGGGGAATGAAGTCCCCTTGGCTGCTGAGGGTTGTTCGGGAGCAAGAACCTCTATTGCTGCCAGAAGTAAGTCCCCCACAGTGGGACTGCCAAGACCTCGTTGGAGGACCCACCCCCCTTTCTCAGCCACTCTGCAAAGGTGCCTTCTGTCACATTACTGGTTGGAGGATGAAGTCCCCTTGGCTACTGAGGGTAGTTGGGGGCCAAGAACCCCTATTGTTGCCACAAGTATGTCCCCCACAGCGGGATTGCTCAGACCTTGTCGGAGGCCACACACCCTTTCTCAACGACTCTGCAAAGGGGTCTCCTGGCGCACTACTGGTTGGGGGATGAAGTCCCCTTGGCTGCTGAGGGTCATTTGGGGCCAAGAACACCTGTTGTTGCCACAAGTAAGTCCCCCACAGCAGGATTGCTCAGACCTCATTGGAGGCCCCGCTCCCTTTTCCAACCACTCTGCAAAGGCACCTCCTGGCACCCTACTGATTGGGGGATTAAGTTCCCTTGACTGCTGAGGGTCGCTGGGGCCAAGAACCCCTGTTGTTGCCACAAGTAAGTCCCCCACAGCAGGATTGCTGAGACCTCATCCGAGGCCCCGCCCCCTTACTCAAGTACTCTACAAAGAGGCCTCCTAGCACACTACTGGTTGGGGATGAAGTCCTCTTGGCTGCTGAGGGTCGTTTGGGGCCAAGAACCTATATTGTTGCCACAAGTAAGTCCCCCACAGTGGGATTGCTCAGACCTCATAGGATCCCTGCCATTTTCTCAACCACTCTGTAAAGGGGCCTCCTGGCTCTCTACTGGTGGGGAAAGAATTCCCCTTGGCTGGTGAGGGTTGTTGGGGCCAAGACCCCTATTGTTGCCACAAGTAAGTCACCCACAGCGGGATTGCCGAGACCCCGTCGGAGGCCCCGCCCCCTTCCTCAACCACTCTGCAAAGAGGACTCCTAGCACACTACTGGTTGAGGATGAAGCCCTCTTGGCTCCTGAGGGTCATTTGGGGTCTAGAACCCCTATTGTTGCCACAAGTAAGTCCCCCCAGCGGGATTGCTCAGACCTCATCGGAGGCCCTACCCCCTTTCTCAACCATCCTGCAAAGAGGCCTCCTGACACATTACTGGTTGGGGATGAAGTACTCTTGGGTGCTGAGGGTCATTGAGGGCCAAGAACCCCTGTTGTTGCCACAAGTAAGTCCCCCACAGCGGGATTGCTCAGACCTCATAGGAGGCCCTGCCCCTTTCTCAACCACTCTGCAAAGGGGACTCCTGGCTCTCTACTTGTGGGGGCATGAAGTCCCCTTGGCTGCTGAAGGTTGTTGGGGACCAAGAACCTCTATTGTTGCCAGAAGTAAGTCCCCCACAGTAGGACAGCTGAGACCTCGTCGGAGGCCCCGCCCCCCTTTCTCAGCCACTCTGAAAAGGTGCCTTCTGTCACATTACTGGTTGGAGGATGAAGTTCCCTTGGCTACTGAGGGTAGTTGGGGGCCAAGAACCCCTATTGTTGCCATAAGTCCCCCACAGCGGGATTACTGAGACCTTGTTGGAGGTCCCGCCCCCTTTCTCAAGCACTCTGCAAAGGTGCCTCCTGGTACATTATTGGTTGGGAAATGAAGTCCCCTTGGCTGCTGAGGGTTGTTGGGAACCAAGAACCTCTTCTGTTGCCAGAAGCAAGTCCTCCACAGTGGGACTGCTGAGAACTCGTCGGAGGCCCTGTCCCCTTTCCCAGCCACTCTGCAAAGGTGTCTTCTGGCATTTTACTGGTTGGAGGATGAAGTCCCCTTGGCTACTGAGGGTTATTGGGGGTCAAGAATCCCTATTGTTGCCACAAGTAAGTCCCCCACAGCAGGACTGCTCAGACCTTGTCGGAGGCCCCACCCCCTTTGTCAACGACTCTGCAAAGGGGCCTCCTGGTGCACTACTGGTTGGGGGATGAAGTCCCCTTGGCTGCTGAGGGTCATTTGGGGCCTCCTGGTACACTATTGGTTGGGGAATGAAGTCCCCTTGGCTGCTGAGAGTTGTTGGGACCAAGAACCTCTATTGCTGACAGAAGTAAGTCCCCCACAGTGGGACTGCTGAGACCTCGTTGGAGCGGAGGCGCCGCCCTCTTTCTCAGCCACTCTGCAATGGTGCCTTCTGGCACACTACTGGTTGGAGGATGAAGTCCCCTTGGCTACTAAGGGTCGTTGAGGACAAGAACCCCTATTGTTGCCACAAGTAAGTCCCCCACAGCGGGATTGCTCAGACCTTGTCGGAGGCCCCACCCCCTTTCTCAACGACTCTGCAAAGGGGCCTCCTGGGGCACTACTGGTTGGGGTATGAAGTCCCCTTGGCTGCTAAGGGTCATTGGGGGCCAGGAACCCCTGTTGTTGCCACAAGTAAATCCCCCACAGCGGGATTGCTCAGACCTTGTCGGTGGCCCCACCCCCTTTCTCAACGACTCTGCAAAGGGGCCTCCTGGGGCACTACTGGTTGGGGAATGAATTCCCCTTGGCTGCTGAGGGTCATTTGGGGCCTCCTGCTACACTATTGGTTGGGGTATGAAGTCCCCTTGGCTGCTGAGTGTTGTTAAGGACCAAGAACCTCTATTGCTGCCAGAAGTAAGTCCCCCACAATGGGACTGCTGAGACGTCGTCTGAGCGGAGGCCCCACCCCCTTTCTCAGCCCCTCTACAAAGGTGCCTCCTGGCACACTACTGGTTGGAGGATGAAGCCCCCTTGGCCACTAAGGGTCATTGAGGCCAAGAACCCCTATTGTTGCCACAAGTAAGTCCCCCACAGCGGGATTGCTCATACCTTGTTGGAGGCCCCACCCCCTTTCCCAACCACTCTGCAAAGGGGCCTCCTAGTGCACTACTGGTTGGGGGATGAAGTCCCCATGGCTGCTGAGGGTCATTGGGACCAAGAACCCCTGTTGTTGCCACAAGTAAGTCCCCCACAGCGGGATTGCTCAGACCTCATAGGAGGCCCTGCCCCTTTCTCAACCACTCTGCAAAGGGGACTCCTGGCTCTCTACTGGTGGGGGAATGAAGTCCCATTGGCTGCTGAAGGTTGTTGGGGACCAAGAACCTCTATTGTTGCCAGAAGTAAGTCCCCCACAGTGGGACTGCTGGGACCTCGTCGGAGGCCCCGCCCCCCTTTCTCAGCCACTCTGCAAAGGTGCCTTCTGGCACATTACTGGTTGCAGGATGAAGTCCCCTTGGCTACTGAGGGTCATTGAGGGGCCAAGAACCCCTATTGTTGCCACATGTAAGTCCCCCACAGCGGGATTGCTCAGACCTTGTCGGAGGCCCCACCCCCTTTCTCAACGACTCTGCAAAGGGGCCTCCTGGGGCACTACTGGTTGGGGAATGAAGTCCTCTTGGCTGCTGAGGGTCATTTGGGGCCTCCTGGTACACTATTGGTTGGGGAATGAAGTCTCCTTGGCTGCTGAGTGTTGTTAAGGACCAAGAACCTCTATTGCTGCCAGAAGTAAGTCCCCCACAATGGGAGTGCTGAGACCTTGTCTAAGCGGAGGCCCCACCCCCTTTCTCAGCCCCTCTGCAAAGGTGCCTCCTGGCACACTACTGGGTGGAGAATGAAGCCCCCTTGGCTACTAAGGGTCATTGAGGCCAAGAACACCTATTGTTGCCACAAGTAAGCCCCCCACAGCGGGATTGCTCACACCTTGTCGGAGGCCCCACCCCCTTTCCCAACCACTCTGCAAAGGGGCCTCCTGGTGCACTACTGGTTGGGGGATGAAGTCCCCTTGGCTGCTGAGGGTCATTGGGACCAAGAACCCCTGTTGTTGCCATAAGTAAGTCCCCGACAGCGAGATTGCTCAGACCTCATAGGAGGCCCTGCCCCTTTCTCAACCACTCTGCAAAGGGGACTCCTAGCTCTCTACTGGTGGGGGAATGAAGTCCCATTGGCTGCTGAAGGTTGTTGGGGACCAAGAACCTATATTGTTGCCAGAAGTAAGTCCCCCACAGTGGGACTGCTGGGACCTCATCAGAGGCCCCGCCCCCCTTTCTCAGCCACTCTGCAAAGGTGCCTTCTGGCACAGTACTGGTTGGAGGATGAAGTCCCCTTGGCTACTGAGGGTCATTGGGGGCCAAGAACCCCTATTGTTGCCACAAGTTAGTCCCTCACAGCGGGATTGCTCAGACCTTGTCGGAGGCCCCACCCCCTTTCTCAACAACTCTGCAAAGGGGCCTCCTGGTGCACTACTGTTTGGGGGATGAAGTCCCCTTGGCTGCTGAGGGTCATTTGGGGCCTCCTGGTACACTATTGGTTGGGGAATGAAGTCCCCTTGGCTGCTGAGGGTTGTTGGGGACCAAGAACCTCTATTGCTGACAGAAGTAAGTCCCCCACAGTGGGACAGCTGAGACCTCGTCGGAGCGGAGGCCCCACCCCCTTTCTCAGCCACTCTGCAAAGGTGCCTTCTGGCACACTACTGGTTGGAGGATGAAGTCCCCTTGGCTACTAAGGGTCGTTGAGGCCAAGAACCCCTATTGTTGCCACAAGGAAGTCCCCCACAGCGGGATTGCTCAGACCTTGTCGGAGACCCCACCCCCTTTCTCAACGACTCTGCAAAGGGGCCTCCTGGGGCACCACTGGTTGGGGGATGAAGTCCCCTTGGCTGCTGAGGGTCATTGGGGGCCAAGAACCACTGTTGTTGCCACAAGTACGTCCCCCACAGCGGGATTGCTCAGACCTTGTCGGAGGCCCCACCGCTTTTCTCAACGACTCTGCAAAGGGGCCTTCTGGGGCACTACTGGTTGAGGGATGAAGTCCCATTCGCTGCTGAGGGTCATTTGGGGCCTCTTGGTACACTATTGGTTGGGGAATGAAGTCCCCTTGGCTGCTGAGGGTCATTGGGGGCCAAGAACCCCTGTTGTTGCCACAAGTAAGTCTCCCACAGTGGGATTGCTCAGACCTCATAGGAGGCCCTGCCCCTTTCTCAACAACTGTGCAAAGGGGACTCCTGGCTCTCTACTCGTGGGGGAATGAAGTCCCCTTGGCTGCTGAAGGTTGTTGGGGGACCAAGAACCTCTATTGCTGCCAGAAGTAAGTCCTCCACAGTGGGACTGCTGAGACCTTGTCGGAGCGAAGGCCCCGCCCCCTTTCGGAGCCACTCTGCAAAGGTGCCTTCTGGCACAGTACTGGTTGGAGGATGAAGTCTCCTTGGCTACTAAGGGTCGTTGAGGCCAAGAACCCCTATTGTTGCCACAAGTACGTCCCCCACAGCGGGATTGCTCAGACCTTGTCGGAGGCCCCACCCCCTTTCTCAACGACTCTGCAAAGGGGCCTCCTGGGGCACTACTGGTTGGGGGATGAAGCCCCTGTGGCTGCTGAGGGTCATTTGGGGCCTCCTGGTACACTATTGGTTGGGGAATAAAGTCCCCTTGGCTGCTGAGGGTTGTTGGGGACCAAGAACCTCTATTGCTGCAGGAAGTAAGTCCCCCACAGTGGGACTGCTGAGACCTCGTCGGAGCGGAGGCCCTGCCCCCTTTCTCAGCTCCTCTGCAAAGGTGCCTCCTGGCACACTACTGGTTGGAGGATGAGGTCCCCTTGGATACTAAAGGTCATTGAGGCCAAGAACCCCTATTGTTGCCACAAATAAGTCCCCCACAGCGGGATTGCTCAGACCTTGTTGGAGGCCCCACACCCTTTCTCAACTACTCTGCAAAGGGGCCTCCTGGTGCACTACTGGTTGGGGGATGAAGTCCCCTTGGCTGCTAAGGGTTATTGGGGTCCAAGAACCCCTGTTGTTGCCACAAGTCCCCCACAGCGGGATTGCTCAGACCTCATAGGAGGCCCTGCCCCTTTCTCAACCACTCTGGAAAGAGGCCTCCTGGCTCTCTACTGGTGGGGGAATAAAGTGCCCTTGGCTGCTGAAGGTTGTTGGGGACCAAGAACCTCTATTGTTGCCAGAAGTAAGACTTCCACAGTGGGACTGCTGAGACCTCGTCGGAGGCCCCGCCCCCCCTTTCTCAGCCACTCTGCAAAGGTGTACACCACCCCAGGCTGTGGGGGCATTGGCCACAGCAGCCAAAGGCTATGTACAGTTTGGGTTTGGCTTTCCATGGGGCGATTGACTGTGTATATTAACTACTGGCTGTCGCCAGTAGGTAGTTATAGTTGGAACTATGTTTCCATAGGGAAAGCATTTTTTGACTTGCCTATATCTTTGGCGCCGTTTGGCGAATCTTCACAAAATTTGCTAGAAGAAGAGCCTTGGTGATTCTTGTTGTGCATGGAAAGTTTCGGTTCGACCTATCAAGTGGATGCTGAGAAAAGGGGGGGTCAAAAAAAGTGTTTTTCCAATGTTAATTTCTATAGAGATTTGTAGATGCAACTACATCCCGAACCGCTGGATGGAATTACACCAAATTTGGCTGAGAGGTAGCTTTTGGTCCAGAATGAACAATTTTTGTTATTTGGTCTAAATTCGTTCAGTAATTTTTGAGAAATTTTAGACATAACAAATTTGTAGATATAGGGACACTAATCCTCCGATGATCCGACTGTCTCCGTGCTGGAATGTGAGTGACTGCCCACACTTCAAGTAGGAAGTGTTGGCAACCATCTTGAGAACTGGCTCCAGCCAAGTCCCACAAAAAAACATTAAAAAAAGAGAAGGGATAGGGTAAGAATACCCTGAACCCCTAGGCCTCTTGGCAGTCAGGGACCCCACTGGGGGCAAAAAAGGATTTATTTTTTATTTTTCAGAGGGGGTCACGCTGGATCCGTGGCTCCCACCAAAAAAAAAAACCAAGCATGGGCTCTTGCGCTTCTCTGTAATTAAGCCCCCGGGTGAGCCAGGTCCTGGGGGCATGAGGGATCATAGAAAATGTAAAAGCGGGGCATAGTGGGCCCCCCGCCTGAGGGTCTTTGAGCCCCGGGGACCACCACCTCCCTGGGGTTAAAAAATTATTAATAGGGGGGCTGCACGGACCTCCCTGAGCCCCGGGGACCAACACCTCCACGGGGCTAAAAATGATTTATGGGGGGGGGGCCGCGTGGACTTCCCTCAAGCCCCAGGGTCCACCACCTCCCCAGGGCTAAATAACACCCACAAGTAAGTTCCCCACAGCAGGATTGCTGAGACCTTCTTGGAGGTCCCAACCCCTTTCTCAAGCACTCTGCAAAGGGGCCTCCTGGTACGCTATTGGTTGGGGAATGAAGTTCCCTTGACTGCTGAGGGTTGTTGGGGACCAAGAACCTCTACTGCTGCCAGAAGTAAGTCCTCCACAGTAGGACTGCTGAGGCCTCATCGGAGGCCCCGCCCCCATTCTCAGCCACTCTGCAAAGCAGTGGCGGCTCGCCGAGACAGTGCTGCGGGGCGGTGAGCGGGGCGGGGGGGTAGTGGACTTGGACTTACGACCTACAGAACTCCCTCTGAGTTCTGTCCGTCATATGTCCGAGTTCACTACCCCCCCACCCTGCCCCTCCCCCGCCCCCCCACCGCCCTGCAGCACTTCCTCGTCGAGCCGCCACTGCTGCAAAGGTGCCTTCTGGCACATTACTGGTTGGAGGATGAAGTCCCCTTGGCTACTGAGGGTCATTGTGAGCCAAGAACCCCTGTTGTTGCCACAAGTAAGTCCCCCACAGCGGGATTGCTCAGACCTCATAGGAGGCCCGCCCACTTTCTCAAGCACTCTGCAAAGGGGCCTCCTGGTACACTATTGGTTGGGGGATGAAGTCCCCTTGGCTGCTGAGGGTTGTGGGGGACCAAGAACCTCTACTGTTGCCAGAAGTAAGTCCTCCACAGTGGGACTACTGAGACCTCATCGGAGGTCCCACCCCCTTTCTCAGCCACTCTGCAAAGGTGCCTTCTGGCAAATTACTGGTTGGAGGATGAAGTGGCCTTGGCTACTGAGGGTCATTGGGGGCCAAGAACCCCTATTGTTGCCACAAGTAAGTCCCAAACAGCAGGATTGCTCAGACCTTGTCGGAGGCCCCACCCCCTTTCTCAACGACTCTGCAAAGGGGCCTCCTGGGGCACTACTGGTTGGGGGATGAAGTCCCCTTGGCTGCTGAGGGTCATTTGGGGCCTCCTGGTACACTATTGGTTGGGGAATGAAATCCCCTTGGCTGCTGAGGGTTGTTGGGGACCAAGAACCTCTATTGCTGCCAGAAGTAAGCCCCCCACAGTGGGACTCCTGAGACCTTGTCGGAGCAGAGGCCCCGCCCCCTTACTCAGCCACTCTGCAAAGGTACTTCCTGGCACACTACTGGTTGGAGGATAAAGTCCCCTTGGCTGCCGAGGGTCATTGGGGGCCAAGAACCCCTGTTGTTGCCACAATTAAGTCCCCCACAGCGGGATTGCTCAGACCTCATAGGAGGCTCTGCCCCTTTCTCAACCACTGCCACTATTTCTCCGCATTGAATCTAGCCATCTTCCCTTCCGAAAGCAACTAAAAACACTACTGTTTCCCTAAGTTTCTCTGCCACTGGTCACTAGTCTAGCCCAGCGCTGGGAGGCCCCCAGGTAACCATGCGCTATATAAGTGCCTTTTTCATTTCATTTCATTTCACTCTGCACAGAGGACTCCTGGCTCTCTACTGGTGGGGGAATGAAGTCCCCTTGGCTGCTGAAGGTTGTTGGGGACTAAGAACCTCTATTGTTGCCAGAAGTAAGTGCCACACAGTGGGACTGCTAAGACCTCGTCGGAGACCCTGCCCCTCTTTCTCAGCCACTCTGCAAAGGTGCCTTCTGGCACATTACTAGTTGGAGGATGACGTCCCCTTGGCTACTGAAGGTCATTGGGGGCCAAGAACCCCTATTGTTGCCACAAGTAAGTCCCCCACAGCGGGAGTGCTCAGACCTTGTCGGAGGCCCCACCCCCTTTCTCAACGACTCTGCAAAGGAGCCTCCTGGTGCACTACTGGTTGGGGGATGAAGTCCCTTTGGCTGCTGACGGTCATTTGGGGCCTCCTGGTACACTATTGGTTAGGGAATGAAGTCCCCTTGGCTGCTGAGGGTTGTTGGGGACCAAGAACCTCTATTGCTGTCAGAAGTAAGTCTCCCACAGTGGAACTGCTGAGACCTCGTCGGAGCGGAGGCCCCGCCCCCTTTCCTAGCCACTCTGCAAAGGTGCCTTCTGGCACACTACTGGTTGGAGGATGAAGTCCCCTTGGCTACTAAGGGTCGTTGAGGCCAAGAACCCCTATTGTTTCCACAAGTAAGTCCCCCACAGCGGGATTGCTCAGACCTTGTCGGAGGCCCCACCCCCTTTCTCAACGACTCTACAAAGGGGCCTCCTGCGGCACTACTGGTTGGGGGATGAAGTCCCCTTGGCTGCTGAGGGTCATTGGGGGCCAAGAACCCCTGTTGATGCCACAAGTAAGTCCCCCACAGCGGGATTGCTCAGACCTTGTCGGAGGCCCCACCCCCTTTCTCAACGTCTCTGCTTGGGGGACTCCTGGGGCACTACTGGTTAAGGGATAAAGTACCCTTGGCTGCTGAGGGTCATTGGGGGCCTCATGGTACACTATTGGTTGGGGAATGAAGTCCCCTTTGCTGCTGAGGGTTGTTAGGGACCAAGAACCTCTATTGCTGTCAGAATTAAGTCCTCCACAGTGGGACTGCTGAGACCTCGTCGGAGCGGAGGCCCCGCCCCCTTTCTCATCCACTCTGCAAAGGTGCCTCCTGGCACACTACTGGTTGGAGGATGAAGTCCCCTTGGCTACTAAGGGTCGTTGAGGCAAAGAACCACTATTGTTGCCACAAGTAAGTCCCCCACAGCGGGATTGCTCAGACCTTGTCGGAGGCCACACACCCTTTCTCAACGACTCTGCAAAGGGGCCTCCTGGTACACTATTGGTTGGGGAATGAAGTCCCCTTGGCTGCTGAGGGTTGTTGGGGACCAAGAACCTCTATTGCTGCCAGAAGTAAATCCCCCACAGTGGGACTGCCGAGACCTCGTTGGAGGCCCCACCCCCCTTTCTCAGCCACTCTGCAAAGGTGCCTTCTGTCACATTACTGGTTGGAGGATGAAGTCCCCTTGGCTACTGAGGGTAGTTGGGGGCGAAGAACCTATATTGTTGCAACAAGTAAGTCCCCCACAGTGGGATTGCTCAGACCTCATCCGAGGCCCCGCCCCCTTACTCAAGTACTCTACAAAGAGGCCTCCTAGCACACTACTGGTTGGGGATGAAGTCCTCTTGGCTGCTGAGGGTCGTTTGGGGCGAAGAACCTATATTGTTGCAACAAGTAAGTCCCCCACAGTGGGATTGCTCAGACCTCATAGGATCCCTGCCATTTTCTCAACCACTCTGTAAAGGGGCCTCCTGGCTCTCTACTGGTGGGGAAAGAATTCCCCTTGGCTGGTGAGGGTTGTTGGGGGCCAAGACCCCTATTGTTGCCACAAGTAAGTCACCCACAGCGGGATTGCTCAGACCTCATCGGAGGCCCCACCCCCTTTCTCAACCATCCTGCAAAGAGGCCTCCTGACACATTATTGGTTGGGGATGAAATCCTCTTGGCTTCTGAGGGTCATTGAGGGCCAAGAACCCCTGTTGTTGCCACAAGTAAGTCCCTTACAGAAGAATTGCTGAGACCTCGTCGGAGGCCCTGCCTCCTTTCTCAACCACTCTGCAAAGAGGCCTCCTAGCACACTACTGGTTGGGGATGAAATCCTCTTTGCTGCTGAGGGTCGTTTGGGGCCAAGAACCCATATTGTTGCCACAAGTAAGTCCCCCCCAGCGGGATTGCTCAGACCTCATCGGAGGCCCCACCCCCTTTCTCAACCACTCTGCAAAGAGGCCTCCTAGCACACTACTGGTTGAGGATGAAGTCCTCTTGGCTCGTGAGGGTCGTTTGGGGTCAAGAGCTCCTATTGTTGCCACAAGTAAGTCCCCTACAGTGTTGCAGGGATTCTGCACATACACAGAACTATGCGCAGGAAAACAGGACCTCAGTGAATAGGGGTGTACCAACCTACCACATCAGTACCCAAAATCCCAAACCGACTAGCTATAGTGTCTCATTCGTTCTCCTCCAAATATCACGGAGCTACAAATGATTAGACAACCCAGAACACAACACTCCCGACTCTCTCAGGAATCGCAGGAGACGTACTCTTTCGCTCACTCACTCATTCCTGTCCACAATGAGAATAAGCAGAGTCACTGAAATAGTTCAAAATGTTTATTTTAACTATCGTGCTCTACAATACAGTATACGTGCCACTACTAGCAGCAAAATGCATAAACTCAGCACAGTTAGCATTGTTACAATTCCATAGAATACAAAGGGAGAAGTCATTTTATAAAGACTGTGGAAATAAGGGCCTATAGGCCTGACCACCCTCCCCTTGACTAGAAGAAGTTTATTTTATAAAAAGGACGATCTCTGGGCTTTGACAGCCGACCCCATACCTTAAAGCCTGGATGTAAGGTTTACATCATAGGAACAGCAGAGCTCTTCTCCATGGAACGGCTTTTTCCAAGTGTGTTAAAACAACATGCAACAACGTATTATCAAAGCACGAGTCTTCAGTACTGCAGCTGTGTAGCATGTTATGTCTAGGTGCTAGGGACTGACCAGAACAGAATAACAAGGGGCATTGTTTATCGACCTTGCATATCGTGTTCAGACTAAACTCCAGGAAAGGCAGAGAACGCGAAAGGCAAACCGTTCCCATGTGAAGGGCACAAACAAAGTCTTGCAAAAACAAAGTCATGTAGTAGCATGCGCAAAAGCAGCATCATGGCAGCGAAGCTCATGCTAACGTAGCAATGTCGATAATGTGCCTAAGAACCATATAACAACAGAAGAATTGCGGAGACCTCGTCAGAGGCCCTGCCTCCTTTCTCAACCACTCTGCAAAGAGGCCTCCTAGCACACTACTGGTTGGGGATGAAATCCTCTTGGCTGCTGAGGGTCGTATGGGGCCAAGAACCCATATTGTTGTCACAAGTTAGTCCCCACAGTGGGATTGCTCAGACCTCATCGGAGGCCCCACCCCCTTTCTCAACCACTCTGCAGAGAGGCCTCCTGACACACTACTGGTTGGGGATGAAGTCCTCTTGGCTGCAGGGGGTCATTTGGGGCCAAGAACCCATATTGTTGTCACAAATAAGTCCCCACAGTGGGATTGCTCAGACGTTGTCGGGAGCCTTTTCCTCTTTCTCAATCACTCTGCAAAGGGGCCTCCTGTTGCACTACTTGTTGGGGGATGAAGCCCCTTGGCTGCTGAGGGTGATTGGGGGCCAAGAACCCCTATTGTTGCCACAAGTAAGTCTCCCACAGAGGGACTGCTTGAAAGGGGTCTCCTGGTGCACTACTGGTTGGGGGATGAACTCTAGGGGTGAGCGTGCCAGCAGTTGGTGGAGTTTCTGCTGCACTCCATGTTCCAAGCAGAGTGGCAAAACTCCACCGGTGGGGTGGAGTTTACCGACAACCCATATCAGAGACTCACAAACCCATTCACAGACCCACTTAAACACTCATATACCCACTTACAGCCCAACTCATACTCTCTCACACCCACTTATAAACCTACTCAGACACTCATACACCCACTGAGACACTCATTCACTCACTCACACACTTGGGGGCCGATTACAATGTTATTCGGAAACTGTGCCGAATGAATCGGTCTCAGAATTGTTTCCGTATGAATCGGGTCCTGCGAGTCCAAACGACCGATTACGATGCTTCCCAACATTGTTCGGTCGGACTCGCATTGACTTCAATGGGAGTCTGTGTTCCGAACGAGAACACAGGCTCCCATTGAAAAAAGGGGTGGTTGGGGAAAAAGCTGCACCCTGTGGCAAGCACCGCATGATGCCTGCCACATTGTGCATGGGTGGAAAGAAGGGTCCCTTGGGTACTCCCATAGGGCCCAATACGACGCCTCCGGGTGAAGGGGGGCCCGCAACGGGCCCCAAAGTCAGATTCCGACAGCCGTTTTGTATCGGGAAGATGAATTGGAACGTCTGTCTGAATCGGTCATCGTAATCGTTCGTCTGGAAACCAAATCCATAGAGCTGTACAATTCGGCTCCCAAAGACTTGGGCAGTCCGAATGCCTTTCTGAACCGATTCAGACTGCCCGAATGGTTTCTGGGAATCGTAATCGGTCATTTGGGAAATGTGTACGACTCGTTCGGAAACAAGGGTTCCGAATCGGAGTCTGCAATACCGAGTCCCATTCGGAGCCCTCCCGAATGACATTGTAATCGGCCCCTTAGTGTCAAAGGTTAGTGGTTACAGTTAGGAAATAACATTAAAAAAAGCCTGGACGGACATGCCCAGCCTCTCTGTCAAACCCCAATGTATTAGCCCTGATCTTTCAATTCTCAAACTGTCAGCCCGAGTTCCACAGGCTGGTGGACTGTAACAGGGGAAATGATAGGGGAGACGGACTCAGAGGGAGAAGCCATTCTCTGCCTGATTTCATTGTCATTATTAGACAGTACTAGGTTAAAAGTGACCACGCGGGTCCAATCAATATCAGTTCCAGTTTCTCTCTCCTCAATCTCAGTAAACATTTCAGGAGAAGCGGGAACCGGGGGAATGCATATTTTGGCCATCTGTATGGGAGAGTGTCTATCCCTCAGGTGTTGTCTTTTATCCATGTTGAACAAAAGTCCAGAAAGTCAACATTATGGTGTGTAGCAAACAAATCATTCATTAGCAGCACTATTTATGGCATATTTGCTGAAACATGAGACAATTGAGGCAACACCCTGAGGAAGGTGGATTTTCTTAGCCTGACTTGCCTGCTCTAATATTCTCATTGCCTCTGATGTACATTATGGACAATGACACCAATGCCTTCTATATCCACTGGAAAATGTGATCCGTTACCAGAGATGAAGCTCCTAGTCCCCCTTGTTTGTTGATGTGTACTTTTGTGGTATTGTTTTCTGTTCTGACAACAACGTTGCAGTTCTTCAAGTGGGGAGAAAGCACCTTCAATGCCAGATATACCTTTTGAAGTTCCTTCCATTTGGAAGATTTGAACTTTTAACCACCTGCGATTAACTCGTCAGCTCTTGGACCATGCTCACCAACCTGATGTTGTAGAGTAGGTGTTTGAGTGGTTCTGTGAATGATGTCAACAGTGATGTCATTTGAGATGTCATCAGTGATGTCACTGACCATGTCATTAGTGATGTAATATGTGAGGTCATAAGCAGTGCATTGCGGGTGCGTAAGTTATAGTTAGCCCAGCTAACCATAAGTGCTTATTTCACTGGTCTTGTAAGAGTGAAATCTGAGCCCAACTATAGCGTCCCTGTAACCTTTGTTTTTTTCACTGAATTTCTACGTTTTTTTTAATTCTATTTCCTAACTATAACACTCCTGTAACCTTTGTTTTTTTCAGTGAATTTCTATGTTTTTTAAGTTTTATTTCCCCAACTATAAATTCCCTGTAACCTTTGGTTTTTTAAGTATATTTGTAAGGTTTTTTTAATGCTGGCACCCATTTGCTGATAGATGAATGTAAACTGCCTAAAATTAAATACAGCACAGAAAGAGGTCCTCCATCCACCGTTTTTTCCTGACAGATAGGAAAGTTTATTCTGACCACCTGCAGTGGGCCAAAGCACCAAATTTGTTTCTTTGGTAAAGATCGAGGACTTCAAATGGACTCAGATCATACGTCACATTGGCAGGTCGCTGCAGTAACCGGAAGCTGTGTTTTTCATTCTGAGACTGCTTGAATGGACTTTATATTTTCTACGTTTCTCTCAAAGCGTTCCAATGCTGAATCCCTTCATACGATCTCAACCATATTACTTTGTTTCATACACAAAGTCTGCTACAGTCAACGGGCCTCCTTTCTAGCTCAAGGATGGTCTTCCACAAGCCAGGGCATAAACTGAGCTCTGAATCGAATCTCTTCAAAAGTTCTGGAGCTAAGAAGCGCCTCGCCACGGAACTGTGAGCCTTTACTATTTACAGTCCAGAACTAAGGAATGTATTGCTTTGTGCAAAAACTTTGCAAAATCATCTTGAATTTAGAAAAAAGCTAACATTCTGGCAGTAGTAGCTCGCACAGGTAAGAGCGGTGGGTTGGGGCGGGGCAGGGTGGGGGCGGTGGAAGTCGACAGACGACGAGATAAGTAATATCAAATAAATAAAACCACTTACTTTGCGCTCGCCGCCTTGGTGATGCGCCGAGCGCAAAGTAAGTGTGGTTTTATTTATTTATTTATTTAATATTACTAATCCAGTGTCTGTCGACTTCCACCACCCACCACCCTGCTCCGCCCCCACCCCGCTCAGCCCCACTGCTCTTACCTATGGGAGCCGCCATTGCATTCTGGTTGTTTAAGGTAGCCTCTTCAGTGTAGATTGACTCCGTGTTCTGGGTAATTGTCTATAGCTCCAACAGACCCTGTGGGTGTACGCCTGTGCTGTAAAAATCAACTAACAGACTGGTAGATATTTAGATTACAAAAAATAATTCCCTTTTATTTTGAATACTTATTGGAAATCTATATCAAGGCTTAGTCGGCACTGCCATCAAATAGCCTGGTAGGGCAGTGTATGAACCTATCGGTACATGCAACGACAAGCCCTGCGAGGGACATGGCCTACAATAAAATACATAATTAATTTTAATAAAATAAAGAATTAATTTGTCATATTTTTAGTACTGACGTGCTAATGGGTGCAATATTTTGCATACCTCCTCTAAACAAGTATACACTTTAATTATGCATGTGCTCAATGTGTAAACATCCTTGGATTTCTCCCTACATAACAACCATAAATAATTGGTCCGTGGAGAGGATTGACTATTCCTTGAATATTTAAATTCGAGATTAGCCAATTTTAGTTGTAGTGATCAGATCACATATCCTGGGGGACTGGACAGCATAGCCCGACTATGCAAAGTTAAAAACAGCAATACCTATCATGGAAAAAGGGGATTGATCATGCAGAAAGAAAGATTTTCCCAAACAATCGTAAACCAAAGGCTACTTGGTATACACTATAATTTTGTATGTGCTTAATATGTATACATCTTTGGATTTCTCCCTACATTACAACAATGAATAATTGGTCCTTGAAGAGCCTTAAGCAAGTTATTGCAGCCTATATTTCCTACCGCATCATTACCCCTCTCAATTGTAAGGTAATCACTTTCATGATAGCCATTTTATGCAACCAAGGGAATATTAGAACATTGAAATGTTGGGAGCTCCATTCAAGACAATGGAGAAGCTACTGGCTTTTAATGGCTGGTGTGAGCCTCAGCACCAACATTCCAAAGTTTGTCTTCATGTTTCTCCCTTTTTAATTTAGAACGTTCTACCCTCACTATATGCCCTTCTGCCTCAGGCTATACCATTGTTAAATGCCCTCTCCCTCGTTAAAGGCCCTCGCCTGCGGATCGGGCATATAGCTCGGGTTTGTGGCCTTTGACAACCAGTATAGCCCTGGGCAGCGGGCTATAAGGATCTATTGACTGTTTTTGTTGTGACTCAACTCAGAAAATATTTTTTTTAATTTTGGTCATGAGGGACAGGAGAGATTTCTGAATGCTCCTTTGCTCATTCTCTGTGTTGCAGTGACACAAAACAATCAAAGCACCACCAAGGAGGATAAAAGCAGTGAGTGTTTAGTGCTGTACCCAAATTATTTTACAGGTGTCTCTCCCAAGATCGGAAAGGAAGTGCTCCAGAAATAGCTGAAAATTTAAATATTCAAATTCAGGATTAGCCAATTTTTGTTTTAGGGGTCAGATCACATACCCTGGGGTCTAGACAGCATTGCCCCAGTATACAGAGGTAAAAGCAGAAATAACAATACCAATCAGCAAAAAATCAGGGTTGATCACACAAAAATAAGCATTTTCTCAAACCACTGTAAATCAAAGGCCTTCATGAAATCATATCCATACATTTTCTAAAGTTACAAGATAAACTTTACTAGAACAGCACATGAAGCCGCAGCACACAGCCCGTTTTACAGATTCTGTGAGTGATTTTTGGCCAAAATTAAATTGTCCATGCACAAAAATTATGTGGACATTGTAAGCATAATAAAAACAGAAAATACTCAAAATATTAAAAACTCAATTATCGGGTATTTCAGCTACACTGCTCGCATAATAAAAATGTTGCACAGTCCTGAAGGGGCGGTCTGTTAATAATTTGTGTCTGATATGCATCATAGTTCTTCTATGAGATTGGCACATAAAAATAAAGCTACCATACTTGTAAAATAAACTTGACAATATTGCTCGGCAAGACTGAAACTGACTGTACGTGCATTACAACAGTAGGACTGCTCTACTAACTGTGTTTTGTACCTGCATCACTTAGTGGTGCTGCCAAACGTTAATGACATGGGGCCTCATTTATGAAAACTGTTGCATCGCTGCAACAAAACAGCGATGCAACAGTTTTCAAAGCACCCGCCTTGCGACATGATGGGTGCGCCCCATGTTGCAAGGAAAGACAGATACGTCAGGAATCCTGACAACTGTTGGCACAAAAGTCATGCATTGCTGGAGTTGTGTTGCAAGCATGACTCAACTCCAGCAATGCATGGGGTAGGCCTGTGCCTAAGGCACTGTGTCACCCTTACACCTGCCATGAGGCAGGCGTAAGGTTTTGATGCATTGGCCTCCTAGAAGTGTCGAAGTGAAATTTCATAGATTTCTCTGCAACACTTCTGCCAGGCTTTCTTGCTGGGGAACGCCTACCCTGCATACATTATATCTGACGCAGGTACAATGTGGTGCAGGGATTTACAAGGTGACACATCTGACTAGATGGACCACTTTATAAATATGGCGCAATGTGGCACATTGTTTATGCCGCCGCTGTGTCACGAGATGTGATGCAACGGCGGCGCAAAAGTCTTGCAAGGCCTTCATAAATAAGGCCCATAATGTTACTGTTTTCACATTTTTCCAGCTTTGCGGCAGTGGGAGGTGGCACGATTTGTCCTTTTATCTGTTCTTTTTTTTTTTAACCCAGGATTGAACCGGGCCAAGGGACAAAGTCAGTGAGTTACCCGCTAAGCCACAGCTATTCCTCAGTCCTAGTTATTTTGAGTGGCACTCGTTGTCAGACTCAAATCTCTATTAACGTGTAAATTCAAATGTTGCTGCAGCTATGTGGATCCCACCAGTTTCCTTCCCAATTGACAGTGCTGAACATTCCCAAGACCATGCTTGGTGCTGAGGGCAAAGGGGCTGAAATGAGGTAGGGATATGTAAGTATGAACACAACAGATGTCACCGGTTTGTAGATTGTCAGATGGAGTTTCTCTCAGATTTTCTGCAGTTCCTCACAAGTGACAGCTTTTTTGTACTTTAAAGTCAAATGAATCTTAATGAGACTTCTGTTGCCGAAACAAAGGTTCACACATTATCTGAATATAATTATGTGGAGGACCAAATTACAGATGTTACAACACTACTTTGAGGGCGTGCAGAATCCCAGTACATAGGTGCAGGGACAGTACAGGGGCCTGACAGGGGACCCACAATCCAGAAGGTAATATCTACCTCTTCCTAGCAATCACTAAACTAAGGCCTTACAAGACAGCAATAAAAGAGGTCGAATAATCCCAAAGATGAAAGGAAGTGTTTGAGGTGATGCTGCAAAATTAATTTCTAGAAGTGTTGCAAACAGAAAACGTCTGGTAAGATGTACTCAACCTCTGGCTTGAAGAAAATCTCAACTGGGGAGCCAGAAACATAGGTAAGAGCTTAGCCCAAGCATGCAAACACAGGTGAAGAGAGGAACCCAAGGAAAGGCTTAATCCAGCATCAAATCAGGGGTTGAATAACACAACACAACAATGGGCCCAAATACACATTTACCCCACATAACCCGCTGAAATGACGCTGTATATAAATGTGTAATCTCAATCAGTTTATCAAGACTAAATGAACACTAATGGCAATCAGCTGTTCATTATACAGGCTTATATTAAACACTCTAAATAAACTAACTAAGCCTGCATATCAAACTTTTTCCTCTGGTCGATGGACCAAAAGTTGAGAAGTTGATGGTAATAATAGTACTATCTATCTATCTAACTATCTCACTAAATAAACCACAAACTCAGTGTAAGGTTAATAGTGTTTATCACCAAATAATGTAAAATAAGCTCAAACATGTACAGATTCACAAGGCAAACAATGCATTAATTACAGAGAAAGAGAACAATACATCAATGCAAACTGTGTCAAACTCATATCAAATGAATAAATGCACATGAAGGAGTGGATAGGTGAAGAGACAAAAGTTTCAGAGAGAGAAAATACATTTACAAATTATTATGCAAAGTACTGTTCATTTAGCTAATACTAACCTAAGGAAATAGAGGAAATACCACCCCCTGGCCACGGAGATAGTAAGGGGTCCCCGGAGACAGATTCAGGGAATAAAGATTAGATCAGGATACTGGATACTGGATAGGGGAACAGGAACAAGAACAAGAAAAGAGGTAGGCCTCTATCAGCAAACCGATGGACAGCGACAGTCTCCCCTCTCTAGCTTCTTCAAAGGCACGAGCTACCTAACACCCCCCCCAGACACCCCAGTTATACTCTAAAACCTACATGTCCAACCCACAATAGTTGAAACATTTACGAAAACTCAGTCTCTCATTGGTCAATTCTGGGGGTGTTCTATCACACCACCATAGTTACGATCATGTTTTCTTAGTGTTCTTTGTTTAATTCACTCTCCCATTACACTATCCACACATTTCCTCGAGAAGGCAACATGTTTCAGTTTTTTTTTACAGTTTTATTATTCAGCAGTGCCGCTTTCGACGGAAGAAGTTTGCACATTTCCTTTTATTCCCATGGCCGTCTTTCCGTTATTTGGCAGACACGCAACATTCTTTTCCGAAGGTCAACAACATTTGCCTCCGCCATGTCTCTCCTCCCTCTGTCAGAGCTCGATTTTCAGTATTTATTTCATTTTTGTTCTTCCTTAACCCTTAACATTCATGCAGAAATATAGGCCCGTACTTGTTTGTAAAATGAATGAAAACACAGACTTTAATTTTCACGAAATGTACCTCCCACCATTGCACTGTCCCAATGTTATGTTTACCTAGCAAAAGCATTAATGTAAAAGCAGTGTTATTTTATTAATTTTAGAAGCAGAAATAAAAATGCGGCCTTGTCTTTCATGCATTAGTCTTAGCTTTAGTGCACACATGCGCAAAGCATTTCCCAATGTATTCGTGTTGGTGCATATTATTTTTACATCACACTATTAGTAAATGTTACTGGGGCCTTAATTCGAGCAGGTTTTATATTCTCAAAACCCTGCTCCATCAGGCTTAATCTCCTAAATGAAGCCCTGATTGTGGCTTTTATAGATTACGGGATTCTAGAGTCCTGCACTAGATCCTCAAATCCCAGGCACCTCAAAGACTGTGGTAGATCCCTGAATGCCAGGATCCGTGAATCCTGCAGGAGATCCTTAAATTCTCCTGTAGCCTGCCACTCAGATGAGCCATACAGTCATAGCTTTTGGGGCACTCGCATAGGGACAAGATTAACTGCTTGTGATAGAGGGTCATAACTGGAGAGCACATATGTGATAGCACAATACTGGGCAGCGTGACTTCTGTTACACCAGGTTGGAAGAAATCCTGAGTGGCATAGCCCTGACCAAGAGGCGGAAGTGCCTCAGGTCCAGAACTGATTGGATGGAAGTAAGGATGAGTGCCTGTGCCAAACCATGACACTCCTAACTTTTAGTAGAACAGTGACTTGTACTTAGGTATTTTTCCACTGGTGACTTGCTTCTTATGGAGCACTTCATATTGCTGTTATGCTGGATTACTTGGTGCTGTAGTCAATATACTGGAACGGATATATAAAAAAAACTTGGAATGCTCAACTTGCTTTGCTACGATACAGACCCCTTCCCAGCAATAAGAAAGACAAGGTTTGGCTCGCTGAGCCATCAAGACATGAGCTTCTATTATTGAAACATGCTACTGCTTGTAATTTGCTCTTTACATACTACACCACTGCCGTGTGTGAGCACTTTAAATAATGTGGCAGTGTTGGTTCCATAGACTGGAACTCTTTTTTCCAATGTCTGAAGGATAAATGGCTCAATTGGTCTTGCCAGGTTTTAAACTTGTTCATTTCTCTTCAGGAATAGGTGGTGGAGAAAGCGAGTAAGATGGCAGCTAGGAAATTCAAACAAAGCAATCACACAACCAACAAATATTTATGAATGATACTCTTATCTTCCATAAACCTTAGGGGCGTAGCTTGGGGTGAGGGGGAGGGGGGATATGCTGGGCCTGATTCACAGAACTAACTTACGTCAAAAACGTAAAGTTAGTACTTTTTGGTATTCACAGAATACACTTACTCATTTTGGTATTCACAGAATGAACTTACTAATTTCGGTATTCACAGAAGTTAGTAGTCCTAACTTTAGGACTCCTAAATGCCTTCTGTGAATACCGAAAGTCTTAAAGTTAGGATTTTTCTCAGTTTAGGAGTAGTAAAGTTAGTAGTCCTAACTTTAGGACTCCTAAATGCCTTCTGTGAATACCGAAAGTCTTAAAGTTAGGATTTTTCTCAGTTTAGGAGTAGTAAAGTTAGGACTCCTAACTTTAGGACTCCTAAATGCCTTCTGTGAATACCAAAAGTCTTAATGTTAGGATTTTCTCAGTTTAGGAGTACTCTAAACTGAGAAAAATCCTAACTTTAAGACTTTCGGTATTCACAGAAGGCATTTAGGAGTCCTAAAGTTAGGAGTCCTAACTTTACTACTTCTAAACTGAGAAAATCCTAACTTTAAGACTTTCGGTATTCACAGAAGGCATTTAGGAGTCCTAAAGTTAGGACTACTAACTTCTGTGAATACCGAAATGAGTAAGTTCATTCTGTGAATACCAAAATGAGTAAGTGTTTTCTGTGAATACCAAAAAGTAATAACTTTACGTTTTTGACGTAAGTTAGTTCTGTGAATCAGGCCCGCTGTGTTACACCACGCTAGTAAATGGGGGGGTGGGGGGGTGGGCAGTTGCTGTGTTACATCACGCTAGTAAATGTATTTTCTAGTAAATAGTTTGGTCCAGGTACTTTCATTCGGGTATGGTGAGGTGTCTGTCTAATTTCACCAGGAATTGTTCCACACATACAGATAAAAACGCGCACACACCTCTCCCTCTCTTTTCTAAAAGTCTTCAAAAATGTTGGTTCTTTTATAAAATATTGTGTTTTCTCTCGCTTCCTACCCGCACCAATCAGCATTCGTCTCCTTTTCCACTGCCCCTTTAGCCCCTCTCATTCACCCTGCTTGTCGTATTATGTTGTTATTATTACTTGCCAGTGTAATTGTTGGAAAATCTGAACCTCTCGCCTCCCCCCAATCTTACTGACCAAGCTACGCCCCTGGTAAATCTACTATATATTTTAAATTGTTAGTTTATTTGCTTGCATTATTACTGTACTCTGTAATGTAGAACAGCTTTAGGTCCGCTCTGGGGCCCATCCTCCCTGTTCGTTCAATTAAAATATATTTATCATATTTATACACGGTCACCCTTAGATGCCATGGTTTATCCCTATTATCATGAAACATTTCGCCAGGATGGCGGTCATGAAAGACTCCCTTTTGGGCAAACATTTGTAAGAGGAGGTAGATTTGTCAGATTACTGTAGCAGTTTCAAGATGTCATGATTTACCAGTAACAGTAAGGCTATGGAGGGTATACAATTTAAGGCAACCCAACGAATGTGAACCACAAAGTCGAAATAGAATTATCTAAAAATATTCAGGGCCGCATTTATGAGGTTTTACCGTAGGGCAGCACCGCAGGCCTCCCTGCTTGCGCTGCCCTACGGTAAAGAAAAGGGTAGGAACGCGCTGTATCTATGAGATACGGTGCATTCCTGTCTTTTTACCCCTGCGCCGGCGCCCAATCGGCTGCCTTGCGCCAACACAGGCACCTTTGCACCATGGTGCAAGGGTGCCTGCATTGAGGTATGATTGTTTTTGTGCAGGAAGGGAAACCTTCCTGCTCAAAAGCAATCACAAGAGGTTTTTCCTTTTTCTATGTGTGCTGCATTCTGCAGCACACATGCATAAAGGAAAAACGAGGAGAAATAAAGATATTTCTCCTTGTTGTGCCTCCCTCACACTGCCTCAGATTTACGATTTCTCGTAAATATGGGGCAGTGTCAAAATGCCATGGATGTTGCTGGGAAACCACCCCAGCAATACCCATTGCATGCCCCTTTAACGCAAAAAACTGCGTTAAATGGGACAATATTTGCGAGGCAGCATTAAGCCAAAAAAAGTTGATTAGTACTGGCTCGTAAATATGGAGCAGGCTCCAGCGCCACGGAACATCACAAAAAGTGACGTTCCGACTGCGCAAGGGGCCTCATAAATGAGGCCCTCAGCTTCTAATGCTTCACCACATTTCAATGAGCTTTATGTGGGCAAACTATGAAAAACAAATAATATATTTTTATATAAATACCTTTTCAAAACAGAAACATTACTTTCAATTACACCTTCGTAATGAAAGTTTGACATAGACCTGAAGCTAACACAGCAATCAAAAACATTAATTCTTGAGTAACGCAGATTATGTGCGTAATTTGACTATTTTGCGACACAGTTTTTTTAAAAGTATTCTAGTTTTCTTTAAACATGTGCTTATCATTGTGTGCTTAGTATGTCGAAAAGAGGAGGATAGAAAGAGTGAGGGGCAGATTTACAAGCCCCTTGCGCCGCAGGTGCGTCACGTTGAACGACGCACCGGCAGCGCAACCTGCTGCGTGATATTTACAAGCACAGGTAAAGCCACCCTGTGTGGCTTTACCTGTGCTTGTAAATATCGCCCCTTTTCATGCAACACATTACATGTTAGGGGCGTGACATGGGTGTTGCTGTGGGTGTTCCCACGCAACACCCATGTCCACCGATGCATTTCCAGATTTACAAGCAATCGCAAATCTGGAAATGCGTCAGAATGCTACGCCCCCCCTAGGGGGCGGCGTAGCGAGGTGCAAAGAGGAGAAATTTTTTCATTTCTCCCCGTTTTTTCCTCTTTCAATGCATGCTGCATTCTACAGCACACATTGGAAGAGGAAATCACCTCAATTGATTGTTTTTTGAAGGAAGGGGCACCTTCCAGCACTAAAACAATCTCTCCACGACGCATGAGCATCCTTGCACCATGGTGCAGGGGTGCCTGTGCCGGCGCATTGGCAGCAGTGTGTGCGCCAGTGCAGGGGGAATCACAGAGATGCGACATATTGTTGTAAATATGTTGCATCCTTGTGCTTCGAAACTAACGCAGCGTGGCGCAGCAAAATGACTTGTGGCACCACGCTGCGTTAGTTTCTTGTAAATCTGCCCCTGAATGTTTAAGAATTCTTTGTTTAAGATTATTTATGCATAACTCATGGAAAGGGAATGTTGTCAATATTCAACAATATTTGCAACGTTTGGTGAAACTATGCTAAACTTGAAGTTTGATTTAATCACATTGACTTGATACTTGAGCCTTTTTTGAAAATATGTCAAGCACGGCTAAAGGAAGTGCTACAACCAATGGTAGTACCCACATGGAAATTTCAGGTGCAACTACTGCAAAATATATTCTTCAAATCTTTACTAATACTGCATGAGGTGAAGTGGCACGGTCCAACTCATGTTCCTTTTATGGTTTGGTTAAAATCCATTTAGCAATGTTTGCAAAAAGGGGTTAATTAAGGTAAAAAAATTATAACAATTATGAGAGTTAGGCCGCCATGTTGGATCTGCTAGTCTGTTAATCAAAATTAAAGAACTCTAAATGACATAGGAAACATTTTTCCCTTGGTTTAGTGTTTGTTTGAAGACACAGGAAGTGTCTGCACACCCAAATGGTCTGACTTGCCATGGACAGTTGAAAACATTTGTTGAGGCGGTCGCTACAGGATGGAGGAACCAAAGCCTGCATCTTGAAAAAATGTGGAGAGTATAAGTGAGAAAGTGTAACATATCAGAGAAGGATGTAGTGCAATCCAAAGGGGCAGATTCTGCTAAGGAAGTCTTTTTCATTAAAGAACTTGGGGGCATATTATCTAAAAAGTGCGCTAAACATCGCAAAGCGTGTTTAGTGAGCACTTTTTTATCGCCGGCTATCGTCGGAATAATTTGCCATGCTAACGCTGTATTAGCGACATTTAGCGCTATGGCGATGATTATTCCAGCCATAGCGGTGTTTTCCATTAAACATCGCTGGTTTTCCAGCGATGTTTCATGGAAAGCGGCGATAACCTTGCTGATACGACCCTGTGGTCGTATCAGCATAATCCACCCCCATGTTAGATATGGCTAACACCTGCTAATTGCAGGTGTTAAATAAATGGCGATGACTCCGGTTAGCGCGACTTTTCACGTCGCTAACTGGGGCCATGGCCACCTTTCTAATAGGCGATAGGCCTGTTAGCGGGTGTTTCCCAGGTTTGTTCGTCGGGAACGCCCACTTTGCATGTCATTAGCGATAAATATCGCTGACATGCAAAGCGGTAAAAACACGGGCGCTAATGCCCGAAAACTGTCTCTAACTGCTGTTAGAGACAGTTTGCTGATAGGTCGATAAGAATATCGCCGCTTTAGCGGCAAAAAGTGCCGCTAAAGCGGCGATAGTGCCCTTGCTAATATGCCCCTTGATTTTTGCAGGATTCACAGACTCCACGAAGTGTGACAATTTATAATGAATTAGCAGTGTTGTGGGGGAAGGGGGAGGAGGCGCTTATCCATGCCCTTGACCTTGAGCCTGATGCCCATAACTAGAAGCCATGCACACATGGTTTAGGTGGAATGTTCTTCACTCGCTATAGTCAGCCTTGGTTTGCCTGATATACGTATGTAGACATAACCACTGCTGGCGTAGATGGGACGCACAGGAGGTTGAAAGTGCAGGAGTTTGAGCAATGGGAATTGTTGTAAAGAAGATACCTGCAGTATATCATTGAAAAAAAACACAAAAATGTCATACATCAATTTATGTTTTTTTCCGCTCATATCAAATCAAATCAAAAATTAGCTTTATTCGGTTTTCATATTAGAGCACAGAAAAACCATAAAAGCACAATTAATACATTTACATTTCACATTAATTATACAATTCATAAAAAAATTTGATTAAAAGGTAGCAGCTTTTTAGAAGTCTAAAAATCATTTTAAAACTTTGAGACGTAGCAACAGACATTTAAGTAGAGCTGAATTCATATATGCTTCCTATGTTTGATCGTACACTTCAAAAATAGAGCAATATATCTTGCAAAGCAGTCATTATCTAAAATCTGCAGAGCAAGGTAGGCCGGACGGCATTGCCTCATACCCCATAGTTTTAAAATGGGTGTGATCCACCTTCTCCTTTGTTCTATATAGAATTTACAGAACAGGATTACGTGGATTGATGTTTGCGGGGAAACTTTGTCGCAGGGACAGTTTGGTAGGCTTTTGGACCAATCATTTATGGTCGGAAAACTTACCAAACGGTGAAATACGTCGAATCTAAGACGTGTAAGGACAAATCTATCATACCCGCTTAGTGTGTAGGCTAAATATGGTTGCATGCCGATGGTTGACAGCATCAATTGGTTAGTTTGAACCGACGGCCGCGATGCCTCGGTGGCAAATCTATTTGCCTCCATATGGGTCATGCATTGTTTTTTGAACGCCTTTCTCGAAATAGAGCCCATCAGAGAAGGGTTATGGTAGTATTCTGGCTTGCCCAAGTCAGACATAAAAACTTTAATGTACTTCAGCCACCTGATCTGTATTGCATGTTCAAGTTTCAGACTATCGCTTAGGACATTGCGGTTAAATATAGTTTTAGTCGACGTCCAGATCCGGTGCCATAGCAGCACTGGTTGTATTTTTATTATATCCGTAATGTCTGGGAGCCCCGACTCAGTATGACAGATGTAAGTTGATGTGCCTCGCGGAACCGCCAACAGGTACCTTAAGAAGGCGTTCTCCACGCTCTGAATTTCATTTACATCGCAGTATCCCCATAACCCCGCACCATAGATGGCTGTACTGACGCATTTAGCTTGGTAGATATGGATCAGTTCTACTGGGGGTCTCTTTCCTAGCCTTTTTGAGAAATTCACTAGGGCGGTCGTTGTTCTCATAAAAGTGAGTTTCCTAGCCATGATAGCCTGATGCCAATGGCCCTTGTGGTCAATTAAAAATCCTAAATAGGGGTACATTATAGTGGTTTCCACCTTTTTGTTCTCTATGTAGGTGTCCCTCTGCTTCTTACCACTTGTCCCACAGCTCATTATAAAAGTTTTAGAGATATTTATTCTCAGGCCTAGGTTTCTCATGAACTCATTATAGCTATCAAGAGCCCGTTTGAGTCCCATTGGTGTACGGGCCATAATTACAGCGTCGTCCGCGTAGAGTAGGGCAGGTATTGGACGTTTTGACAGCTGTGGTAGGTCCCGGCACCTTTCCAACATGAATTGCTCCAAGCCGTTGGTATATAGCGTGAATAGGAAAGGTGCGAGAACACAACCCTGCCTGACCCCCCTCTCCACTTGGAACGACGCTGTGCACTCTCCGTTGAGCCCAAACTGCACTCGAGCTCTTGCGTTTGTATTAAGCTCCATTAAAAAGTGAATTAAGGGGGCCTCCACCCCCATTGCTACTAAAATGCTCTATAATTTTCCGTGGTCTACACAATCAAATGCGCCCGTAAGGTCTACGAAGGCCAGATACAATTTTCCCTTTCTTGCCTTCGTATATTTGCCCATGAGGATGGTTAGATTAAGGCCCTGTTCTATTGTGCCCAGCCCCTCCCTAAAACCAAATTGAATGTCTGATAGGACGTTATTGTCCTCAGCCCATTGTTGGAGTCGGTTCAGCACTATACGAACTGCCACTTTGCCCAGGGAATCCAGCAATGAGATAGGGCGGTAACATGCCGGGTTTAGTCTGTCACCTTTTTTAAAGATGGGTACCATGATGGAGACTGACCAGGAATCAATAAGTCCAATCGCGCAGCAAGCTGCTAGCACTCACGTTATTATTGGACCCCATAATTCAATATTATGTTTGAAGATGTCGACAGGTACGCCGTCTGGCCCCGGGGCCTTTCCCCCCTTGCTGGCTTTTAATGCACATTGTACCTCCTCTAAGGTGAAGGCTAGATCTAATGGGAAGACTGTTGGCAGTATACTCTGACCTTCATCACCTGTGGGAGAGCCGCCCACCTTCCCTCCCTGTCAGAAGATTTCGGAAAAGTGTTCCACCCAGTCTCTCTCATCAATGGCGATCTCTATGGAAGGGGTATCCTCTGTCGGTAGGAATGGAGATTTTACCACGCGCCAGAACTCTGTTAGTGCATGCATTGTGTAAGTCTGCCCAAGTTTTATTTTTTAGATCTTCTTTACGTTTTTTCATGGCCTGATTATAAGCCGTCCTACACTGACTGATTTCGGTTCTGTCTCTTTCTTTTCTGTGTAGTGCATGTTTTAGTTCTGTGTATGCTTTTGTGCAGTTGCGGTCGAACCACCCCTTATTTTTCCCGTTCCCCTTTTTTATTTCAACCTTTAGGGTGTTCCTTATTATTTCGGTTATTTGTGCATAGGTTTCCAGTATACCCTCATGTGGAGTAGAATCGTGCAAGCATTTCATGATTGGTTCATAACTATTCTCTACCACTCTCTTAGTGATCTTATACGGGTCTACTTTATCCCACTTTAGGGAGTAGCCATTTAATTTGTCTATTATCATGTCTTGAGCCGCAAATATCCTCTTACTATAAGAGCTATGGGTTTTTGTAGGGAGGGATATGGACACACTCAGGGGGAAATGGTCGCTTATGGCATTCTTGTGTGTTTTATAGCTCATTAGGCGGGGAGCGAATCTATTTGGAATAATTATAACATCAATAATCGAACTCAGTCCTCTCCCGTTAAAGGTCTGTGTAAATGGTATCGGTGGGGAGCATAATATGTTTGCAAAGCCCAGGTCCAAAAGAAATAAGATCTCATTTAGGGAATCCCCATGTGTTGAGTGGGAAAAATGGGGTGGATTGCAATTATCTTCGTCTGACAATCCACAAATTATATCATGGTTAGATGGACACAAAGCCATGTTAAAATCAGCCCCCCCACACAAATATCGCGTTCTCTGTACAGCCATTCTGTATTTCCTGTAAGGTATTCCTAAACTGTTTCAGCATATCCGCTAGCTGTTCCTTCTGTGCATTGTTATAAAAATTAATCAGGACCACACAATTTCGTTTGTCTATATTCAGAATCACAATTTGGTAATTGGGTTCAGAAATTACAAAAGATATTTTGTGTATCGGCACCAAATTTGATATATATATGCTAAGTCCTCCCTTGGGCCTCCCGTGTGTAGATGGTATAGCGGATGTGTAATAAGTCTTATAACCATCTATGTGAATTTCATTTACGGACCATGTCTCTTGTATGCAAAGAATGTTGAATTTCCCCACAAATTCATGCCAGAGATGGTTATTTAATTTAGATCGTAGCCCCGCTATGTTCCAAAACAAAAACGAGATACTGCTCTCCTTGTTCATACTCCCAATTTGTATGTCTGATGTTGCTACAATTGGTAGAGGGGTTTCTAAACTCCGCTCCGCGTTCATTCTCGGCCCTGTCACAAGTCTACTGTCTGGGGTTACCTCGGAGCTAGAGGTATTGTCTTTTAGCGTGTTACTCTGCTTCTTCAACGTGACTTTTCCTCCTAAGGTAGCCCTTTTGATGCTTGGAATACTTGGGACAGTGATTTCTAAAACGGGAATGGTATGAACCGGCGATTTGTTTAAGATAGGTTCAGATACCCATTCCAGTCAGTCTATCTCAACTAAAGTTGGGAGTAATTCGAATCGGTTACCCACCGGTATATTGTACGTATACTGATTTCTCGACCTCGGTGCTAATAGTGGGGGTGGGCGGAATTTGCGTAGTCGCGCTACGCAAAGCTCCACGAAACGGTAAAAAATCTCTGCGAGCACGCAAAAGTTCCGCGAACACGCAGAATTGCTTGTTCCGCCCGTTCGCGATGCTTTTTCCTGTTCGCGAATGCTGTTTTGCGTGCTCGGGGAGAAATATCTCGCAAACACGCATTTTGAAAGCGCGAACAAGCAAAAATTCCGCGAAGCCGCGGATCGCGGAATTTTTGGTAATTCCGCGTTCTCCGCGGAATGCGAAATTACCCAAATTCCGCGAGCGGAACGGAATTTACCGCCCAGGCCTAGCTAATACTACCTCTTTCTATCGCGACTGATGGTCGGTAGAAAAAACCAAGAGGCAGTATATTAATGCCTCCCATGATCGTGATGTTGTTCCCTGCCCTCCATAGGATGTTTTCTACTAACTGGGGCGTTTTGAACGTCAGTACCACACAGTCTCCGGGTAGGGTTTTCCGATCTTTACCAACCTATGTTACCCTACGGGCCATTTTAAGTTCCATAAAGAGATTTTCTGTGAGCCCCACTTTCGTTCCTAACCAATGAAGGGACTTATTTCTTAGAGTTTCCCATGATTCGCTGTCTTGTTCCCTCAACCTGGGTACATTTGCAAGTATAACTGTATATGGTGTGACAGATGGTGGTAGGTCTAAGTACGGGGCTCCTATTGGGGTAGTCCTAGGATGTAGAGGCATAGTGGATTGATGATGAGGGAACTGATTAGAGCTATGGTCTTGTATGTCTGCTCCCTTATCGCCCCTATTAAATTTCGGCCGGTGGTACTAAGTGTGGAAGTACATAGGGGAGGAGATCGCTTTGTTTGTTTGGGTGCGATTCTATTAGTCTCTGAAACTTCTCTGTTCTGAGTGATAGGCTGCTGATCTCTATATTGCTCAGTGCTTATATTTTTTCCAAGGTTGCCATGGCCCTCTCGCCGGGCGTTATGAAGTATATATTTAGCTGTTCCCTCTTCAGATAGAAAATTAGTCAAACGTACCTCAATCTGATCTACTCTTTTCTCTATCTTAGTCAGCGAGTCTCTCAGGAAGACGTCTAACTTTTCGACTAGCTTGGTTAGGTTCTTTAGGTTGTTTTCCTGGGATTTGCTTTTTCTTTTCTTTTCTGTGTCTACTTTGGGTTTTATGGCGCCTTTTTTGGTACCAGCTGTTTTTTTACCAAGTTTAAACATGTTGGGTGCGTTGATCTTAATGGGCTTGGTTATCATATTATTTGCCGCCCCCTCCTCGACTTCTTCGCTCCGCTTATCTGGAAGTGCTGGATTTTTTTTCCGCTTCTGGGGGGGCTGTGTAAAGGACTCGTGATCACTCAGTATTATGTGATCTGACAAATTTTGAATACAACCGTTCTGGGGTAGCATGTCTTTTGTGCCTGTTGAGTCCCCTGGTGAACCAGCCACTACTACGCTAGCATTAATCAGCCCAGCTGCAGTGCCTAACGTTCCTGACACCAACTTCTCTTCTACTGAGGATATCTGCTTTTCTAAGGCACCCATCGCCCCTGTTAGGTAACTCAGCAGTGTTTGTTTATGGTCTCCCGCGCCCTTTTTTTCATGCGGGGGTTGTGCAGTGGCCGCCTTTCTTTTCCCCATTTTTCCCTTTTGGGTTGATATACTGAGGGTATCTTTCTTATCTTTAACAGATAATTATTAAGTATTCTACCACCCCGCTAGTATGTGTGATTACAGTTTCTTATAATAGTAATAATCATATAACATTAAAACGACAATAAAACAGCAATATGGCGTTTAGGAAAACAAAAAATAAAATGCACTCTAGGGCCCCCTTATCGTGTGGCACAATGTCCGTAATGATTACTCGTATTACTATTATGCAGGTAGCACCATGTTAAGACATGTCCAAGTCCTCGCTTACCAGAGTTTTTTTAATAGTTATATCTCTTCGCCTTTGTGCGCCAAACTTAGTAGTGCGCCGCCTCCTCGTGAATCTCGTATACTATTCCTGTGTGCCTCGGCTGAGGAACCACGAGAGTGGGCCCAGCCCAGACTCGTACGGGCTCAGACGGGCCATTCTTGGCCCGGTCTTCGCCCCGGGCTGCGTCCCCGCGCGCGTCCTGCGCAGTGGGATACCTCGGGCAGTTTTATGGCGCTCCTGCGCCCGTGACTCCTCCTATCCGACCGGGACCGGCAGGGACCAGGTCTAAAGTGCCAAAGTGCAAGGGTTCAAGGGTTCGAAGGCTCCCACTCCGCCGGATACCTCGGGCAGGTTTATGGCGCTCCTGCGCCCGTGACTCCTCCTCTCCGACCGGGACCGGCAGGGACCAGGTCTAAAGTGCCAAAGTACAAGGGTTGAAGGGTTCGAAGGCTCCCACTCCGCCGGATACCTCGGGCAGTTTTATGGCGCTCCTCCGCCCGTGACTCCTCCTCTCCGACCGGGACCGGCAGGGACCAGGTCTAAAGTGCCAAAGTGCAAGGGTTCAAGGGTTCGAAGGCTCCCTGCTCATATCACATTATTATACGTTTAAAAAAAACTTAGAGATTCCCCCAAGGTATACAGTTAAAGTGAATTTATGGTTACTAAACTAAACCTAACCTTCTGAAATTGCCCATTTATGGTTACTTAACCAAACCATAACTTGCACCCCCACTACGAAAACCATCACTTCCCCACAAATGAACTGCTTTTGACCTTATTTGAAAAGTTTTATAAAGCGCGAACAAGACCCAACCGGGTATCAGAGCGCTGTACAAAGAGGAAAGCTGACGTATACGTACAGAGACAATATAAATACACTTACAAAAAGGAAATATGAGAGGATCCGGAAGCAAAAAGTAAATGAGGGTGCTAGGGGAAGAGTAGGTAGCAAGTGAACAAACAGGTAACAGCCAACCTAGATGAGGTCAAGCAGTTTCATCATCTACTTACTTCAAAGACAAACGAAATAAGTTTAAACCCCCAGTAGAAATGATTTTCAAGCAGTTTCATTATCGACTTACTTCAAAGACAAACGAAATAAGTTTAAACCCCCAGTAGAAATGATTGTCAAGCACAAGTTTCAAACATAAAGTGAAAGTAAATTGTTAAGCATGCAATAAAACACCCAAGCACACCCCATAAGGCAACATGAGAGGAACCTGAGGCATAAAATAAATGAGGACGCTAGGGGAAGAGTAGGTAGAAAATGAACAAACAATAAACAGCTTGACCTTGCTCATGATGTGACAAATACCATCACAGATATCTTCAATGATGCCATTGGTGACATAATATATAGCACTTTATCATTGACATTATTAACGACATCACTATGGATACAGTGGCTTATTTCTGTGATTCACTGTCATAAATAGGCCATGAGAAGCCTATTTGCGAGATGAGTTAGGGGTTTTATGGTTTTCATGACAGGTTATGATAACTGATCAATTTCAGGAGTCTTTCATTCAGTACACACAGAAAGATATTGATATTAATGTGGGCATCTGAAAATGTTATCCCAGTAACTACATCTTACAATTCAAGAGGCAGATATTTTGCATTTGCTTGCTCTCCCTGAGATTTCATGTCTGACTTTAATGAACAGAAGCTATTGCCATGGATTAGGGGTGGGCATAACTCGCATAATTCAATGTAGAGTGATCACATGGAATTACCTAAGAATTCCGTGAGATTACGCATGATTAAGTGAGACAAGTAATTCTGTGTTTAGTGCTATTTCTTAGTGCAATATGCCCCGTTGCATCCAAAATGGGGGCAAGAATGCATTTTGTTATAAGAAATGGCCCTATATACAGCAGAACACGAATAGCAAGCTGCCGCTCATGCTCACTATATGTACTCTTGCTGTAGGATTTTTCTCCCCGAATTACTCTTTATTACTCAAGCAGGAGTAATTGCAAATTAGCAAAATGACTCTGATTACTCAAGGATAATTGAAATTCTGCACAGGCCTACTGTGGATGCTGTTAAAAGAGAAAACAAGGCATTCACTTTTCTGACACTATTCATATAAGTGATTTGAGTAAAATATTAAAGCTTGCCTTATTTTTACTGAAATGGAGCACAGATATCCACACTCTAACAAAAAAAATTATTTTTACAACTGTCAGTGGATAGACAAATTGTGAAATTGTGTGACATTATTTGATCACACCACATTTTGAGTGAAGACTAGAGTTTTACTGTGTACTCTTAGGTAAAATATACAATTTTGTAACACCAAATCAGGTACAAGATATCAACAAATCAAGATGCTTTACATTCAGTCGTTAAGGGACAGCAGGATAATTTTGTCAGTAAATGAGAAAGTGGATTATTAGTTGGGGTGGTTGGGAGACCTCCCGAAGTAATAATGTCACTATTCTGTATACGGTCCAGTTAGGTTTCTTCAAATCAAATCTTAGCTGGGCCCTGGGTAAATGTGCCGCAGAGCTATTAGGCTTATCTCAAAGGAAAACAAGTGTAAGGCATTTATCAGTATCCAAACAGTCAATAACAAAGAAACACAACAAAATAAAAACCCTACTCCAATTTATAAATAATATAGATTGTTATCTTTAGCTACACACCACAATGACAAAAATCTAATGAAGGGAACTGGACTTATCATTTTTGCAAGGTTTTCATAAATCACCTCAATTCACTTCAAAAGGTTTTGTAAATCACTGCTTTTCTCTAATAGTAGTAGTCTATGAGCCTCAAACATGAGGGTACAGGGCAAAGTCAAAGTTTCAGGCTGATCATGATGGAGTATAAGGTTGGATGCAGGTGCAAAGTTGGGCCCGGTCAAGACTTTACCTTTGCACTGAAAAACTTGTTTGTTCTTTTTCTCTATGATGGGCTAATCAGTTGGGGTTTCTGCAGCTTGAGTTCAATGTTGAGTCCGACACTGGGGAACAGGCAAAGGCCAGTGGTTCGGTGAAATACTTTGCTCTCGATCGTAAGTATCAATAGTTTATGAGCATCAAACTCAGTACCCAAATTTAACACAGTCTATTGCTTTAGGCTCTCGAGTTGCAGTTCTGTGGGGAGACGAGCACACTTTAGCACAAGGGAAGGGCCCCGGACGGCACCTGCTGGGGCCTAGGACTTGATCCGACGGGCCACACGAGTTGAGTCTAGGGAAAGTCCAGTGGCAGCTGGACAGATAAGCATTGTGCAGGTGGTGGGCTTCTTAAGCTTTGTGTACCTGAAGCATAACAAGAGGCTAGCCATCTAGCTGTTGCAGTCTACTCATTGGTCCTGGGCACAAATGAGAGCAAGTCCAGCCCTTGAAGTCTCTTGCTATGGGTTCAACACCAGGAGAAGCCCATCTCTTCCTTGGTTCAGGAGGTGCGGTCTTCCTTGGTGCAGCCTTCCTTTTGAGGTCCACAGGTTCAGCAGGTGCAGTCTATCTTCTGTTCATTCTGAGTCCACCAATGTTCTAATGGTGGAAGCCAAGGGCGCCTCCTGTATGCCAACTTCGAGTTTGTGGATGGGGAGGACTTCCTGACCAATAGAGGCAAACTTCCTGTGGGACAACTCTATCCACTCTTAAATCACTTTCCGTGGGGTTGGCACTAAACAATCCCAAAGTGCACTAAAATCTCTTACAAAATCAAAGATGTTGAGACCCTTCTTCACTGGTTTAAAGCTATGGGTACACTCGTGAGGTGTTTGTTCAGCGTGATGAGCCATACCTCCTGGAAAAACAGGTTCTGCAATGGGTTTTCACCCTCAGGAGGTGATGCCAGCCTGACTACCTTCACAAAGGTAGGCAGGCTTCGCAAACGCGGGACGCGGCATCGAGGCACTGGTGGAGTTTCACATCGGCGGTCCCCAATTCTTTTGTGGTAACACTGTGTGCCATACAGATAATCACTTAGTAAACTCTATATATAACAAGCGAGAGAAAACACAACGAATCGCGCTACTGGCACAATCAGTTGCATCACCTGTGAAGGCCTGTCATGCCCTGTGAAGACCTCGCTATAAATTCGAATGCATCCCCATCCATAATAGAGGTCGAAACGCGTTGGCAAAAATCCTGGGAATGAAGTTTGAGACCCTTCTCTCTATATAAAACAACACATATCATCTGTGGATATTGAATAAGTATCAAGAGTGACTGTAAAAAGAAATGATAGGTTATGTAAAAAGAGAGAGGGAATCACAGAAACGTGTCTTCATACCCAGAGGTGGAATTCATTAGGTGTTGTGAGGTGAAAATAATCTGGACATCACATACCCTCACATTTTTCATGGGACTCTGGATCTTGTCTAAAAAAAATGTATGTTTTTGTTTATTGAATGTGTCTATGTAGTATTGTTTTTAGTTAATTTAATTAAATGTTGTATATAGTGTTAATTGTTATATGTATTGCAGACAAAAAGACAAATAATGAATGAAAAGAGATTTCTGATAAAAATAATTGCATAAAATAAATTAGATTAATTCTTTAACACGCTGGATTCATGTGGATGTCGTGTTCAAAAAGTGGTTATATATTGATGGCCATGTGGGGTTTACATTTTTTGTTATACCTTCACAAAGGAGCAGCTAAGCTAAGGTATGACTTGTATTTGCCTATCAGAGGCTGTAGCCTCATTGAAACATGGCAATCTGTGGTCAGAGCCATCTGGCCATCCCGGCAGGATGAGCTCACACTTACTTCCTCCAGCAGAGTGTTTGTTCCCCTTTCCTGAGAGCGATTCACACCTCCTGGAAGGAGTACAGAATGTTGTCTTGAGTGGCAACTGCTATAGTGAATCAGAGACGACTATTGGAACTTTGGGACAAGAAAGTGGTGCCTTTCTAAAGTCACTTTTAGATTAAAAGTTAATTTAAATCCGACTTCAGCATTAAGGAGAGTTTCAGGTAACAATTAATTTGATACCTTGAAGAACTATATTTGGTGGTTCCAAATGGAAGGTAGCACTTAGCAGTTAGGCTAGTGTAGCCCCATGTTAGCTAATGGGACTACCAGCCTGCAGTGAAAACAACAATTTTGAGTTTTCAATGTTAAGACATACAAAACATAACAGGAACATTTTCTTCTTTTCAATATTTAGCACCTTGCCTTATGGGCTACCAAGGCCTTCCCCTGGGGTGACTTATAAATTCTAAAAATGACGGTTTTGAATTGAGAAAAGTGTTTAATTTGCCATGTCAGGTTTGCAGCTTAAAAGGTGTATGACTAGGCCACAGTGGCAGACCTAGAGCCAAGTTTTCACCTTGTCACTGTAGTGGTGGCCCAATTAAGCTCTGCAGTCCACTAGTGACATTTAACTTACGAGCCCTGGATACACATTGTGCTATATACTAGGGACTTATCGTTAAGTTACATATGCCAATCAGGTATAATCCAATTGCACATACACTTTGGGGGGTCAGAGCAGATGCACAGGTGTCTGGTCAGCAGGGCCCACGGCGCTTCAGAGTCAAAAAATCAGCAGCATCAGTCCAAACGTTTGGGGGGATCATTTTGGACTTGACCCTATCTGCAGGGTCACCCCCAAACATTTTGCATTCATGCATCATGTTTTCTGAACCCGTTTTGTTGGCTTTAGGACTCTGTGCACTTCACCACTGCTAACCATTGCTGATGTGCTTGTGCTCTCACCCAAAAACATGATAAAATTGGCTTACACTCAATTGGCACATTTAATTTTAGTTGTAAGTCACTAGTATATGGTACTACATGTACCCTTGGCCGGTAATTTAAATGCTACTGGTGGGCATGCAGCATTCATTGTGCCACCCACAAAAGGAGCAACTTAAAACATTTCTCAGGCCTGCCATTGCAGTCTGCACTGTAGTTTTAAACTGCATATTCAACCTGGCAAAAAAACACTTTAGCCAGACTTAAACCTCTCTTTTAATACATTTAAGACACCCATAAGGAAGGCCCTAAGCAGCGCATAGGACAGAGTGCAATGCATTTTAAAAGTTTGACATGTACTTTTAAGTTTTATTTGTCCGGATAGTGAAAAACTCCCAAATTCGTCTTTCATTACCATGAGGTCTATCTCCCTCACAGGTTAACATTGGGTTACCTTATTTTATTTAAGAAGTGCTAGCTTTAGATTGGAAACATGTAGAATAGTCATTTTTGGTCTCAAAAGAATAGTAATTTAAAAACCTCTTTAATGGTAAAACCAGATTTTAAGTCACAATTCTGAAAATGTCACTTTAGAAAGTTTGGGCATCAAAAAACAAAGTGATGGATGCAATGCTTGCATTGATCGTAGTTGCCAGTGGATGAGAATAATTCAAGCACTCCATCCATTACTTTATTTTTTAATACTCTAAGTGTGAAGGGTATGCCCAGATGTGGGTCCCATGCACACTGTGCCAATGGAACCAAGCTATACCCGGCTTATGAGCCCATAACAAGGGCAAAAATGGTCCTGGGTTGCATGTGTTCTAGTTCAAGGAGGGCCTTTCTTGGCAGTTTAGACTGGACTGCTCCCATTGGAGCAGGGTCAATACTGATTTACATAAAGCTGGGTCCAAACTGAGGTGGCATAGTGTGCAAAATAACAATGAATTGGAATGCGGCCCTGAGCAATTTCCAGTGGCTGAGATTGATTCAAGCATTTGATCCATCACTTTTTGTATACTTTCCTTTTAGAAAGTTGCCATTATCCTGTCCTAACCAATTGGTACCTGCAGCCTGTGTCCTGAGTAACATGACTGTGAATAGAGTGGCAGCTGGGCATTGTGTATTCCTCCCAGACAGTGAGACAAAAATGGTTGGCAGATGGAAGGGGCAGAGCTGTTTCCTGTCCCATTTACATTTCAAAGAGGTTGTCACCAACACATACACAAAGAACGTGACATCAGTCTTTTGTCACCTTTGGGGCCGATTACGATGTTGTTCCGAAACTCTTCTGACCGAATCGGTTTCAGAATCGTTTCTGACTGAATTAGGTTGACCGATTACGAAGCTTCCCAACATCGTTCGGTCAGACTCGCATGGACTTCAATGGGAGCCTGTGTTCCGAATGAGAACACAGGCTCCCATTGAAAAAAGGGGTAGTTGGGGGAAACCGTGCACCCTGTGGCAGGCACCCCATGGTGCCTGCCACACTTTGGATGGTTGTAAAGAGGGGTCCCATGAGTATCCCCACGGGTCCCAAACAGAGGCCTCAGGGTGAAGGGGGGGCCTGCTACGGGCCCCCAAAGTCAGACTCTGACACCCGTTTCATGTCGGGCAAACCGATTCGGAACGGTTGTCAGAATCGGCCATCGTAATCGCTCGGTCGAAAACCGTGTCCATAGAGCTGTACGATTCGGCTCCGAACGACTCAGGCTGTCCGAATGCCATTTGGAACCGAATAGGACAGCCCTAACGGTTTCCCTGCATCGTAATTGGTCGCTCGGAAATGTCTCTGATTTGGTCGGAAATATAGGTTCCGAATCGTATTTGGAGAATCTGAATCACATTTGGAGCCTTTCCGAACGACATCGTAATCGGCCCCCGAGACTTCTGGCAGCTTGGGTAGGGGAGGAAGAAAATGTCCAAAACCAGATGTGGGGGGGCAGGCTAGACATTTCCCCCACTTCAAAGGGTGGCACCAGGTATAAATATTGGACCACAAGAGCCACTCATCAGTTCACTCCTGGACCTACAGAGGATCCCCACTGTCTTGTACTTCAGAGGACAGCCCTCCTGCTTGAAGCCTGGTTTGTACTTCAGGATACTGCCCTGCTGCTACCTGAGGATGTACCTGCTTCTTGAAGCCTACCTTGTAGCCTAGGAAGACTGCCCTGTGCTTTGAGGCCTGCCTTGCTGCTTGATCCCAGGATTACTAGAGTGACTCAAAGTTTCAGTTGGTTGACCACCTGTTCTGAACTTCAAGAACACAAGAAGCTCCAGAGGCCTCCCTGAAACTGCCCTGCTGACTTGCTGCAACTGGCCTTGCCTAGACCTGCAACTGGACCGGCCTGGACCTGCAACTGAACCTTCCTGAGCCCTGCTGGCCTCTGCCTGGAGTGAGTTCCTGATTCCCAAGAAGTGCCTCCGCAGGTCCTGGATCCTTGGCTGGCTCCTCCTGTGAAATCTTGAAGTTCTGAACTCTCTGGGCTGGATTTTGAGAATGTAACTTTTTCAGCCAGATTAACCTGGTCCCTGTATCCGGACCACACTTTATCACGGTCAGCCTGAAGTTGTGACTTTCCCCCGGTCTAGCATGACCAGATAACTGTGAGTGGTGCTTTGTGTTATTTTTGCGCTGTGCTTACCTAAAACATTAAAAATTCATTACTCTGGTTCTACTGATTAGATTTAATTCTCTTTGGTGTCAAATCATTTATTACATTTTATTCTATTTTCTGAAGTGGTTTGAGAATTTTCTTGTGTTGTGTTTTCACTTTATTACTCTTTGACTTATGTTTAAACCTTAACACAGTGCCTCTAAGTTAATCCTGACTGTTTTTGTGCCAAGCTGCCAGAGGGTTAAGGGTTGGTAAATTTAGTGACTTTTGTGGTTTACTTTGACAGGGATTTTGCCTATTGCTTCCGAAGGGTCTTCACCTTCCTCAATCAATCAAAATCCTGACTTCTTACATACATACAAAAAGAGTGATTTCCTTACAGTAATCTTGACTGAGTGGCTTACATAAGATCACATTTGTACCATTTTTCAGCAAACTGGCTGTAGGATAATTCTCAGTTACTTGCATTAACACATGGACTGCTCTAGTTTTCATAAAGGGCTTCCCCGGGTAAGTCAGATGCTCATTCTTTTTTCCAACCTGAACTCACTCAGAAAGACTAGGACTTATCTTTAGACAGGACTGTGCCAGCGTGATCAAGGTGCAAATGGTATTTACATGCATTACAGAAATTGGGCCAGGTGAAGCCTTCAGGGTGAATTGACCTAATGGATGCATGCCCACCTTAATAGAGCAGTGTGGCATTTTTGATGACCTGGGCCTTGATTTCAAGTTGAACTGTACTGAATTGGTGCCACTCCACAATTACCTGTACCCATGTCCCTTGTGGGAACCCTCCACTAGTATTGTGCAATTATGAGTTATAACTCTCAGAATCGGGAATAACCTTGTGGGCACTAAATTACCATGAGGTTTAATGCTCCTATTTACCACTTGCTCAGATCAGATGGTAAATGGGAGCAGGTGCTTCTCTTTGGGGAGGGGGTGGAGGGAGGGTGGCTGGAAAGTTAGTGAAGGAAAGGTTAAAAATTGCATACTTCCCCATCCAAAGAAAAGCGGTCGGGGGGCAGAGGCCTTGCTGCTTTAACAGCCAAAGCCTCATATTATTTTAAAGGCCGGTATTTCCAGCCTGTAAAATTGGGTTCAATATTCCTACGACCAGGAAAACCAGGTGGAGGAAAACGGGGCCAGTAGTGATTGTGGCGAATATAATTTCACATTGGAGTTCTGCTCTGTCTGACTTGTAATCAGGGCTCTTGTGGCTGTTATGCCTGTCTCTAACACAAGTACACTTAGCTCTGGTGATCAACAACTGCATACACCATTCTAAGTATATCATGAGTGAGTACTAGTTTCTTATCAAACTTCAGGAAAGTAATCACCCAAACATAGGAGATAAATAAAGTTGTCCTTTGGACATCAGACTTAGTGACTTCCATTTTATACCCGACGATTCTCCTTGTAAACTCTCCTACCTTCAGATCAACAGCAATGCAAACAGTGGTCAGTTGAGAACTTGTATTTTGCAAAAAACAACGAATTGAAAATATAAATCTTTATACGTATATCAGTTCAATGGATAATTTATGCATTGTGATAAATTTACAACTCCACAAAAGTATGTGACAATCTTTGAATTTACCCAAACAGATGCAACAAAACTTAATATATGACAAAGGGAGAATTTCTGCACATTGTTTAGTTAAATCTTGTTGGAGAGTGTATTTCTCCCTCGGCCCATTTGAGTTAAAATGAAATGGTTTTAAGTGTTAAGATGTTAGCTAGACATGAGAGAAAGGGTGCAAAAAGAAAGAATTTGACATAAGAAGTTTGAGCACTAAACTAGTGAAGAAAACATGGTTAGTGTGAGAGCTGCTTTTCCCTTTTGCTTTGTATACACTAGAAACCAAGCTTATGCTAACATAGCCCATGTTTACACTGTTCTCCATCTTGAATTACTGTCGTAACATACCACGTGACAAATGGTGCTGCTGTTTTTTTCTAAATAAAGAAGTGCGAGCCTTACTCTAATACATCATGAACATTCCCAGAGACTTCTCCCCACACTGTACCTAACCAAGGACATCCCAACTGCCCCAGGCTATCATTGAACAATGTATCAACTATCATGCTTAAATAAACTTTAAGAATGAATGAACCCAATGCAACTGTACTATAAGAGAATCTTTGAAGGCATTCTGTAGTAAAATGTTTCTTCTTGCTTTTTCCTCATTGGTGCCTATTCGAAGAACCATGTACTTGTATAATAATGCATGATGACCATTGTCTAAAGTCCTGCAAAAGAACTCACTTTTCTCTGTATCCCAGAACTCCATTTCCTATTATTATAGGGTGAATCTATGCTGGGTTTCATATAGAACATTACTAAGGGGCCGATTACGATGGCGGTGGAACCGCCACTGACAGCCCGTCGGTGGAGGTCCTACCGCCATCGGAACCATGTAATCTGCCGCCATATTACCATGGCGGGCGGATGGTTGGCGCTTGGAAAGACCGACTGCCACGCACCACTGTATCGTCCGCCCATCACCCTATTGTAAAAGCGACCGCCCAACAGGCTGTCGGCGGTCCCGATAGGCATTACGATGCGACCGCCACCACGGCGGTTGCAATGCCTATCTTTTGCATTGCGGCGAGTACTGCTGGCTGCAGCACACGCCGCAATGCAGAAAGGGGACACATTACATATCCCTGCACTACGTGGCAGGCACCATGCGGTGTCTGCCACATGGTGCAGGGATATGTAGGGGGGCACCATAGGTGCCCCCACAGCTTAGGGCCCTGGGGGGAGGGGGACCCGTTATGGGCCCCCAAAGTACCTCTTTGCCTGCCTTTTCATGATGGGTTAACCGCTATGAAAAGGTGGCCGAAAATGGACATCTTAATCTCTATGGCGGTGCCTGGCAGGCACCGCCACCATTGTAGGGATTGGATGTCCCTCCGACGCACCGGCGGGCTCTAGGAGCCCGTCAGATGAATGGCAGTCAGGTCTTTCCGACCGCCAACCATCCGCCCGCCATAGTAATATGGCAGGCGGATTACATGGTTCCGATGGCAGAAGGCAGGCTGTAGAAGGTGGTCCCACCGTCATCGATAACACCCCCTTAGTTCTTTTTACTTATGAATTGTACGCTTTACTACCAAACTTATTAATGGCAGATTTCCTGTATTTTGCTTATACATTCCTTGTATAAACCTTCACACTTTAACCTGTGTCTGTCATATCTTTGGGAATGGTATGGGTCTGATTATTGGAAGCAAACTTAAAATATATTAGAGACTGGTCCAGTCGAGGAGCACCAAAGTCCGTATTAGGACTATACAGCTCCAAGTTCTAGCCATTGGCGTGCTTTGGCATGATTACTAAAGATTGATTTGGGTGCCAACATTAGTGGCAAACTCAATCCTTTAAGGAAAAACCCTTAATGGAGATTCAATTTTTGGCAGAAATAATCTGTAGTGGCAGACGTGGCAGGCATCTTGGGTAGCCCTTGTATTGGCAGGCTGGAAAATAACAATCTTTTTAGGAGTATAATACAAACAAATGATGGTAAACTAGTGAGACGGATGGTAATCAGTGGTAAATGTAGCTCTCCTTTTGGAAAATCAGTTACATTTCAGAAAAGCTATTCTCCAATTCGCTATTCCAATCTTTTGTTACTGTATCTTTAGAGTTATTTGCCCATATCTCATAACTATAAACTTGTTCCATGCAGTCCAAACACTAAGAAATGAGTCCTACTGCTTGCCAAGTGGCTTAAATTCATTTTATTTCTTGAAACTGTCTACAAAATATTAACAAATAGAAAACGGATTCCTTTATATTTTACTATTTGATATTTTGAGATGCAAATTGTATACAGAAATTAGTTCAACTCGGGGTACAGTAGAAAAACCCACAACCATTTATAAAAACAGCTACATTTAAACTGTAGGGTGTAATACATCTCATTCAATACTAAATAAAGTATAAGTCTATATATTTCCATAGATGTATTAAAGACACAATTACGGCATGACAATTCCAGACTCGGTATAGCGTGTGTGTCACCAAAGAAATGCAGTCAACATTTGGAAAAAAAAAGCAAAACTAGGCAAGACTTGGTTGATCGATATAAATCCAATGACAGAAATCATGCGTTCTTCCCCTTAAGTATCAGCAAATGGAAAATGTAACAAGTTATTTAGTTGTATTCGAATGAGTATGTTTGCTACAAGCAGCAAATAAAGTAGGAATTAGATAGAAATTAACTACCCAATACGAGTGGGGTATATATATCACAGAAATCAGAAGCACACATGCAAGGATTTTACTAATACAAAAATATAACTAGCATTGTAGGGCTGTGCTGGCATTTGAGGTAGTGAGATTGATGTACATTCTTTATTTCTATTTGCTAAAATACCTCTGTGCATACAACTTGCTAATTTAGATGTCATGTCGACAAAGCTTTTTGGGTCGTCAGCTTTCCATAATTCCTGACATTTAGAATATCCTCCCTTGTGGTAATATAAACCATTTTAATAACAATAAATGCATCGTTTAATTTTTCAGATGTCAGGTCGCCTTCAGGTAGTGGTGGCTGCCATGTACTGAGAGTGGTGGGGACTCAAAAATAAATAAATAATAAAACACACTTACCTTGAGACGCAACGTCCTCCTCCATCGGTCGCCTCTCTTCCAAGGGACCCAGCCAACTCCCCTAAGCTATCCGGATGCTGCTCTCACTAGCATGAGAGCAGTACCAGGATTGGTTGGAGCAGCCTCACTCAGCGCTTTCAAGAGCACTGGAAGCTGGATGCCTGTGCTTTCTTTAGCCTGTTACAGAAGTTTAAAATGTGCATACGTGGCTGGCCTTCGCATGACGGCCGACCAAAGAGACATGCACATTTTAAAGTGCACAGCTCCCTGCTGCCACTCGGCAGCACTGGCCCCTCCTCATCCTATCACTGAGTTTAGGACAGGTCGGTTGCTGAAAAATAAAATGGTAATAAATATATTTTATTACCATTTTATTTTGCATTTCTGGCCTGGGTCATTTCCGTGTGGGGGCGACGCTCCTCTGCTCAAACGAATGAGCCGCCCCTGCCTTCAGGAGAAAGCGTATGTGTGAATACTTTAACATACTTGTTGGTTCACGCACACATGATCTTCACAGTTTTCACATAGGAATAGGGATCCACATAAGATAAACATGGTGGGCTGCAAAGATCTGTACTGTGGGGTCTGACCCAATTTAACAACTGGTAATCCACCAAATACATTTTGCATTTCTTAAGAGAGTGCTACATCTCATTCAAACATGGATTTTCCATCTGACTTTTCATGGACATGCCTTCACAATGCAACCACTGAACCTCACACTGGTGGTCCTCCAATAATTGTGGCTGCAGCCATTACTTAACCCCTCAACTGCTGCCCCCTCACCGAGTACAGAGCCCGTTTTATCTATTTGGGGTAGTTTGAGCTCAGGGCTCCATCATTTTTTTTCCTGAATGGGACCGATAAAATATGCAAAATATAGCTACATTTGGAGTTTTTGGGGTATCAGTTTTTTTGCTAAAAAATGGTATCAGCAAACAATTTCCTGTGCTAAAGTCACCATCTTCACAGCTTCCAGGAACATGCAGAGCTGAATGAAAACCACAGTTTGGGCATTTTTCAAAGAGTTAGCCAATTTTTTCTATTTTGTGTGCTCTCCACCTACTTTCACTTTGTGGTGAAAACCAGTGTGAAACCCATGGGTGATCCAGGAAAGCTATAGATTTCCAAAAAGTATATAAAATTAAGAATTCAGCAAGAGGTAATATGTGTGGATTCTTCAAGGTTTTCCAAAGAATCTACCTTATGAAATAAAGAAATATTGAAAATGAGTAGAAACAAATTGCCATTTGTGACAAGTTTTTCATCTGTTAACTTCTTGTCACAATGGCTGATCAACAAAAGCAATATACCATTATGTCCGCTAGACCTTTCTAGTTGCGGGTATATATAGGGTTTGTAGTTTCTCCAAGAACCCAAGGTACCCAGAGGAAACAAGTGATCTGCACCGTACAACGGTTTTTCATTGTGTTCAGAGTAACGACCAAGGGCCCGATTCCGATGTCGTTCGGAAGGCCTCCGAATCGGATCTGGCTTTCCCAGATCCTATTTGTGGCCCTTGTTTATGACCGAATCGTACACAGGTCAGGACGACCAAGTACGATGCAAAGATGGTGTACGCGCCAACCGAATCGTTTCCGGCACCCGAACCTGTCCGTACGACTCATTTGTAGGCGAATCGTGCCGCGCTATGGAGCCGAATTCTGACCGAGCGAGTACAATTCACGATTCGGAAAGCCGCTTCGCCTCGGTCTCAGCAAGACAAAACGGCTGTCGGAAGCGTACTTTGGGGAGCCGTAGCAGGCCCCTTTCACCCGGGGCCCTCTGAATCTGTCACGGGGGTGTGCCCATGGGTCCCCCCGATCCAGGCATGCACAGTGTGGCAGGCACCATGGGGTTCCCACCACAGGGTGTCCGCATTTCCCCACCCACCCCATTTCTGCTATGGGAGCCTGTGTACGCGTCTGTACACGGGCTCCCATAGAGTTCAATGGTAGTCCAAGCGAACTGAGTCCGTAAGCATACTGCAGCATCATACTCGTTCGTTCGGACTCCCAAAGCACGTCTCGCTCGGAAAGCCCTCCGGATCCAAGTCGTACGGAGGGCTTTCCTAGCGAGATCAGAATCGGGCCCCAAATGGTGAAATATGGAGAGTGAAAAATAGGTATCACGGAAACATATGTATTTCTGAAATGGGTGCAAAATATAGAGTTTAGAAGCTGTGGTTATTTGTACGTCTCTGAATTTCTGGATACCTGTGCCAGCATATGATTTAGAGGGTATTTTTCAAAATGTCTTCTTTATTGCACACTGGCTTACATTTGGAAGGCACAAATGCAGTGAAACCCAATTGGTAATAACAAATGTTCTTCTATCCTATGCTCTCGCATGTCTTCCGATAAAAATGGTACCTCACTTGTGTGGGCAGGCCTAGTGCCCGCGACAGAAAACAGCCAAACCACAACCTGGATGCCTCACATTTTTACACTCAAAACTAACCTTTTTTTGCAAAGTGGGTAGCTGCAGATTTTGGGCCCTAGCTCAGTCGGCACCTGGGGAAACATGGCAAACTTGCACATTTTTTAAATCTAGACACCTGGGGAATCCAAGGTGGGTTGAATTGCATGGCTGTCATCAAATTCTTTTACCCATAATTCTTTGCAAACCTCAAACCTTGATTAAAAAAACGAATTTTCAACACATTTCTATGATGGACAGTTCTGAAACTTCCCTCCTCCCAGCATTCTTCCAAGTCTTCTGATAAAAATGGTACCACACTTGTGTGGGTAGGCCTACTGCCTGTGTTAAGAAATGGCCTAAAACGCAACATGGATACATCACTGTTTTCCAATGAAAACTGACCCTTTTATTGTAAGGTGCGTAGCTGTGTATTTTGGGACCTAGCACATAAGGAAACCGAAGAAAATTGCACATTTTTGAAAACTATACACCTTGGAAAACCCTAGGTGGGGTGACTTGCATGGCTCTTGGCAGGTTTTTGTAACAACAACCCCTTGCAAACCTCAAATCTTGACTAAAAAAACAAATTTCTCACATTTCTGTGATAGAAAGTTCTAGAATATGTGAGGAGCCACAGACATTCTTCCACCTGATAAAAATGGTACCTCACTCGTGTGGCTAGGCCTAGTTTCTGTGACAGGAAACGGCGTAAAACGCCACATGGATACATCACATTTGTCAAAACTGACACTTTTTTTGCAAAGTGGATAGCTGTGGATTTTTGGCCCTAGCTCTGCCAGCACCTAGGAAACCAAGCAAGCTTGCACATTTTTTAAAACTAGACACCAAGGGGAATCTAGATTATGGTGACTTGTGTGGCTCTCACCAGATTTTTCTCCCCAGAATTCCCTGCAAACGTCAAACTTTGACTAAAAACACCCATTTTCCTCACATTTCTATGATGGAAAGACCTGGACTCTGTAGAGAGCCAGAACACTTCCTTTTACCCAGCATTCTCCCAAATCTCCTGATATAAAATGGTACCTCAATAGTGTGGGTAGACCTACTGCCTGTGACAAGAAGTGGCCCAAAACGCAACATGAATACAGAACTGTTTTCCACTCAAAACTGGCCCTTTTTTTGCTGTGGGTAGCTGTGGATTTTAGGCCCTAGCTCAGCCAGCACCTAGGGAAACCTAGCAAACTTGCCCATTTTTGAAAACTAGACACCTTGGAAAATCCTAGGTGGGCTGATTTGCATGGCTCTCACCAGTTTTTTTTTTACCCAGAATCCCTGACAAACCTCAAACCTTGACTAAAAAGACACATGTTCCTCACATTTCTGTGAAGGAAAGTTCTGGAATCTACTGTTATGTTTCATACAGCTACCCCAATATAGGCTCAGGGAACCACCTAACCTTTCACTTATATTCTCCCCTACTGTTACAGTACATAACGGTTCTTGGGACTGACCTTTTACCTAGTTACGGTACTGCTTACAGGACGTGGGGTTTTCCCTGAAAACTAGCTTCATCCATTATGTATGAGGATTCTTGTAAACTCAGCAGGACTACCATCTCCTGCATAATAACCATTGATAAGGGTCATTCCTCCATCATCCTAAGTCCGACACGAAACAGCAAGGTAGAACCCCTGAGGGTACCACTTTGGGTATATATACACCATATTTTTGCTGTGGCAGAGAGAGGAGAAAAGGACTTCCATGCTGACACACTGACGCGAGACGCTGAGGTTCCTGCACGCAGACACTCCAGCTCGCAGTGGTCTGACATTCCTCACGGGGTGTCCATCTCGAGACCAAGACGGGCTCCCACAGTCTCTCACTTCAGCTAATGGGGTTGACTTTATCCTAGAGGGATTCTTGGCTCCACACCTACATACATGCTAGGTACACTTAGATACATCTAGTTAGGGTTACATCGTAGGAGTACGCATTTTACTGCCATGTATTTTTATACCTGCCTGTATTCATTGTTTTAGCTCTATGGTAGAATCTACCATCCTTTTACTCTGTTGGTGCTTATAATCATTTATATTTGTTTCTGTCTAGTGGTTGTTTCAGCACACCTATTTTATATTAGAATGATGCTGGTTCAATAAATGCTTATTGAAAAACGTCCCCACCGTTTATTCTGTGTATCTCTCGGAGACAAAGTGAGCAGGTGAGGCAAACTTCCTGTGGGACAACTCTACCCACTCTTAAATCACTTTCCGTGGGGTTGGCACTAAACAATCCCAAAGTACACTAAAATCTCTTACAAAATCAAAGATGTTGAGACCCTTCTTCCCTGGTTTAAAGCTATGGGTACACTCGTGAGGTGTTTGTTCAGCGTGATGAGCCATACCTCCTGGAAAAACAGGTTCTGCAATGGGTTTTCACCCTCTGGAGGTGATGCCAGCCTGTCTACCTTCACAAAGGTAGACAGGCTTCTAGCAACGCGGGACGCGGCATCGAGGCACTGGTGGAGTTTCACATCGGCGGTCCCCAATTCTTTTGTGGTAACACCGCGTGCCATACAGATAATCACTTAGTAAACTCTATATATAACAAGCGAGAGAAAACACAACGAATCGCGCTACTGGCACAATCAGTTGCATCACCTGTGAAGGCCTGTCATGCCCTGTGAAGACCTCGCTATAAATTCGAATGCATCCCCATCCATAATAGAGGTCGAAACGCGTTGGCAAAAATCCTGGGAATGAAGTTTGAGACCCTTCTCTCTATATAAAACAACACATATCATCTGTGGATATTGAATAAGTATCAAGAGTGACCGTAAAAAGAAATGATAGGTTATGTAAAAAGAGAGAGGGAATCACAGAAATGTGTCTTCATACCCAGAGGTGGAATTCATTAGGTGTTGTGAGGGAAAATAATCTGGACATCACATACCCTCACATGTTTCATGGAACTCTGGATCTTGTCTAAAGATTTTTTATGTTTTTAATTATTGAATGTGTCTATGTAGTATTGTTTTTAGTTAATTTAATTAAATGTTGTATATAGTGTTAATTGTTATATGTATTGCAGACGAAGAGACAAATAATGAATGAAAAGTGATTTCTGATAAAAAATAATTGCATAAAATAAATATGAGATTAATTCTTTAACAAGCTGGATTCATGTGGATGTCATGTTCAAAAAGTGGTTATATATTGATGGCCATGTAGGGTTTACATTTTTTGTTATACCTTCACAAAGGAGCAGCTAAGCTAAGGTATGACTTGTATTTGCCTATCAGAGGCTGCAGCCTCATTGAAACATGGCAATCTGTGGTCAGAAACAACAGATATATGTGGGTAGCACACCTAATGCTTCAAAAATTCTTCCCTTTATTCAAACCATCAAAATTTAACGTTAAATTTTGATGGTTTGAATAAAGGACAATCTGAAGCATTAGTGTGCTACCCACATATCTGTTGTTTATCACTGTTAGCCCTTTAGGTAAGCACCCACAAAGAACAGTGCAATAGAAGGATTATTGAGAAATTATGTTGCTATCCTCATGCAAGGCGGAACATCTTTATCAACACAGCAAGTTTATTTTTTGAAGTCAGAATAACACTGAAATTTCATTGATGAACACTGAACAAATGTTATTGATGAACACTGAACAGTGAATATTCGCATAATGTTGTCAGCGTTTCGCAATGTGTATTGTTGCATTATTTGTTTATCAATCCGCACAATAGATTCCATGTTGGGTAATTTGTTGAAGTGTTTGTTTGCACTATGGGAGTTGTAGTATGTAAGGCAGACTCGGGAGGTTAAACACGGTACAGGTGGTGATTATGTTGGGCTAAGTGGGAGGGTTTCTGGCAGGAGGGGCGAGAGCCAAGCTTATAGTCAGGTGGTCGGAAAGGCAAGGAAACTCTGTTTTTGATCGAGGGAGGAGGATGTTTGTTTGTTAGCAGGTAAGGGAGTGCATGATTAAGGAGGGAAAATCACGGGAGTTAGTGGATGGTTGATGATGAATTAAGTTGAAAGGGCAAGGGATGGAAGTGTATGGTGGGAGAGTTATGTATACATGCTGGGATAGTAAGTGGAGAGAAGTTGGAGGGTTGCAGTTTACGAAGTTACAGCATATGCATCACTGACTTCGTGAGAGGGAGTTACACAAGAGATTTTTGAGTGCAGCATTTGAGTTTGTTCATAGGTATCAGGGGTTATTTTGAATAGTGCAAATAAAAACAATCATGATTTTTGTGAATTTGATGTGCGCAAGTTATAGAGAAGTGAGGCGCAATTTAGTAAATATGAGATTGAGTATAAATATTGGCGTATGGTAAATTAATGTACGTTCAATTGTTCACTTTCAGTTACCCCTGACGAAGGGCCCCAGTGGCCTAAAATGCATTGGGTTTCAATAAACTGCTTTTTGATGGATTTGGCTTCGGTACGTGTTCTTGAAGAGAGGTTCGGATGGCCCATCATGGACAGGAGAAATTTGGGAAATGGCTTTTTCCTTGCATGCGGACTAAAAAAGTGTTAAGCGCAAAAGTGGATAACGAATGCAGTTAAAAGGAGTGAAATGAGAATTAAGAGACAAATAATAAAGTGGAATTGCAAATGCAATTAAAAAGGCTGTGCCACAGGTTTGGGGCCTGAAGGGGTCCCATTATGATGTTAATCTGTGGTCAGAGCCATCTGGCCATCCCGGCAGGATGAGTTCACACTTACTTTCTCCAGCAGAATGTTTGTTCCCCTTTCCTGAGAGCGATTCACACCTCCTGGAAGGAGGACAGAATGTTGTCTCGAGTGACAACTGCTATAGTGAATCAGAGACGACTATTGGAACTTTGGGACAAGAAAGTGGTGCCTTTCTAAAGTCACTTTTAGATTAAAAGTTACTTTAAATCCGACTTCAGCATTAAGGAGAGTTTCAGGTAACAATTAATTTGATACCTTGAAGAACTATATTTGGTGGTTCCAAATGGAAGGTAGCACTTAGCAGTTAGGCTAGTGTAGCCCCATGTTAGCTAATGGGACTACCAGCCTGCAGTGAAAACAACAATTTTGAGTTTTCAATGTTAAGACATGCAAAACATAACAGGAACATTTTCTTCTTTTCAATATTTAGCACCTTGCCTTATGGGCTACCAAGGCCTTCCCCTGGGGTGACTTATAAATTCTAAAAATGACGGTTTTGAATTGAGAAAAGTGTTTAATTTGCCATGTCAGGTTTGCAGCTTACAAGGTGTATGACTAGGCCACAGTGGCAGACCTAGAGCCAAGTTTTCACCTTGTCACTGTAGTGGTGGCACAATTAAGCTCTGCAGTCCACTAGTGACATTTAACTTACGAGCCCTGGATACACATTGTGCTATATACTAGGGACTTATCGTTAAGTTACATATGCCAATCAGGTATAATCCAATTGCACATACACTTTGGGGGTCAGAGCAGATGCACAGGTGTCTGGTCAGCAGGGCCGACTGCGTTTCAGAGTCAAAAAATCAGCAGCATCAGTCCAAACATTTGGGGGGATCATTTTGGACTTGACCCTATCTGCAGGGTCACCCCCAAACATTTTGCATTCGTGCATCATGTTTTCTGAACCCGTTTTGCTGGCTTTAGGACTCTGTGCACTTCACCACTGCTAACCATTGCTGATGTGCTTGTGCTCTCACCCAAAAACAAGGTAAAATTGGCTTATACTCAATTGGCACATTTAATTTTAGTTGTAAGTCACTGGTATATGGTACTACATGTACCCTTGGCCGGTAATTTAAATGCTACTGGTGGGCATGCAGCACTCATTGTGCCACCCACAAAAGGAGCAACTTAAAACATTTCTCAGGCCTGCCATTGCAGTCTGCACTGTAGTTTTAAACTGCATATTCAACCTCGCAAAAAAACACTTTAGCCAGACTTAAACCTCTCTTTTTAATACATTTAAGTCACCCATAAGGAAGGCCCTAAGCAGCACATAGGACAGAGTGCAATGCATTTTAAAAGTTTGACATGTACTTTTAAGTTTTATTTGTCCGGATAGTGAAAAACTCCCAAATTCGTCTTTCATTACCATGAGGTCTATCTCCCTCACAGGTTAACATTGGGTTACCTTATTTTATTTAAGAAGTGCTAGCTTTAGATTGGAAACATGTAGAATAGTCATTTTTGGTCTCAAAAGAATAGTAATTAAAAACCTCTTTAATGGTAAAACCGGATTTTAAGTCACAATTCTGAAAATATCACTTTAGAAAGTTAGGGCATCAAAAAACAAAGTGATGGATGCAATGCTTGCATTGATCGTAGTTTCCAGTGGATGAGAATAATGCAAGCACTCCATCCATTACTTTATTTTTTAATACTCTAAGTGTGAAGGGTATGCCCAGATGTGGGTCCCATGCACACTGTGCCACTGGAACCAAGCTATACCCGGCTTATGAGCCCATAGCAAGGGCAAAACTGGTCCTGGGTTGCATGTGTCCCAGTTCAAGGAGGGCCTTTCTTGGCAGTTTAGACTGGGCTGCTCCCATTGGAGCAGGGTCAATACTGATTTACATAAAGCTGGGTCCAAACTGAGGTGGCATGGTGTGCAAAATAACAATGGATTGGAATGCGGCCCTGAGCAATTTCCAGTGGCTGAGATTGATTCAAGCATTTGATCCATCACTTTTTGTATACTTTCCTTTTAGAAAGTTGCCATTATCCTGTCCTAACCAATTGGTACCTGCAGCCTGTGTCCTGAGTAACATGACTGTGAATAGAGTGGCAGCTGGGCATTGTGTATTCCTCCCAGACAGTGAGACAAAAAGGGTTGGCAGATGGAAGGGGCAGAGCTGTTTCTTCTCCCATTTACATTTCAAAGAGGTTGTCTCCAACACATACACAAAGAACGTGACATCAGTCTTTTGTCACCCTTGGGGTCGATTACGATGTTGTTCGGAAACTCTTCTGACCGAATCGGTTTCAGAATCGTTTCCGACTGAATCAGGTTGACCGATTACGAAGCTTCCCAACATCGTTCGGTCAGACTCGCATGGACTTCAATGGGAGCCTGTGTTCCGAATGAGAACAGAGGCTCCCATTGAAAAAAGGGGTGGTTGGGGAAAACCGTGCACCCTGTGGCAGGCACCCCATGGTGCCTGCCACACTTTGGATGGTTGTAAAGAGGGGTCCCATGAGTATCCCCACGGGTCCCAACCAGAGGCCTCAGGGTGAAGGGGGGGCCTGCTACGGGCCACCAAAGTCAGACTCTGACAGCCGATTCATGTCGGGCAAACCGATTCGGAACGGCTGTCAGAATCGGCCATCGTAATCGCTCGGTCGAAAACCGTGTCCATAGAGCTGTACGATTCGGCTCCGAACGACTGCATCGTAATTGGTCGCTCAGAAATGTCTCTAATTTGGTCGGAAATATAGGTTCCGAATCGTATTTGGAGAATCTGAATCACATTTGGAGCCTTTCCGAACGACATCGTAATCGGCCCCCGAGACTTCTGGCAGCTTGGGTAGGGGAGGAAGAAAATGTCCAAAACCAGATGTGGGGGGGCAGTCTAGACATTTCCCCCACTTCAAAGGGTGGCACCAGGTATAAATATTGGACCACAAGAGCCACTCATCAGTTCACTCCTGGACCTACAGAGGATCCCCACTGTCTTGTACTTCAGAGGACAGCCCTCCTGCTTGAAGCCTGGTTTGTACTTCAGGATACTGCCCTGCTGCTACCTGAGGACGTACCTGCTTCTTGAAGCCTACCTTGTAGCCTAGGAAGACTGCCCTGTGCTTTGAGGCCTGCCTTGCTGCTTGATCCCAGGATTACTAGAGTGACTCAAAGTTTCAGTTGGTTGACCACCTGTTCTGAACTTCAAGAACACAAGAAGCTCCAGAGGCCTACCTGAAACTGCCCTGCTGACTTGCTGCAACTGGCCTTGCCTAGACCTGCAACTGGACCGGCCTGAGCCCTGCTGGCCTCTGCTGGAGTGAGTTCCTGATTCCCAAGCAGTGCCTCCGCAGGTCCTGGATCCTTGGCTGGCTCCTCCTGTGAAATCCTGAAGTTCTGAACTCTCTGGGCTGGATTTTGAGAATGTAACTTTTTCAGCCAGATTAACCTGGTCCCTGTATCCGGACCACACTTTATCACGGTCAGCCTGAAGTTGTGACTTTCCCCCGGTCTAGCATGACCAGATAACTGTGAGTGGTGCTTTGTGTTATTTTTGCGCTGTGCTTACCTAAAACATTAAAAATTCATTACTCTGGTTCTACTGATTAGATTTAATTCTCTATGGTGTCAAATCATTTATTACATTTTATTCTATTTTTCTGAAGTGGTTTGAGAATTTTCTTGTGTTGTGTTTTCACTTTATTACTCTTTGACTGCTGTTTAAATCTTAACACAGTGCCTCTAAGTTAATCCTGACTGTTTTTGTGCCAAGCTGCCAGAGGGTTATGGGTTGGTAAATTTAGTGACTTTTGTGGTTTACTTTGACAGGGATTTTGCCTATTGCTTCCGAAGGGTCTTCACCCTCCTCAATCAATCAAAATCCTGACTTCTTACATTCATACAAAAAGAGTGATTTCCTTACAGTAATCTTGACTGAGTGGCTTACATAAGATCACAGTTGTAGCATTTTTCAGCAAACTGGCTGTAGGATAATTCTCAGTTACTTGCATTAACACATGGACTGCTCTAGTTTTCATAAAGGGCTTCCCCGGGTAAGTCAGATGCTCATTCTTTTTTCCAACCTGAACTCACTCAGAAAGACTAGGACTTATCTTTAGACAGGACTGTGCCAGTGTGATCAAGGTGCAAATGGTATTTACATGCATTACAGAAATTGGGCCAGGTGAAGCCTTCAGGGTGAATTGACCTAATGAATGCATGCCCACCTTAATAGAGCAGTGTGGCATTTTTGATGACCTGGGCCTTGATTTCAAGTTGAACTGTACTGAATTGGTGCCACTCCACAATTACCTGTCCCCATGTCCCTTGTGGGAACCCTCCACTAGTATTGTGCAATTATGAGTTATAACTCTCAGAATCGGAAATAACCTTGTGGGCACTAAATTACCATGAGGTTTAATGCTCCTATTTACCACTTGCTCAGATCAGATGGTAAATGGGAGCAGGTGCTTCTCTTTGGGGAGGGGGTGGAGGCAGGGTGGCTGGAAAGTTAGTGAAAGAAAGGTTAAAAATTGCATACTTCCCCATCCAAAGAAAAGCGGTCGGGGGCAGAGGCCTAGCTGCTTTAACAGCCAAAGCCTCATATTATTTTAAAGGCCGGTATTTCCAGCCTGTAAAATTGGGTTCAATATTCCTGCGACCAGGAAAACCAGGTGTAGGAAAATAGGGCCAGTAGTGATTGTGGCGAATATAATTTCACATTGGAGTTCTGCTCTGTCTGACTTGTAATCAGCGCTCTTGTGGCTGTTATGCCTGTCTCTAACACAAGTACACTTAGCTCTGGTACACCATTCTAAGTATATCATGAGTGAGTACTAGTTTCTTATCAAACTTCAGGAAAGTAATCACCCAAACATAGGAGATAAATAAAGTTGTCCTTTGGACATCAGACTTAGTGACTTCCATTTTATACCCGATGATTCTCCTTGTAAACTCTCCTACCTTCAGATCAACAGCAATCCAAACAGTGGTCAGTTGAGAACTTGTATTTTGCAAAAAACAACGAATTGAAAATATAAATCTTTATACGTATATCAGTTCAATGGATAATTTATGCATTGTGATAAATTTACAACTCCACAAAAGTATGTGACAATCTTTGAATTTACCCAAACAGATGCAACAAAACTTAATAAACGACATAAAGGGAGAATTTCTGCACATTGTTTAGTTAAATCTTGTTGGAGAGTGTATTTCTCCCTCGGCCCATTTGAGTTAAAATGAAATGGTTTTAAGTGTTAAGATGTTAGCTAGACATGAGAGAAAGGGTGCAAAAAAGAAAGAATTTGACATAAGAAGTTTGAGCACTAAACTAGTGAAGAAAACATTGTTAGTGCGAGAGCTGCTTTTCCCTTTTGCTTTGTATACACTAGAAACCAAGCTTATGCTAACATAGCCCATGTTTACACTGTTCTCCATCTTGAATTACTGTCGTAACATACCACGTTGACAAATGGTGCTGCTGTTTTTTTCTAAATAAAGAAGTGCGAGCCTTACTCTAATACATCATGAACATTCCCAGAGACTTCTCCCCACACTGTACCTAACCAAGGACATCCCAACTGCCCCAGGCTATCATTGAACAATGTATCAACTATCATGCTTAAATAAACTTTATTAATGAATGAACCCAATGTAACTGTACTATAAGAGAATCTTTGAAGGCATTCTGTAGTAAAATGTTTCTTCTTGCTTTTTCCTCATTGGTGCCTATTCGAAGAACCATGTACTTGTATAATAATGCATGATGACCATTGTCTAAAGTCCTGCAAAAGAACTCACTTTTCTCTGTATCCCAGAACTCCATTTCCTATTATTATAGGGTGAATCTATGCTGGGTTTCATATAGAACATTACTAAGGGGCCGATTACGATGACGGTGGAACCGCCACTGACAGCCCGTCGTTGGAGGTCCCACCGCCATCGGAACCATGTAATCTGCCGCCATATTACCATGGCGGGCGGATGGTTGGTGCTTGGAAAGACCGACTGCCACGCACCACTGTATCGTCCGCCCATCACCCTATTGTAAAAGCGACCGCCCAACAGGCTGTCGGCGGTCCCGACAGAGGCATTACGATGCGACCGCCACCACGGCGGTTGCAATGCCTATCTTTGGCATTGCGACGAGAACTGCTGGCTGCAGCACACGCCGCAATGCAGAAAGGGGACACATTACATATCCCTGCACTACGTGGCAGGCACCATGCGGTGTCTGCCACATGGTGCAGGGATATGTAGGGGGGCACCATAGGTGCCCCCACAGCTTAGGGCCCTAGGGGGAGGGGGACCAGTTACGGGCCCCCAAAGTACCTCTTTGTCTGCCTTTTCATGATGGGTTAACCGCTATGAAAAGGTGGCCGGAAATGGACATCATAATCTCTATGGCGGTGCCTGGCAGGCACCGCCACCATTGTAGGGATTGGATGTCCCTCCGACGCACCGGCGGGCTCTAGGAGCCCGTCAGATGAATGGCAGTCAGGTCTTTCTGACCGCCAACCATCCGCCCGCCATAGTAATATGGCAGGTGGATTACATGGTTCCGATGGCAGAAGGCAGGCTGTAGAAGGTGGTTCCACCGTCATCGATATCACCCCTTAGTTCTTTTTACTTATGAATTGTACGCTTTACTACCAAACTTATTAATGGCAGATTTCCTGTATTTTGCATATACATTCCTTGTATAAACCTTCACACTTTAACCTGTGTCTGTCATATCTTTGGGAATGGTATGGGTCTGATTATTGGAAGCAAACTTAAAATATATTAGAGACTGGTCCAGTAGAGGAGCACCAAAGTCCGTATTAGGACTATACAGCTCCAAGTTCTAGCCATTGGCGTGCTTTGACATGATTACTAAAGATTGATTTGGGTGCCAACATTAGTGGCAAACTCAATCCTTTAAGGAAAAACCCTTAATGGAGATTCAATTTTTTGGCAGAAATAATCTGTAGTGGCAGACGTGGCAGGCATCTTGGGTAGCCCTTGTATTGGCAGGCTGGAAAATAACAATCTTTTTAGGAGTATAATACAAACAAATGATGGTAAACTAGTGAGACTGATGGTAATCAGTGGTAAATGTAGCTCTCCTTTTGGAAAATCAGTTACATTTCAGAAGAGCTATTCTCCAATTCGCTATTCCAATCTTTTGTTACTGTATCTTTAGAGTTATTTGCCCACATCTCATAACTATAAACTTGTTCCATGCAGTCCAAACACTAAGAAATGAGTCCTACTGCTTGCCAAGTGGCTTAAATTCATTAATTCATATTTCTTGAAACTGTCTACAAAATATTAACAAATAGAAAACGGATTGCTTTATATTTTACTATTAGATATTTTGAGATGCAAATTGTATACAGAAATTAGTTCAACTCGGGGTACAGTAGAAAAACCCACAACCATTTATAAAAACAGCTACATTTAAACTGTAGGGTATAATACATCTCAATCAATACTAAATAAAGTATGAGTCTATATATTTCCATAGATGTATTAAAGACACAATTACGGCATGACAATTCCAGACTCAGTATAGCGTGTGTGTCACCAAAGAAATGCAGTCAACATTTGGAAAAAAAAGCAAAACTAGGCAAGACTTGGTTGATCTATATAAATCCAATGACAGAAATCATGCGTTCTTCCCCTTAAGTATCAGCAAATGGAAAATGTAACAAGTTATTTAGTTGTATTCGAATGAGTATGTTTGCTACAAGCAGCAAATAAAGTAGGAATTAGATAGAAATTAACTACCCAATACGAGTGGGGTATATATATCACAGAAATCAGAAGCACACATGCAAGGATTTTATTAATACAAAAATATAACTAGCATTGTAGGGCTGTGCTGGCATTTGAGGCAGTGAGATTGATGTACATTCTTTATTTCTATTTGCTAAAATACCTCTGTGCATACAACTTGCTAATTTAGATGTCATGTCGACAAAGCTTTTGGGTCGTCAGCTTTCCATAATTCCTGACATTTAGAATATCCTCCCTTGTGGTAATATAAACCATTTTAATAACAATAAATGCATCGTTTAATTTTTCAGATGTCAGGTCGCCTTCAGGTAGTGGTGGCTGCCATGTACTGAGAGTGGTGGGGACTCAAAAATAAATAAATAATAAAACACACTTACCTTGAGACGCAACATCCTCCTCCACCGGTCGTCTCTCTTCCAAGGGACCCAGCCAACTCCCCAAAGCTATCCTGATGCTGCTCTCGCTAGCATGAGAGCAGTACCAGGATTGGTTGGAGCAGCCTCACTCAGCGCTTTCAAGAGCACTGGAAGCTGGATGCCTGTGCTTTCTTTAGCCTGTTACAGAAGTTTAAAATGTGCATATGTGGCTGTCCTTCGCATGACGGCCGACCAAAGAGAGATGCACATTTTAAAGTGCACAGCTCCCTGCCGCCACTCGGCAGCACTGGCCCCTCCCCGTCCTATCACTCAGTTTAAGACAGGTTGGTTGCTGAAAAATAAAATGGTAATAAATATATTTTATTACCATTTGATTTTCCAGCTCTGGCCTGGGTCTTTTCCGTGTGGGGCGACGCTCCTCTGCTCAAACGAAGGAGCCGCCCCTGCCTTCAGGAGAAAGCATATGTGTGAATACTTTAACATACTTGTTGGTTCACGCACACATGATCTTCACAGTTTTCACATAGGAATAGGGATCCACATAAGATAAACATGGTGGGCTGCAAAGATCTGTACTGTGGGGTCTTACCCAATTTAACAACTGGTAATCCACCAAATACATTTTGCATTTCTTAAGAGAGTGCTACATCTCATTCAAACATGGATTTTCCATCTGACTTTTCATGGAAATGCCTTCACAATGCAACCACTGCACCTCACACTGGTGGTCCTCCAATAATTGTGGCTGCAGCCATTACTTAACCCCTCAATTGCTGCCCCCTCCCCGAGTACAGAGCCTGTTTTATCTATTTGGGGTAGTTTGAGCTCAGGGCTCCATCATTTTTTTTCCTGAATGGGACCGATAAAATAGGCAAAATATAGCTACATTTGGAGTTTTTGGGGTATCAGTTTTTTTGCTAAAAAATGGTATCAGCAAACAATTTCCTGTGCTAAAGTCACCATCTTCACAGCTTCCAGGAACATGCAGAGCTGAATGAAAACCATAGTTTGGGCATTTTTCAAAGAGTTAGCCCATTTTTCCTATTTTGTGTGCTCTCCACCTACTTTCACTTTGTGGTGAAAACCAGTGTGAAACCCATGGGTGATCCAGGAAAGCTATAGATTTCCAAAAAGTATATAAAATTAAGAATTCAGCAAGAGGTAATATGTGTAGATTCTTCAAGGTTTTCCAAAGAATCTACCTATTGAAATAAAGAAATATTGAAAATGAGTAGAAACAAATTGCCATTTGTGACAAGTTTTTCATCTGTTAACTTCTTGTCACAATGGCCGATCAACAAAAGCAATATACCATTATGTCCGCTAGATCTTTCTAGTTGCGGGTATATATAGGGTTTGTAGTTTCTCCAAGAACCCAAGGTACCCAGAGGAAACAAGTGATCTGCACCGTACAATGGTTTTTCATTGTGTTCAGAGTAACGACCAAGGGCCCGATTCCGATGTCGTTCGGAAGGCCTCCGAATCGGATTTGGCTTTCCCAGATCCGATTTGTGGCCCTTGTTTATGACCGAATCGTACACAGGTCAGGACGACCAAGTACGATGCAAAGATCGTGTACGCGCCAACAGAATCGTTTCCGGGACCCGAACCTGTCCGTACGACTCATTTGTAGGCGAATCGTGCCACGCTATGGAGCCGAATTTCGACCGAGCGAGTACAATTCACGATTCGGACAGCCGCTTCGCCTCGGTCTCAGTGAGACAAAACGGCTGTCGGAAGCGTACTTTGGGGAGCTGTAGCAGGCCCCCTTTCACCCGGGGCCCTCTGAATCTGTCACAGGGGTGTGCCCATGGGTCCCCCCAATCCAGTCATGCACAGTGTGGCAGGCACCATGGGGTTCCCACCACAGGGTGTCCGCTTTTTCCCACCCACCCCTTTTCTGCTATGGGAGCCTGTGTACGTGTCTGTACACGGGCTCCCATAGAGTTCAATGGTAGTCCAAGCGAACTGAGTCCGTAAGCATACTGCAGCATCATACTCGCTCGTTCCGACTCCCAAAGCAAGTCTCGCTCGGAAAGCCCTCCGGATCCAAGTCGTACGGAGGGCTTTCCTAGCGAGATCAGAATCGGGCCCCAAATGGTGAAATATGGAGAGTGAAAAATAGGTATCACCGAAACATATGTATTTCTGAAATGGGTGCAAAATATAGAGTTTAGAAGCTGTGGTTATTTGTACGTCTCTGAATTTGTGGATACCCGTGCCAGCATATGATTTAGAGGGTATTTTTCAAAATGTCTTCTTTATTGCACACTGGCTTACATTTGGAAGGCACAAATGCAGTGAAACCCAATTGGTAATAACAAATGTTCTTCTATCCTATGCTCTCGCATGTCTTCCGATAAAAATGGTACCTCACTTGTGTGGGCAGGCCTAGTGCCCGCAACAGAAAACAGCCAAACCACAACCTGGATGCATCACATTTTTACACTCAAAACTAACCTTTTTTTGCAAAGTGGGTAGCTGCAGATTTTGTACCCTAGCTCATTCGGCACCTGGGGAAACATGGCAAACTTGCACATTTTTTAAATGTAGACACCGGGGGAATCCAAGGTGGGTTGAATTGCATGGCTGTCACCAAATTCTTTTACCCATAATTCTTTGCAAACCTCAAACCTTCATTAAAAAAATGAATTTTCAACACATTTCTATGATGGACAGTTCTGAAACTTCCCTCCTCCCAGCATTCTTCCAAGTCTTCTGATAAAAATGGTACCACACTTGTGTGGGTAGGCCTACTGCCTGTGTTAAGAAATGGCCTAAAACGCAACATGGATACATCACTATTTTCCAATGAAAACTGACCCTTTTATTGTAAGGTGCGTAGCTGTGTATTTTGGGACCTAGCTCACCCAGCACATAAGGAAACCTAAGAAAATTGCACATTTTTGAAAACTATACACCCTGGAAAACCCTAGGTGGGGTGACTTGCATGGCTCTTGGCAGGTTTTTGTACCAACAACCCCTTGCAAACCTCAAATCTTGACTAAAAAAACAAATTTCTTACATTTCTGTGATAGAAAGTTCTAGAATATGTGAGGAGCCACAGGCATTCTTCCACCTACCATTTTCCAAAGTTTCCTGATAAAAATGGTACCTCACTCGTGTGGCTAGGCCTAGTTTCTGTGACAGGAAACGGCATAAAACGCCACATGGATACATCACATTTGTCAAAACTGACACTTTTTTTGCAAAGTGGATAGCTGTGGATTTTTGGCCCTAGCTCTGCCAGCACCTAGGAAACCAAGCAAACTTGCACATTTTTTAAAACTAGACACCAAGGGGAATCTAGATTATGGTGACTTGTGTGGCTCTCACCAGATTTTTCTCCCCAGAATTCCCTGCAAATGTCAAACTTTGACTTAAAAACACCCATTTTCCTCACATTTCTATGATGGAAAGACCTGGACTCTGTAGAGAGCCACAAACTTCCTTCTACCCAGCATTCTCCCAAATCTCCTGATATAAAATGGTACCTCAATAGTGTGGGTAGACCTACTGCCTGTGACAAGAAGTGGCCCAAAACGCAACATGGATACAGCACTGTTTTTCACTCAAAACTGGCCCTTTTTTTGCTGTGGGTAGCTGTGGATTTTGGGCCCTAGCTCAGCCAGCACCTAGGGAAACCTAGCAAACTTGCCCATTTTTGAAAACTAGACACCTTGGGAAATCCTAGGTGGGCTGATTTGCATGGCTCTCACCAGTTTTTTTTTTACCCAGAATCCCTGACAAACCTCAAACTTTGACTAAAAAGACATTTTCCTCACATTTCTGTGAAGGAAAGTTCTGGAATCTACTGTTATGTTTCATACAGCTACCCCAATATAGGCTCAGGGAACCACCTAACCTTTCACTTATATTCTCCCCTACTGTTACAGTACATAACGGTTCTTGGGACTGACCTTTTACCTAGTTACGGTACTGCTTACAGGACGTGGGGTTTTCCCTGAAAACTAGCTTCATCCATTATGTATGAGGATTCTTGTAAACTCAGCAGGACTACCATCTCCTGCATAATAACCATTGATAAGGGTCATTCCTCCGTCATCCTAAGTCTGACACGAAACAGCAAGGTAGAACCCCTGAGGGTACCACTTTGGGTATATATACACCATATCTTTGCTGAGGCAGAGAGAGGAGAAAAGGACTTCCATGCTGACACACTGACGCGAGACGCTGAGGTTCCTGCACGCAGACACTCCAGCTCGCAGTGGTCTGACATTCCTCACGGGGTGTCCATCTCAAGACCAAGACGGGCTCCCACAGTCTCTCACTTCAGCTAATGGGGTTGACTTTATCCTAGAGGGATTCTTGGCTCCACACCTACAAACATGCTAGGTACACTTAGATACATCTAGTTAGGGTTGCATCGTAGGAGTACGCATTTTACTGCCATGTATTTTTATACCTGCCTGTATTCATTGTTTTAGCACTATGGTAGAATCTACCATCCTTTTACTCTGTTGGTGCTTATAATCATTTATATTTGTTTCTGTCTAGTGGTTGTTTCAGCACACCTATTTTACATTAGAATGATGCTGGTTCAATAAATGCTTATTGAAAAACGTCCCCACCGTTTATTCTGTGTATCTCTCGGAGACAAAGTGAGCAGGTGAGGCAAACTTCCTGTGGAACAACTCTACCCACTCTTAAATCACTTTCCGTGGGGTTGGCACTAAACAATCCCAAAGTGCACTAAAATCTCTTACAAAATCAAAGATGTTGAGACCCTTCTTCCCTGGTTTAAAGCTATGGGTACACTCGTGAGGTGTTTGTTCAGCGTGATGAGCCATACCTCCTGGAAAAACAGGTTCTGCAATGGGTTTTCACCCTCTGGAGGTGATGCCAGCCTGTCTACCTTCACAAAGGTAGACAGGCTTCGCAAACGCGGGACGCGGCATCGAAGCACTGGTGGAGTTTCACATCGGCGGTCCCCAATTCTTTTGTGGTAACACCGCGTGCCATACAGATAATCACTTAGTAAACTCTATATATAACAAGCGAGAGAAAACACAACGAATCCCGCTACTGGCACAATCAGTTGCATCACCTGTGAAGGTCTGTCATGCCCTGTGAAGACCTCGCTATAAATTCGAATGCATCCCCATCCATAATAGAGGTCGAAACGCGTTGGCAAAAATCCTGGGAATGAAGTTTGAGACCCTTCTCTCTATATAAAACAACACATATCATCTGTGGATATTGAATAAGTATCAAGAGTGACCGTAAAAAGAAATGATAGGTTATGTAAAAAGAGAGAGGGAATCACAGAAACGTGTCTTCATACCCAGAGGTGGAATTCATTAGGTGTTGTGAGGTGAAAATAATCTGGACATCACATACCCTCACATTTTTCATGGGACTCTGGATCTTGTCTAAAGATTTTTTATGTTTTTAATTATTGAATGTGTCTATGTAGTATTGTTTTTTGTTAATTTAATTAAATGTTGTATATAGTGTTAATTGTTATATGTATTGCAGACGAAGAGACAAATAATGAATGAAAAGTGATTTCTGATAAAAAATAATTGCGTAAAATAAATATGAGATTAATTCTTTAACACGCTGGATTCATTTGGATGTCGTGTTCAAAAAGTGGTTATATATTGATGGCCATGTGGGGTTTACATTTTTTGTTATACCTTCACAAAGGAGCAGCTAAGCTAAGGTATGACTTGTATTTGCCTATCAGAGGCTGTAGCCTCATTGAAACATGGCAATCTGTGGTCAGAGCCATCTGGCCATCCCGGCAGGATGAGTTCACACTTACTTCGTCCAGCAGAATGTTTGTTCCCCTTTCCTGAGAGCGATTCACACCTCCTGGAAGGAGGACAGAATGTTGTCTCGAGTGACAACTGCTATAGTGAATCAGAGACGACTATTGGAACTTTGGGACAAGAAAGTGGTGCCTTTCTAAAGTCACTTTTAGATTATAAGTTACTTTAAATCCGACTTCAGCATTAAGGAGAGTTTCAGGTAACAATTAATTTGATACCTTGAAGAACTATATTTGGTGGTTCCAAATGGAAGGTAGCACTTAGCAGTTAGGCTAGTGTAGCCCCATGTTAGCTAATGGGACTACCAGCCTGCAGTGAAAACAACAATTTTGAGTTTTCATTGTTAAGACATGCAAAACGTAACAGGAACATTTTCTTCTTTTCAATATTTAGCACCTTGCCTTATGGGCTACCTAGGCCTTCCCCTGGGGTGACTTATAAATACTAAAAATGACGGTTTTGATTTGAGAAAAGTGTTTAATTTGCCATGTCAGGTTTGCAGCTTAAAAGGTGTCTGACTAGGCCACAGTGGCAGACCTAGAGCCCAGTTTTCACTTTGTCACTGTAGTGGTGGCACAAATAAGCTCTGCAGTCCACTAGTGACATTTAACTTACGAGCCCTGGATACACATTGTGCTATATACTAGGGACTTATCGTTAAGTTACATATGCCAATTAGGTATAATCCAATTGCACATACACTTTGGGGGTCAGAGCAGATGCACAGGTGTCTGGTCAGCAGGGCCCACAGCGCTTCAGAGTAAAACAAATTCAGCAGCATCAGTCCAAACGTTTGGAGGGATCATTTTGGACTTGACCCTATCTGCAGGGTCACCCCCAAACATTTTGCATTCATGCATCATGTTTTCTGAACCCGTTTTGTTGGCTTTAGGACTCTGTGCACTTCACCACTGCTAACCATTGCTGATGTGCTTGTGCTCTCACCCAAAAACATGGTAAAATTAGCTTACACTCAATTGGCACATTTAATTTTAGTTGTAAGTCCCTAGTATATGGTACTACATGTACCCTTGGCCGGTAATTTAAATGCTACTGGTGGGCATGCAGCACTCATTGTGCCACCCACAAAAGGAGCACCTGAAAACATTTCTCAGGCCTGCCATTGCAGTCTGCACTGTAGTTTTAAACTGCATATTCAACCTGGCAAAAAAAACACTTTAGCCAGACTTAAACCTCTCTTTTTAATACATTTAAGACACCCATAAGGAAGGCCCTAAGCAGCGCATAGGACAGAGTGCAATGCATTTTAAAAGTTTGACATGTACTTTTAAGTTTTATTTGTCCGGATAGTGAAAAACTCCCAAATTCGTCTTTCATTACCATGAGGTCTATCTCCCTCAAAGGTTAACATTGGGTTACCTTATTTTATTTAGGAAGTGCTAGCTTTAGATTGGAAACATGTAGAATAGTCATTTTTGGTCTCAAAAGAATAGTAATTTAAAAACCTCTTTAATGGTAAAACCGGATTTTAAGTCACAATTCTGAAAATGTCACTTTAGAAAGTTAGGGCATCAAAAAACAAAGTGATGGATGCAATGCTTGCATTGATCGTAGTTGCCAGTGGATGAGAATATTTCAAGCACTCCATCCATTACTTTATTTTTTAATACTCTAAGTGTGAAGGGTATGCCCAGATGTGGGTCCCATGCACACTGCCACTGGAACCAAGCTATACCCGGCTTATGAGCCCATAACAAGGGCAAAACTGGTCCTGGGTTGCATGTATTTCAGTTCAAGGAGGGCCTTTCTTGGCAGATTAGACTGAACTGCTCCCATTGGAGCAGGGTCAATACTGATTTACATAAAGCTGGGTCCAAACTGAGGTGGCATGGTGTGCAAAATAACAATGGATTGGAATGCGGCCCTGAGCAATTTCCAGTGGCTGAGATTGATTCAAGCATTTGATCCATCACTTTTTGTATACTTTCCTTTTAGAAAGTTGCCATTATCCTGTCCTAACCAATTGGTACCTGCCGCCTGTGTCCTGAGTAACATGACTGTGAATAGAGTGGCAGCTGGGCATTGTGTATTACTCTCAGACAGTGAGACAAAAAGGGTTGGCAGATGGAAGGGGCAGAGCTGTTTCCTGTCCCATTTACATTTCAAAGAGGTTGTCTCCAACACATACACAAAGAACTTGACATCAGTATTTTGTCACCCTTGGGGCCGATTCCGATGTTGTTCGGAAACTCTTCTGACCGAATCGGTTTCAGAATCGTTTCCGACCGAATCAGGTTGACCGATTACGAAGCTTCCCAACATCGTTCGGTCAGACTCGCATTGACTTCAATGGGAGCCTGTGTTCCGAATGAGAACACAGGCTCCCATTGAAAAAAGGTGTGGTTGGGGAAAACCGTGCACCCTGTGGCAGGCATCCCATGGTGCCTGCCACACTTTGGATGGTGGTAAAGAGGGGTCCCATGAGTATCCCCACGGGTCCCAACCAGAGGCCTCAGGGTGAAGGGGGGCCTGCTACGGGCCCCCAAAGTCAGACTCTGACAGCCGTTTCATGTCGGGCAAACCGATTCGGAACGGCTGTCAGAATCGGCCATCGTAATCGCTCGGTCGAAAACCGTCTCCATAGAGCTGTACGATTCGGCTCTGAACGACTCAGGCTGTCCGAATGCCATTTGGAACCGAATAGGACAGCCCTAACGGTTTCCCTGCATCGTAATTGGTCGCTCGGAAATGTCTCTGATTTGGTCGGAAATATAGGTTCCGAATCGTATTTGGAGAATCTGAATCACATTTGGAGCCTTTTGAACGACATCGTAATCGGCCCCCTAGACTTCTGGCAGCTTGGGTAGGGGAGGAAGAAAATGTCCAAAACCAGATGTGGGGGGGCAGTCTAGACATTTCCCCCACTTCAAAGGGTGGCACCAGGTATAAATATTGGATCACAAGAGCCACTCATCAGTTCACTCCTGGACCTACAGAGGACCCCCACTGTCTTGTACTTCAGAGGACAGCCCTCCTGCTTGAAGCCTGGTTTGTACTTCAGGATACTGCCCTGCTGCTACCTGAGGATGTACCTGCTTCTTGAAGCCTACCTTGTAGCCTAGGAAGACTGCCCTGTGCTTTGAGGCCAGCCTTGCTGCTTGATCCCAGGATTACTAGAGTGACTCAAAGTTTCAGTTGGTTGACCACCTGTTCTGAACTTCAAGAACACAAGAAGCTCCAGAGGCCTCCCTGAAACTGCCCTGCTGACTTGCTGCAACTGGCCTTGCCTAGACCTGCAACTGGACCGGCCTGGACCTGCAACTGGACCTTCCTAAGCCCTGCTGGCCTCTGCTGGAGTGAGTTCCTGATTCCCAAGAAGTGCCTCCGCAGGTCCTGGATCCTTGGCTGGCTCCTCCTGTGAAATCCTGAAGTTCTGAACTCTCTGGGCTGGATTTTGAGAATGTAACTTTTTCAGCCAGATTAACCTGGTCCCTGTATCCGGACCACACTTTATCACGGTCAGCCTGAAATTGTGACTTTCCCCCGGTCTAGCATGACCAGATAACTGTGAGTGGTGCTTTGTGTTATTTTTGCGCTGTGCTTACCTAAAACATTAAAAATGTATTACTCTGGTTCTACTGATTAGATTTAATTCTCTTTGGTGTCAAATCATTTATTACATTTTCTTCTATTTTTCTGAAGTGGTGTGAGAATTTTCTTGTGTTGTTTTTTCACTTTATTACTCTTTGACTGCTGTTTAAATCTTAACACAGTGCCTCTAAGTTAATCCTGACTGTTTTTGTGCCAAGCTGCCAGAGGGTTAAGGGTTGGTAAATTTAGTGACTTTTGTGGTTTACTTTGACAGGGATTTTGCTTATTGCTTCCGAAGGGTCTTCACCCTCCTCAATCAATCAAAATCCGGACTTCTTACATTCACACAAAAAGAGTGATTTCCTTACAGTAATCTTGACTGAGTGGCTTACATAAGATCACAGTTGTACCGTTATTCAGCAAACTGGCTGTAGGATAATTCTCAGTTACTTGCATTAACACATGGACTGCTCTAGTTTTCATAAAGGGCTTCCCAGATGCTCATTCTTTTTTCCATCCTGAACTCACTAGGACTTATCTTTAGACAGGACTGTGCCAGCGTGATCAAGGTGCAAATGGTATTTACATGCATTACAGAAATTGGGCCAGGTGAAGCCTTCAGGGTGAATTGACCTAATGGATGCATGCCCACCTTAATAGAGCAGTGTGGCATTTTTGATGACCTGGGCCTTGATTACAAGTTGAACTGTACTGAATTGGTGCCACTCCACAATTACCTGTCCCCTTGTCCCTTGTGGGAACCCTTCACTAGAGCAGGTGCTTCTCTTTGGGGAGGGGGTGGAGGGAGGGTGGCTGGAAAGTTAGTGAAGGAAAGGTTAAAAATTGCATACTTCCCCAGCCAAAGAAAAGTGGTCAGGGGGCAGAGGCCTAGCTGCTTTAACAGCCAAAGCCTCATATTATTTTAAAGGCTGGTATTTCCAGCCTGTAAAATTGGGTTCAATATTCCTGCGACCAGGAAAACCAGGTGGAGGAAAACAGGGCCAGTAGTGATTATGGCGAATATAATTTCACATTGGAGTTCTGCTCGGTCTGACTTGTAATCAGGGCTCTTGTGGCTGTTATGCCCGTCTCTAACACAAGTACACTTAGCTCTGGTGATCAACAACTGCATACACCATTCTAAGTATATCATGAGTGAGATCTAGTTTCTTATCAAACTTCAGGAAAGTAATCACCCAAACATAGGAGATAAATAAAGTTGTCCTTTGGAAATCAGACTTAGGGGCATATTTGCAACAGGCAGCGATAATTATCGCTGACCTTGTATACCGCATTATTTTCTATCGCTGGAATATTTCGCCATGCTAGCGTTGTATTAACAACGCTTAGCGCCATGGCGATGTATATTCCAGCGATAGCGCCCTTTTCCGTGGAACATCACTGGTTTTCCAGCGATGTTCCATGTAAAACGACGATATACTTGATGATACGACCCTGTGGTCGTATCACATGAATCCACCTCCCATGTTAAGTATGCCTTAGTCAGGAATTTAACAGACGTTAAATTCCTGCTTTAAGGCATACTTAACGCGATTAAAATAATCGCTTCCCCGCATTGTAAATATCGCGAAGCTGACTTCGCGATATTTACCCATGTTGTTTCCACAGACATGCCTACTTTGCATCTCATTAGCGATGCGAAGTTAGGCGTGCTGGAAACGGGAGCAAAATCAGCAAAACACGCGATAGCGTGTCTTTGCTGATAAGGCGATATAATTATCGCCGCTTTTCGGCCGAAAACGGCCGCAAAAGCGGCGATAATTTCTTATCGCCGCATTGTTAATATGCCCCTAAGTGACTTCCATTTTATACCCAATGATTCTCCTTGTAAACTCTCCTACCTTCAGATCAACAGCAATGCAAACAGTGGTCAGTTGAGAACTTGTTTTTTGCAAAAAACAACTAATTAAAAATATAAATCTTTATACGTATATCAGTTCAATGGATAATTTATGCATTGTGATAAATTTACAACTCCACAAAAGTATGTGACAATCTTTGAATTTACCCAAACAGATGCAACAAAACTTAATAAACGACATAATGGGAGAATTTTTGCACATTGTTTAGTTAAATCTTGTTGGAGAGTGTATTTCTCCCTCGGCCCATTTGAGTTAAAATGAAATGGTTTTAAGTGTTAAGATGTTAGCTAGACATGAGAGAAAGGGTGCAAAAAAGAAAAAATTTGACATAAGAAGTTTGAGCACTAAACTAGTGAAGAAAACATGGTTAGTGTGAGAGCTGCTTTTCCCTTTTGCTTTGTATACACTAGAAACTAAGCTTATGCTAACATAGCCCATTTTTACACTGTTCTCCATCTTGAATTACTGTCGTAACATACCACGTGACAAATGGTGCTGCTGTTTTTTTCTAAATAAAGAAGTGCAAGCCTTACTCTAATACATCATGAACATTCCCAGAGACTTCTCCCCACACTGTACCTAACCAAGGACATCCCAACTGCCCCAGGCTATCATTGAACAATGTATCAACTATCATGCTTAAATAAACTTTAAGAATGAATGAACCCAATGTAACTGTAGTATAAGAGAATCTTTGAAGGCATTCTGTAGTAAAATGTTTCTTCTTGCTTTTTCCTCATTGGTGCCTATTTGAAGAACCATGTACTTGTATAATAATGCATGATGACAATTGTCTAAAGTCCTGCAAAATAACTCACTTTTCTCTGTATCCCAGAACTCCATTTCCTATTATTATAGGGTGAATCTATGCTGGGTTTCATATAGAACATTACTAAGGGGCCGATTACGATGACGGTGGAACCGCCACTGACAGCCCGTCGTTGGAGGTCCCACCGCCATCGGAACCATGTAATCTGCCGCCATATTACCATGGCGGGCAGATGGTTGGCGCTTGGAAATACCGATTGCCACACACCACTGTAACGTCCGCCCATCACCCTATTGTAAAAGGGACCGCCCAACAGGCTGTCGGCGGTCCCGGCAGAGGCATTACGATGCGACCGCCACCACTGCGGTTGCAATGCCTATCTTGTATTGCGGCGAGTACTGCTGACTGCAGCACACGCTGCAATGCAGAAAGGGGACACATTACATATCCCTGCACTACGTGGCAGGCACCATGCGGTGTCTGCCACAAGGTGCAGGGATATGTAGGGGGGCACCATAGGTGCCCCCACAGCTTAGGGCCCTGGGGGGAGGGGGACCCGTTACGGGCCCCCAAAGTACCTCTTTGCCTGCCTTTTCATGATGGGTTAACCGCTATGAAAAGGTGGCCGGAAATGGACATCATAATCTCTATGGCGGTGCCTGGCAGGCACCGCCTCCATTGTAGGGATTGGATGTCCCTCTGACGCACCGGCGGGCTCTAGGAGCCCGTCAGATTAATGTCAGTCAGGTCTTTCCGACCGCCAACCATCCGCCCGCCATAGTAATATGGCAGGCGGATTACATGGTTCCGATGGCAGTGGGCAGGCTGTAAGTGGTGGTCCCACCGTCATCGATATCACCCCCTTAGTTCTTTTTACTTATGAATTGTACGCTTTACTACCAAACTTATTAATGGCAGATTTCCTGTATTTTGCATATACATTCCTTGTATAAACCTTCACACTTTAACCTGTGTCTGTCATATCTTTGGGAATGGTATGGGTCTGATTATTGGAAGCAAACTTAAAATATATTAGAGACTGGTCCAGTCGAGGAACACCAAAGTCCGTATTAGGACTATACAGCTCCAAGTTCTAGCCATTGGCGTGCTTTGGCATGATTACTAAAGATTGATTTGGGTGCCAACATTAGTGGCAAACTCAATCCTTTAAGGAAAAACCCTTAATGGAGATTCAATTTTTTGGCAGAAATAATCTGTAGTGGCAGGCATCTTGGGTAGCCCTTGTATTGGCAGGCTGGAAAAAAACAATCTTTTTAGGAGTATAATACAAACAAATGATGGTAATCTAGTGAGATTGATGGTAATCAGTGGTAAATGTAGCTCTCCTTTTGGAAAATCAGTTACATTTCAGAAGAGCTATTCTCCAATTCGCTATTCCAATCTTTTGTTACTGTATCTTTAGAGTTATTTGCCCATATCTCATAACTACAAACTTGTTCCATGCAGTCCAAACACTAAGAAATGAGTCCTACTGCTTGCCAAGTGGCTTAAATTCATTTTATTTCTTGAAACTGTCTACAAAATATTAACAAATAGAAAACGGATTCCTTTATATTTTACTATTTGATATTTTGAGATGCAAATTGTATACAGAAATTAGTTCAACTCGGGGTACAGTAGAAAAACCCACAACCATTTATAAAAACAGCTACATTTAAACTGTAGGGTGTAATACATCTCATTCAATACTAAATAAAGTATGAGTCTATATATTTCCATAGATGTATTAAAGACACAATTACGGCATGACAATTCCAGACTCGGTATAGCGTGTGTGTCACCAAAGAAATGCAGTCAACATTTGGAAAAAAAAAGCAAAACTAGGCAAGACTTGGTTGATCGATATAAATCCAATGACAGAAATCATGCGTTCTTCCCCTTAAGTATCAGCAAATGGAAAATGTAACAAGTTATTTAGTTGTATTCGAATGAGTATGTTTGCTACAAGCAGCAAATAAAGTAGGAATTAGTTAGAAATTAACTACCCAATACGAGTGGGGTATATATATCACAGAAATCAGAAGCACACATGCAAGGATTTTACTAATACAAAAATATAACTAGCATTGTAGGGCTGTGCTGGCATTTGAGGTAGTGAGATTGATGTACATTCTTTATTTCTATTTGCTAAAATACCTCTGTGCATACAACTTGCTAATTTAGATGTCATGTCGACAAAGCTTTTGGGTCGTCAGCTTTCCATAATTCCTGACATTTAGAATATCCTCCCTTGTGGTAATATAAACCATTTTAATAACAATAAATGCATTGTTTAATTTTTCAGATGTCAGGTCGCCTTCAGGTAGTGGTGGCTGCTATGTACTGAGAGTGGTGGGGACTCAAAAATAAATAAATAATAAAACACACTTACCTTGAGACGCAACGTTCTCCTCCACAGGTCGCCTCTCTTCCAAGGGACCCAGCCAACTCCCCTAAGCGATCCTGGTGCTGCTCTCACTAGCATGAGAGCAGTACCAGGATTGGTTGGAGCAGCCTCACTCAGCGCTTTCAAGAGCGCTGGAAGCTGGATGCCTGTGCTTTCTTTAGCCTGTTACAGAAGTTTAAAATGTGCATATGTGGCTGGCCTTCGCATGACGGCCGACCAAAGAGAGATGCACATTTTAAAGTGCACAGCTCCCTGCTGCCACTCGGCAGCACTGGCCCCTCCTCATCCTATCACTGAGTTTAGGACAGGTCGGTTGCTGAAAAATAAAATGGTAATAAATATATTTTATTACCATTTGATTTTGCAGCTCTGGCCTGGGTCTTTTCCGTGTGGGGCGACGCTCCTCTGCTCAAACGAAGGAGCCGCCCCTGCCTTCAGGAGAAAGCATATGTGTGAATACTTTAACATACTTGTTGGTTCACACACACATGATCTTCACAGTTTTCACATAGGAATAGGGATCCACATAAGATAAACATGGTGGGCTGCAAAGATCTGTACTGTGGGGTCTTACCCAATTTAACAACTGGTAATCCACCAAATACATTTTGCATTTATTAAGAGAGTGCTACATCTCATTCAAACATGGATTTTCCATCTGACTTTTCATGGAAATACCTTCACAATGCAACCACTGAACCTCACACTGGTGGTCCTCCAATAATTGTGGCTGCAGCCATTACATAACCCCTCAACTGCTGCCCCCTCCCCGAGTACAGAGCCCGTTTTATCTATTTTGGGTAGTTTGAGCTCAGGGCTCCATCATTTTTTTCTGAATGTGACCGATAAAATAGGCAAAATATAGCTACATTTGGAGTTTTTGGGGTATCAGTTTTCTTGCTAAAAAATGGTATCAGCAAACAATTTCCTGTTCTAAAGTCACCATCTTCACAGCTTCCAGGAACATGCAGAGCTGAATAAAAACCACAGTTTGGGCATTTTTCAAAGAGTTAGCCCATTTTTCCTATTTTGTGTGCTCTCCAACTACTTTCACTTTGTGGTGAAAACCAGTGTGAAACCCATGGGTGATCCAGGAAAGCTATAGATTTCCAAAAAGTATATAAAATTAAGAATTCAGCAAGAGGTAATATGTGTAGATTCTTCAAGGTTTTCCAAAGAATCTACCTATTGAAATAAAGAAATATTGAAAATGAGTAGAAACAAATTGCCATTTGTGACAAGTTTTTCATCTGTTAACTTCTTGTCACAATGGCCGATCAACAAAAGCAATATACCATTATGTCCGCTAGACCTTTGTTGCGGGTATATATAGGGTTTGTAGTTTCTCCAAGAACCCAAGGTACGCAGAGGAAACAAGTGCACCGTACAATGGTTTTTCATTGTGTTCAGAGTAACGACCAAGGGCCCGATTCCAAAGTTGTTCGGAAGGCCTCCGAATCGGATTTGGCTTTCCCAGATCCGATTTGTGGCCCTTGTTTATGACCGAATCGTACACAGGTCAGGACGACCAAGTACGATGCGAAGATCGTGTACGCGCCAACCGAATCGTTTCCGGGACCCGAACCTGTCCGTACGACTCATTTGTAGGCGAATCGTGGCGCGCTGTGGAGCCGAATTCCGACCGAGCGAGTACAATTCACGATTCGGACAGCCGCTTCGCCTCGGTCTCAGCGAGACAAAACGGCTGTCGGAAGCATACTTTGGGGAGCCGTAGCAGGCCCCCTTTCACCTGGGGCCCTCTGAATCTGTCACGGGGGTGTGCCCATGGGTCCCCCCGATCCAGGCATGCACAGTGTGGCAGGCACCACGGGGTTCCCACCACAGGGTGTCCGCTTTTCCCCACCCACCCCTTTTCTGCTATGGAAGACTGTGTACACGTCTGTACACGGGCTCCCATAGAGTTCAATGGAAGTCCAAGCGAACTGAGTCCGTAAGCATACAGCAGCATCATACTCGCTCGTTCGGACCCCCAAAGCACGTCTCGCTCGGAAAGCCCTCCGGATCCAAGTCGTACGGAGGGCTTTCCTAGCGAGATCGGAATCGGCCCCCAAATGGTGAAATATAGAGAGTGAAAAATAGGTATCACCGAAACATATGTATTTCTGAAATGGGTACAATATATAGAGTTTAGAAGCTGTGGTTATTTGTACATCTCTGAATTTGCGGATACCCGTGCCAGCATATGATTTAGAGGGTATTTTTCAAAATGTCTTCTTTATTGCACACTGGCTTACATTTGGAAGGCACAAATGCAGTGAAACCCAATTGGTAATAACAAATGTTCTTCTATCCTATGCTCTCACATGTCTTCCGATAAAAATGGTACCTCACTTGTGTGGGCAGGCCTAGTGCCCGCGACAGAAAACAGCCAAACCACAACCTGGATGCCTCACATTTTTACACTCAAAACTAACCTTTTTTTGCAAAGTGGGTAGCTGCAGATTTTGGGCCCTAGCTCAGTCGGCACCTGGGGAAACATGGCAAACTTGCACATTTTTTAAATCTAGACACCTGGGGAATCCAAGGTGGGTTGAATTGCATGGCTGTCACCAAATTCTTTTACCCATAATTCTTTGCAAATCTCAAACCTTGATTAAAAAAACCAAATTTTCCACACATTTCTATGATGGACAGTTCTGAAACTTCCCTCCTCCCAGCATTCTTCCAAGTCTTCTGATAAAAATGGTACCACACTTGTGTGGGTAGGCCTACTGCCTGTGTTAAGAAATGGCCTAAAACGCAACATGGATACATCTCTGTTTTCCAATGAAAACTGCCCCTTTTATTGTAAGGTGCGTAGCTGTGTATTTTGGGACTTAGCTCAGCCAGCACATAAGGAAATCTAAGAAAATTGCACATTTTTGAAAACTATACACCTTGGAAAACCCTAGGTGGGGTGACTTTCATGGCTCTTGGCAGGTTTTTGTAACCACAACCCCTTGCAAACTTCAAATCTTGACTAAAAAAACAAATTTTCCTCACATTTCTGTGATTGAAAGTCCTAGAATATGTGGGGAGCCACAGACAGTCTTCCACCTACCATTCTCCAAAGTTTCCTGATAAAAATGGTACCTCACTTGTTTGGCTAGGCCTAGTTTCTGTGACAGGAAACGGCATAAAATGCCACATGGATACATCACATTTGTCAAAACTGACACTTTTTTTGCAAAGTGGATAGCTGTGGATTTTTGGCCCTAGCCCTGCCAGCACCTAGGAAACCAAGCAAGCTTGCACATTTTTGAAACTAGACACCAAGAGGAATCTAGATTATGGTGACTTGTGTGGCTCTCACCAGATTTTTCTCCCCAGAATTCCCTGCAAACGTCAAACTTTGACTTAAAAACACCCATTTTCCTCACATTTCTATGATGGAAAGACCTTGACTCTGTAGAGAGCCACGAACTTCCTTCTACCCAGCATTCTCCCAAATCTCCTGATATAAAATGGTACCTCAATAGTGTGGGTAGACCTACTGCCTGTGACAAGAAGTGGCCCAAAACGCAACATGGATACAGCACTGTTTTCCACTCAAAACTGGCCCTTTTTTTGCTGTAGGGTAGCTGTGGATTTTGGGCCCTAGCTCAGCCAGAACCTAGGGAAACCTAGCAAACATGCCCATTTTTGAAAACTAGACACCCATGGAAATCCTAGGTGGGCTGATTTGCATGGCTCTCACCAGTTTTTTTTTTACCCAGAATCCCTGACAAACCTCAAACCTTGACTAAAAAGACACATTTTCCTCACATTTCTGTGAAGGAAAGTTCTGGAATCTACTGTTATGTTTCATACAGCTACCCCAATATAGGCTCAGGGAACCACCTAACCTTTCACTTATATTCTCCCGTACTGTTACAGTACATAACGGTTCTTTGGACTGACCTTTTACCTAGTTACGGTACTGCTTACAGGACGTGGGGTTTTCCCTGAAAACTAGCTTCATCCATTATGTATGAGGATTCTTGTAAACTCAGCAGGACTACCATCTCCTGCATAATAACCATTGATAAGGGTCATTCCTCCGTCATCCTAAGTCCGACACGAAACAGCAAGGTAGAACCCCTGAGGGTACCACTTTGGATATATATACACCATATCTTTGCTGAGGCAGAGAGAGGAGAAAAGGACTTCCATGCTGACACACTGACGCGAGACGCTGAGGTTCCTGCCCGCAGACACTCCAGCTCGCAGTGGTCTGACATTCCTCACGGGGTGTCCATCTCGAGACCAAGACGGGGACCCACAGTCTCTCACTTCAGCTAATGGGGTTGACTTTATCCTAGAGGGATTCTTGGCTCCCCACCTACATACATGCTAGGTACACTTAGATACATCTAGTTAGGGTTGCATCGTAGGAGTACGCATTTTACTGCCATGTATTTTTATACCTGCCTGTATTCATTGTTTTAGCACTATGGTAAAATCTACCATCCTTTTACTCTGTTGGTGCTTATAATCATTTATATCTGTTTCTGTCTAGTGGTTGTTTCAGCACACCTATTTTACATTAGAATGATGCTGGTTCAATAAATGCTTATTGAAAAACGTCCCCACCGTTTATTCTGTGTATCTCTCTGATACAAAGTGAGCACGAGTGACTGAGCGAAACGTATTGCATTGTTTCCACGATCCCTGATGGGACAGAGTTGTCATGTTCGATAGTTGCCAAGAACTATTCTTTCCTTGGTAAGAGGGGTTTCTAGTGGCACTGTGAGTTAGCTGGTATACAGGCGAACATACTTAGTGGGGGTGTCTGGAATCAGTCTGAACACCAATCCCACAGTCTATGTTGTCTAAAAGTGCAAATCCTATATAGGTTTATAGGAACTACACGACACTACAGGGTGCCACAAACTTCCATCCACCGACGATTCACCCAAGTCTCCCAATAAAAAAGGTACTGCACTTGTCTGTCTAGGCCTAGTTTCTCTGACAGGAAATGGCTCAAAATGCCACATGGATATATCACATTCTTCCACTCAAAACACACTTTTTTGCAAAACGGGTAGCTTTGGATTTTGGGCCGTAGCTTAGCTGGCACCTAGGGAAATCTAGTGAACCTGCACCTTTTTGAAAACTAAACAACCATGGTGGGCAGCCCCCACCCCTACATTAAAAAAAGCTTTCCCTAATGTTAAGTGGGCATTCTGCCTCCCAGGGGGAAGATCGGGGGTAAATACCCTCATCGTCCACCTGGGAGGAGGGCAGAAAGATGATTGCCCCATATAATTAGGTTGGGAGCATGCCCAATCCTATATATACATTATAACAAACACTTTCCCTGGTGCCTAGTGGGCTTTCTGCCCCCCAGGTGGGCAGATCATGGGCAATTAATCCCATCTGCCCCCCAAGGTGGGCAGAAAGACTGATACCCCATTTATTTGGAGTGGGGGCATGGCCCTTCCCATGATGGCAGCCCCACCCCTATATTTATTTCAGAAACGCTTTCCCTGTCTTCTAGTGGTTTTATGCTCCCATGGGGGGGCACATTGGGGGTAATTGCCCTCATTTTCTCCCTGGGGGCAGAAAGATTGATGCCCTATTTAGTTGGGTTGGGCAACCCCCACCCTTCTATAAAAAAGCTTTCCCAGGCATTTAGTGGGCTTTTTGACCCCAGGGGGACACGTTGGGAGTAATTACCCCCTCTGCCCCATGAGGGCAGAAAGACTAATGGCCCAATAATTGGGGTGTGGGCATGGTCATTTCCTTGGCAGGTAGCCTTCACTCCTATATTTTTGTTAAGATTCTTTTATCTGGCGTCTAGTGGGCTTTCTGCATCCCCCCAGGGGCAGTTGGGGTAATTACCCCATCTGCCTCCCAAGGGGGGCAGAAAGACTGATTCCAAATTTTTTGGGGTGGGGGCATGGTCATTCCCAAATTGGGCAGCCGCAACCCCTATATTTAAAAATATATATTTCCCTTGTGTCTTGTGGGCTTTCTGTCCTGCCAGGGGGGCAGATTGGGGGTAATTACTGCTATCCACCTCCCAGAGGGGGCTGATAGACCGTGGAAATTAAATGGGCTGGGGGAACACAAGCCCTTGCCTAAGGGGCCACTCCCCTATCCCTGGTGGCTATTGGCTGGATCCCTGCTTGGGGATTGCTCTCCTGTAGTGATCCCCAAGCAGGGAATCACTAAGCAGAGATATCTTTGGAAAGGGGAGATTCTCCTCTTTCCAATAATACCTCTTGTAGGAGAGTAGGATCTGCTTCACATGGGTACCCCCACTTTTTGCTGATGCTTCACTGTTTTTCGACATTAGTCTGGCTGGGGCCCTGCTAATCAGAACCCCAGCCTAGCTGCTTCCTCTCTAAAATGGTTTCCATGTGCCTTAGGCACATCACTGATTGGAATCTGGAGTGCCCTTATAAGTCCCTAGTATATGGTATACTATGTACCCAGGGCATAGGTACCTCAGAGGCCTACCAGGGGCTGCAGCATGTATTATGCCACCCCTGGAAGGCCATCCAAACTGACACCACAGGTCTGCTACTGCAGCCTGGGTAAGGTGGTGCATGCACTCCTTACTGTGATATAGGCTACCTATATCACTAAATACATACACACATATAAACCTATAAGTCACTCCTAAGGCAGGCCTTATCAATCCTAAAGGCAGAGTGCATGGTTCCTATGTGAGAGGGTGCTCCTGCATGAGCAGGGCCCCTCTGCAGCGTTCGGAGACCCTTCTCTGATGCTGTTTGTAGTGCAGCCTGACCATATACTCTTAAGCGCATTATAACCTTGCGTTAAATGCTAACTTTGGAATGGCTGCACCTAAACATGTCGTGTTTGGTGTCCAACATCTTGGAATACTACCCCCCGCCAATTCTGGTGGCGGGGGTAGCATTCCACCCTTCTAGAGGGAAAGACATGTTAACTCTGGCTAGCCCGGTAACTTCTTTCCAAAGCCCTGGCATCACAAAATGGATGCTGCTGCCACAGACACGAGTCTGGCCTCCTGCTGCTGGACGAAACTCCGGCAGGGGAGGCCTGGACAATAGGTTTCCTGTCCCAGGGAGGTGTGACCACCTCCCCAGACAGGATAATGTGTATTGGGGCTGGGCGGGAGCACTTTCGGGTGCTTTGAAGTCCTGCACTGGGGGCACACTTGGTGTCCCTAGTGCATACCCCAGTTCAAACCGGATCAGGGGCTTGCAGCCCCTGCTTTGGCACGAACTGGACAAAGGGAAAGGGGTGTAGCCACCCCTCTGCCCTGACCCACCCATAGGTGGGGCCACAGAGTAGTCCAACCCCTAAACTTAGTATAAGTATAGGAACCCAGACCTTAGGACTTTAGATTATCCCTGGACGAAACTCTGAAACAGAATCCTGGACCTTCGACGCTCTACTCAAGATTAGAGGATAGAAGAATCTCCCTTGGGGTCAAGGAGTGACTCCCTGCTTGGCAGGCACCAAAGACGCATCTGTCCGGTCTGCATTTCTGAAGCTCCCGTTGGACGCCGAAGTCTTCGCATCACCAGAGGTGGATTCTCAGACTTCCCCGAGGCTACCCTGAGTCCCCAGCAAAGCTAAGGCCCGTAGCTATCGTGGGTGACGTGAGACCATGACCCCTGGACACCGAGCACATTTGCAAGTGCATCCTCTTCTGGGTCTTCCACGAAGTCATGCTTTGGGCTCCGAGTAGCCCTAGCCTCCAGCACCAACTGCACCGAAGATCACTGGCCTCCACTCCACGAGTGTCCTGTGAGCCAGATCCACGTGCAACGTCTTGAGGCTCCTTCGCGGTTGCTAGCCCATTGGCTAGTAGCCCTTAACGAAGGCCAATCTTTTTCTTCTTGGGCATCCTGGTTGCTCCAGGCCTGCCCTCACTTACCCTTGCTGGGTGAGTTCCCCAGACCTTGCTGGTCTGCACCATCGACGATCTTCATCTTCACCGTGACTTGCCGTTGCCAAGGCTTGTTGGGTCCAATCTGGTCGCCGACACCTCAGCACTCGACAGACATTATGTACCAGCCCGAATCCCGCTCCTGGTCACCGACAACGCCTCCTGGACCTCGTGGCTGAAGAGTCAAAACGACCGTCAACGCACCTGAAGCACTCGACATCGGTGGGCATCTGTCCATCGCCTTCCTGGTCACTGGCTAGTGACCCAGACTCTGTCCCCTCTGCTTTCAGGTTCTTCAGATCTCCTATCCACTCTTGGATCCACCCGGACACTTTCCACTTGGTCGCCAGCAGCACTTTGCAGCAGATCGCCATTCAAATCGACGACGAAACCTGACCCCGAAAGGCACCTATGCACCCGGCTTCCCTGGGTGAGGTAACATGAGTACTCCGGTGCTCCCGTGGGTAGAGACTCTTCAAAGTACTAGTTCTCAAAGGGTTTGCTCCAAGTCCTCCTTTAAGTGTCCCTTTTCTTTAATTTCCTGATCGCGACTTTCTCCATAGAAGTCAACGGCGTATCGCGGTTGTGTATTTACACTGCACGCGTCCCCCGTGGGTCCCCTGTGTCACTACTTTGGGTGGTTCCTTGTGGTCCAAGCACTTCTAGAGGCTCTAGGCCTAGTGTCTAGTTCAGTCGTGGTTCTTATACCACTTTATTGGTATATGGTTTGGTACGCCCCTAGGGCCCAAACGTGTATTTGTGCTATTACTGTGTTTAAATAACTTCTAACTTATGTACTTCGAACTCTAGCCTCATAAAGAGACTAGAGGGGTGTGTTTAGCAATAAATACATATATTTTGAATATATACCTGGTGTGGTGCTCTTTCATTTGGTCACTCAAGAGATTATAGACTGGTAAAACAAGCTGCTTTACATTCCTTCAAGACTTAGCCTGAAGGCTGCTCTCCATAGCTACCACTAGGATAGCTTTCAATAAGGTTGTCTTTACCCTATCTCCAATAAGGGGTTGTTTGGACTGGTGCAAGGTGCCCACTATAATTAGTGGACAGCATATGCCAGGCCAACTTCTCACATTGGTGTGCAGCGTGTGGGATTCCAGCTTGCTATTGTTTTACCAGATAATCTCAATTGAATTGATCAACTGAAAACCACTAAAGGTACCTAAGGTACATATAATTTAAGCTTAGAATACAGTAAGTTCTACTAAACTTAGAGTTGTGTGTTAAGGGATAGCACACCCTTTCTACAACTCAAGAGAGTTTAGTAGGCCACACTAGAGTAGGTAGTGCATACACCACACCACACTAGTAATGTCTTTAAAAGTAGGATCTAGAGAATCCTTACCAGAAGCCACTGGGCTTCTTCCCTCCAAGTATGATACCCTCCCATTCTTGGAATTGAGAGCATTATGTAACTTGAGGAAATTAAGGACAGGCCAAAGTCCCACCACCCAACACCTTAAAGAGTTGTTGGTGGCTTATGACCTTAGTAAGCCCTTGGGGACTGAAGGGGTAGGAGCTGAGGGTGGGGCAGAAGAAGAGGAAGGGACCAGGGGTACCAATACCCCCAGCCCCCCTCTGAAACTGGCCAGGAGGGTGACAATGACCCTGACCTGGATAACCCAATCCCTCCTGTGGAAGATGAATAGGATGATCAGGATGATGCCCTCTTTGTCCCCCCAGGAAGGATTAAGAGTGTGCCCAGAAAGTCTAGATCTCCTTCTCAGGAGTCTAACCACTCTGGAACCTCAATAGGGAGCTCTGTCTCATCTCATAGGAGGGAATCCTCTCATGAGAGGAGAACAAGGCTGATTCAATATGAGGAAGCTCAGCTTGACCTCAGAAGGAAGCAAGTAGCCTTAGACAAGGAGTCCATAGATCTCTTTAGAGAGAAAAGAAAGTTGGGACTAGAGTCCCATGGTGGCAGCCATGTCCCTAGAGATAGGGAAAGGTCCTATGACCATAGGAACCTGAGCAAGATTGTCCCTCCCTATCAGAATGGGGATGACATCCACAAGTGGATAACTGCTCTAGAGAGGGCCTGTAAAGTACAGAAGGTCCCTCAGGAGCAGTGGGCAGCAATCTTGTGGCTCTCCTTTGCAGACAAAGGTAGAGATAAGCTCCTCACTGTTAGAGAGGAGGATGCTGATAATTACAAGGTCTTGAAGAGTGCTCTTATTGATGGGTTTGGCCTAACCACTGAACAGTACAGGTTGAAGTTCAGAGATACCCAAAAAGCACAGACTCAAGACTGGGTAGACTATGTGGATTGTTCTGCCAAGGCTCTGGAAGGCTGGTTGATGGGCAGTAAGGTGTGTGACTTCTCAGGATTGTACAATCTGATAATGAGGGAGCAGATTCTTAATAACTGTCAAAATCAGCTGTTGCATCAATACCTGGTAGACTCTGATCTGACCTCTCCCCAAGAATTGGGAAAGAAGGCAGACAAATGGGTCAGAACCAGGGTGAAGCAGAAGGTACAGAACCAAGGTGGGGACACCAAGAAGCAAGATGCTAAGAACTCTGAAAAGGGTGGGGAGAAGGGTAAAGATCAAAAGTCTTCATCAGGCCCCCAAAATCTTCTTCAGGTGGGGATTCACAGTCTACCAAAGGGAAAGGCCAAAGAAAACCATGGTGCAAGGTCTGTAAGCAAAAGACCCACTGGACCAGTGATTGCACCAAGTCCAAAGACTCAAGTCCAGCACCCACCAATGCCCCTAAGGCACCTGTTCCCCCTAGTGCAGTTACAGTTGGTGGGAGTGCTCCAGCCAAGGGTTTAGTAGGGTTCACCCTGGGTACTGAGTTGGGCTCTGACCTAGTCAGAGAACTGACTCAGGCTGTGTTAGTCTGTGATGGAGGCATGGATGTGCCCTCCTCTATGAGTCCCAGTAATCTGGGCAAGTACAGACAACAGCCTTTAATCAATGGACGAGAGGCTTTGGCATTTAGGGACACAGGGGCAAGTGTCACAATGGTGACACAAGACCTTGTGAATCCTGGGCAAGTTATACTTGGTGAGATGTACCAAGTGACCAATGCTAGCAATGTCAGAACAGACCATACTCTGGCAGTTGTTAACTTCTCCTGGGGAGGGGTAACTGGCCTTAAGAAGGTTGTGGTGAGTGCAAACCTACCAGTCGAATGCTTGCTTGGCAATGACTTAGAGACTTCTGCTTGGGCAGAAGTGGAGCTCAGGACCCATGCAGAAATGCTGGGGATCCCTGCAGATGTGTTTGCTGTGACCAGGTCACAAGCCAAAATGTCTAGCACTGAACAGGCCTTGGATTCTGGAAGAATGGACCAAGTGCCTTCCAAGAGGAGGAGTAGTAGGGTTAAGGCAGTGCCTTCCCCTTGGCTCAGGAGGAAGATCAGTCCCTTGAGGGGGATGATCTCAGTCCTGAAGAAGGAACTGTCCCAGAGGAACTTGAACCTGACCAGGTTGAGTTCTTGGGGACAGGGGGACCTTCTAGGGCAGATCTGAGCCAGGAGCAGCAGAGCTGCCCCTCCCTTGAACCCCTCAGACAGCAAGCTGCTGCTGAGGCTGCTGGGAAAGCTAGTGGTCCCCATACAGTGTATTGGGATGATGGACTCCTGTACTCAGAGAGTAGAGACCCCAAGCCTGGTGCTACCAGGAGGTTGGTTATACCTCTGAAGTTCAGGGGCTTCCTATTGACCCTAGCCCATGATATTCCCTTGGCAGGTCACCTGGGCCAGAACAAGACTTGGGACAGAATTGTCCCTCACTTTCACTGGCCCCACATGTCTGAAGACACCAAGGAGTTTTGTCTCTCCTGTGTAACCTGCCAGGCCAGTGGCAAGGCAGGTGGCACTACAAAGGCCCCCTGATACCACTACCTGTGGTGGGGGTGCCCTTTGAAAGGGTAGGGATTGACATTGTTGGTCCCATGGATCCCCAAACAGCATCTGGGCACAGGTTTATCCTGGTGGTAGTGGATCATGCCACCAGGTACCCAGAAGCTATTCCCCTCAGGACCACTACAGCACCTGTGGTGGCAAGGGCCCTCCTGGGAATTTTCTCAAGAGTGGGCTTTCCTAAGGAGGTAGTATCAGACAGGGGTGCTAACTTCATGTCTGGGTACTTAAAAGCAATGTGGAAGGAGTGTGGAGTGACTTATAAGTTCACCACACCCTATCACCCACAATGCAATGGTTTAGTTGAGAGATTCAACAAAACCTTGAAGGGCATGATTAAAGGGCTCCCAGAAAAGCTTAGGCGAAGATGGGACATACTCTTGCCCTGCCTTTTATTTGCATATAGGGAGGTGCCTCAGAAGGGGTTGGTTACAGCCCTTTTGAACTTCTGTTTGGCCACCCTGTGAGGGGTCCACTGTGCTTGGTGAAGGAAGGATGGGAGTTACCTCTCAAGCCCCCAAAGCAAGACATAGTGGACTATGTACTTGGTCTCCGCTCCCGGATGGCTGAGTATATGAAAAAGGCAACCAAAAACCTTGAGGCTAGCCAGGAACTTCAAAAGGCCTGGCATGACCAAAGAGCTGTCCTGACTGTTTACCAGCCAGGACAGAAGGTGTGGGTGTTGGAGCCAGTGGCCCCAGCAGCTCTCCAAGACAAATGGAGTGGACCCCACACTATTGTTGAGCAGAAGGGTGAGGTTACCTACTTAGTAGACCTAGGAACACCCAGGAGTCCCCACAGGGTTCTCCATGTCAACAGGTTAAAACCATATGTGGACAGGGCAGACATGGGCTTGCTCATGGCTACTGATGAAGGGCAGGAGGAAGAGAGTGACCCACTCCCTGACCTGCTCTCACAGAACCCTGACGATGGGTCAGTAGATGGTGTAGCCTTGGCAGGCAGACTCACTACCCAGCAACAAACTGATTGTAGACAGGTGCTCAATCAGTTTAGACATATGTTTTCACTGACACCCAGTCAGACCACCTGGTGCACTCATGAAGTGGACACTGGGGACAGTCTGCCTATTAAAAATAAGATTTATAGGCAACCTGACCATGTCAGGGACTGTATCAGGACTGAAGTCCAGAAAATGTTGGAGTTGGGAGTTATTGAACCCTCAGATAGCCCTTGGGCTAGTCCAGTGGTCCTTGTGCCAAAACCTCACAGCAGTGGTGGAAAAAGAGAGATGAGGTTTTGTGTGGACTACAGGGGTCTCAATGCAGTCACTAGGACTGATGCCCATCCAATACCAAGGGCAGATGAGCTCATAGATACTTTGGCCTCAGCCAAATATCTCAGCACATTTGACTTGACAGCTGGCTACTGGCAGATCAGACTAGCTGATACTGCAAAGCCCAAAACAGCATTCTCAACCCCTAGTGGGCATTATCAATTTGTGGTGATGCCCTTTGGTCTGAAGAATGCACCTGCCACTTTCCAGAGGTTGGTGAATACAGTTCTCACAGGTCTGGAAGCCTATAGTGCAGCATATCTAGATGATATTGCTGTCTTTAGCTCCACCTGGGAGGATCACCTGGTCCACCTCAGGAATGTTTTACAGGCCCTGCAAAAGGCAGGCCTGACTATCAAGGCCACTAAGTGCCAGATAGGGCAGAGTCAGGTTGTGTACCTGGGCCACCTTGTGGGTGGAGGCCAGGTTCAACCTTTGCAGAGCAAGATCCAGACTATCATGGACTGGACTGCTCCCACTACCCAGACTCAGGTGAGAGCCTTCTTAGGCCTGACTGGGTACTATAGGAGATTTGTCAAGGGGTATGGATCAATAGTGACACCCCTGAATGACTTAACTTCTAAGAAAATGCCCAAAAAGGTTCAGTGGACAGCTAGCTGTCAAAAGGCATTTGATGACCTGAAGCAGGCCATGTGCACTGCTCCCATTCTACAGAGTCCTGATTACTCCAAGAAGTTCATTGTTCAAACTGATGCATCTGAATTGGGGGTAGGGGCTGTACTGTCACAATTGAATGAAGAAGGTCAGGATCAGCCAGTAGCTTTCATTAGCAGAAGGCTGACCCCTAGAGAGAAACGTTGGTCAGCCATAGAGAGGGAGGCCTTTGCTGTGGTCTGGGCTCTGAAGAAGTTGAGGCCATACTTGTTTGGTACCCACTTCCTGGTTCAGGCAGACCATAAGCCCCTCTTATGGCTAAAACAAATGAAGGGTGAAAACCCCAAACTGCTTAGGTGGTCCATTTCCCTACAGGGGATGGACTTTACAGTGGAACATAGACCTGGGAGTAACCATGCCAATGCAGATGGACTCTCTAGGTACTTCCACTTAGAACATGAAGACTTAACTGGGCAAGGTTAGTTTAATGTCCCTACGTTTGGGGGGTTGTGTAGGAGAGTAGGATCTGCTTCACATGGGTACCCCCACTTTTTGCTGATGCTTCACTGTTTTTCGACATTAGTCTGGCTGGGGCCCTGCTAATCAGAACCCCAGCCTAGCTGCTTCCTCTCTAAAATGGTTTCCATGTGCCTTAGGCACATCACTGATTGGAATCTGGAGTGCCCTTATAAGTCCCTAGTATATGGTATACTATGTACCCAGGGCATAGGTACCTCAGAGGCCTACCAGGGGCTGCAGCATGTATTATGCCACCCCTGGAAGGCCATCCAAACTGACACCACAGGTCTGCTACTGCAGCCTGGGTAAGGTGGTGCATGCACCTCTTACTGTGATATAGGCTACCTATATCACTAAATACATACACACATATAAACCTATAAGTCACTCCTAAGGCAGGCCGTATCAATCCTAAAGGCAGAGTGCATGGTTCCTATGTGAGAGGGTGCCCCTTCATGAGCAGGGCCCCTCTGCAGCGTTCGGAGACCCTTCTCTGATGCTGTTTGTAGTGCAGCCTGACCATATACTCTTAAGCGCATTATAACCTCGCGTTAAATGCTAACTTTGGAATGGCTGCACCTAAACATGTCGTGTTTGGTGTCAAACATCTTGGAATACTACCCCCCGCCAATTCTGGCGGCGGGGGTAGCATTCCACCCTTCTAGAGGAAAAGACATGTTAACTCTGGCTAGCCCGGTAACTTCTTTCCAAAGCCCTGGCATCACAAAATGGATGCTGTTGCCACAGACACGAGTCTGGCCTCCTGCTGCTGGACGAAACTCCGGCAGGGGAGGCCTGGACAATAGGTTTCCTGTCCCAGGGAGGTGTGACCACCTCCCCAGACAGGATAATGTGTATTGGGGCTGGGCGGGAGCACTTTCGGGTGCTTTGAAGTCCTGCTCTGGGGGCACACTTGGTGTCCCTGTGCATACCCCAGTTCAAACAGGATCAGGGGCTTGCAGCCCCTGCTTTGGCGTGAACTGGACAAAGGGAAAGGGGTGTAGCCACCCCTCTGCCCTGACCCACCCATAGGTGGGGCCACAGAGTAGTCCAACCCCTAAACTTAGTATAAGTATAGGAACCCAGTCCTTAGGACTTTAGATTATCCCTGGACGAAACTCTGAAACAGAATCCTGGACCTTCGACGCTCTACTCAAGATTAGAGGACAGAAGAATCTCCTTGCTTGGCAGGCACCAAAGACGCATCTGTCCGGTCTGCATTTCTGAAGCTCCCGTCGGACGCCGAAGTCTTCGCATCACCAGAGGTGGATTTTCAGACTTCACCGAGGTTACCCTGAGTCCCCAGCAAAGCTGAGGCCCGTAGCTATCGTGGGTGACGTGAGACCGTGACCCCTGGACAACGAGCACATTTGCAAGTGCATCCTCTTCTGGGTCTCCCACGAAGTCGTGCTTTGGGCTCCAAATAGCCCTAGCCTCCAGCACCAACTGCACCGAAGATCACTGGCCTCCACTCCACGAGTGTCCTGTGAGCCAGATCCACGTGCGATGTCTCAAGGCTCCTTCGCGGTCGCTAGCCCGTTGGATAGTAGCCCTTAACGAAGGCCAATCTTTTTCTTCTTGGGCATCCTGGTTGCTCCAGGTCTGCCCTCACTTACCCTCGCTGGGTGAGTTCCCCAGACCTTGCTGGTCTGCACCATCGACGATCTTCATCTTCACCGAGACTTGCCGTTTCCAAGGCTTGTTGGGTCCAATCCGGTCGCCGACACCTCAGCACTCGACAGACATCGTGTACCAGCCCGAATCCCACTCCTGGTTGCCGACAACGCCTCCTGGACCTCGTGGCTGAAGAGTCAAGATGACCGTCAACGCACCTGAAGCACTCGACATCGGTGGGCATCTGTCCATCGCCTTCCTGGTCACTGGCTAGTGACCCAGACTCTGTCCCCTCTGCTTTCAGGTTCTTCAGATCTCCGATCCACTCTTGGATCCACCCGGACACTTTCCACTTGGTCGCCAGCAGCACTTTGCAGCAGATCGCCATTCAAATCGACGACGAAATCCGACCCCGAAAGGCACCTATGCACCCGGCTTCCCTGGGTGAGGTAACACGAGTACTCCGGTGCTCCCGTGGGTAGAGACTCTTCAAAGTACTAGTTCTCAAAGGGTTTGCTCCAAGTCCTCCTTTAAGTGTCCCTTTTCTTTAATTTCCTGATCGCGACTTTCTCCATAGAAGTCAACGGCGTATCGCGGTTGTGTATTTACACTGCACGCTGCCCCCGTGGGTCCCCTGTGTCACTACCTTGGGTGGTTCCTTGTGGTCCAAGCACTTCTAGAGGCTCTAGGCCTAGTGTCTAGTTCAGTCGTGGTTCTTATACCACTTTATTGGTATATGGTGTGGTACGCCCCTAGGGCCCAAACGTGTATTTGTGCTATTACTGTGTTTAAATAACTTCTAACTTATGTACTTCGAACTCTAGCCTCATAAAGAGACTAGAGGGGTGTGTTTAGCAATAAATACATATATTTTGAATATATACCTGGTGTGGTGCTCTTTCATTTGGTCACTCAAGAGATTATAGACTGGTAAAACAAGCTGCTTTACATTCCTTCAAGACTTAGCCTGAAGGCTGCTCTCCATAGCTACCACTAGGATAGCTTTCAATAAGGTTGTCTTTAACCTATCTCCAATAAGGGGTTGTTTGGACTGGTGCAAGGTGCCCACTATAATTAGTGGACAGCATATGCCAGGCCAACTTCTCACACCTCTCCCAACGGAATCAGTGCTCGGGGGCTGAGATATGCCCTCGTCCACTGATTCAGTGAAAGTAAAATGAGTCCATCAGAGCATTTTACTTTAACTTTCCTGTAATGTCTCCAGTGCTGCATGCTGGTCGGCATTGCAAGAAAAAACATAACCAATCAGTTTGCTCAGAAAGTTCTTCCCGATCAGCCTGATGTAGAAATATAACAAAGGACTCCCTCTGATGCAGAGCACCAAAGGGGCCTTTAAGTACCTCCCCAGTGTCTGCCAATGGCCAACACCTGCACTGGGGAGGTACACAGCCGCCTGCCATTGGCGGATGGTCGCACATAAAAGGTTAAGCCAAGTAACAATTTTTTAAGTATACTACCATGGCATGCCACATTATAGATGAAAACATCTCCACTGTATTCCAATCAAACATGGGTTATATTGATGATTCTGATAATTAATAATTGTTTGATGAAATTCCTAAGCTCAGGAAAAGCTGACTATTGGATCAGGAGTTGAGCAACTGGTATTCTCAGTTGAACGATGTGTTGCCATTATGACTTGTTCAGTGATAATGTGCATCATTCATAAACAAGCTTTGGCAAAGTCAGTAGGTCTGGCATTAGTCACCATTCTTTTGCCAATTCTTATTTTCTTTCGTCATGGTTTTTGCAACACTTTATTATTTAGGAAGCTCCAGAGCCCTCATTAAATCTAAAAACAAAAAAACATTGGCTGTAGGCAAACATGCTTTTTTTGTCTCAAAAAGTACATATTACCGTAGCCATACCATGGTCATAACATGGCAATTCTTATTTTCTTTCGTCATGGTTTTTGCAACACTTTATTATTTAGGAAGCTCCAGAGCCCTCATTAAATCTAAAAACAAAAACATTGGCTGTAGGCAAACATGCTTTTTTTGTCTCAAAAAGTACATATTACCGTAGCCATACCATGGTCATACCATGGCAATTCTTATTTTCTTTCGTTATGGTTTTTGCAACACTTTATTATTTGGGAAGCTTCAGAGCCATGCTTTTTCTGTCTCAAAAAAGTGCATATTACCATAGTACTCCATGGCACACAAGGGAGCTACTTTGTGTGTGGATGTACTCCTAATGAAAGGGCAGCATGCCTTAACTCATAGTGAAGTCAGTCAATGGCTGAAGTGGGCTGATACATTGCCCCTTGATGCATGCTGGAGTGAGTCAGGGCCGGACTGGGAATCGAAACCAGCCCTGGCAAACAGCTCAGCCGGCCCCCCTAGGAGGCGAGGGGGGGTGCGGCCGAGCTGCTTCCTAGGGTCAGTTTCGGCCGATTTTAATACAGGGGGCCAATATTGCCGGCCCCCGGTAACAAAAATGGCCCCTCAGGGGCCCAAAACCGGCCCCTACCCTGGCGGCCTACTGGGGAAACGCCCGGTGCCCGATGCGGCCAGTCCAGCCCTAGAGTGAGTGGAAGAAAAATGTGAGTGACATAATCACAGATTAATGGATGAAGTCTGGCTGAATTCCCCTATAACTAACTATGCTATACATACTTTTAGTACAATCTAAAGTCCTTGGCTAACACAGACCTAAAAAAAGCCAATCAGCCTGGCATTGTCTGCCAGCCTCTTTCCTTTGAGGAGAAAGAAGGCAAGAAAGAAAAAGGCAAGAGAAAAGGGAAAATAGGAAGGAATGGAAAAAAGAAGCAAGGCAGGTGAATAAAGGAAGAAGGGCAAGGCAGGAAGGAAAAAAGGCTAAAAAGGAAAGAGGGCAAAAAAGAATGGAAGAATAAAAGAAGGAAAGAAAGAATGCATAAAGGAAAGAGTAAAATATCCAGCAAGAAGGAAAGAAGGCAAAACATCCAGTAAGAAGGAAAGAAAGAAGAAGAAAAAAAAGAGACGAAGGTTAAAAAGAAAGAAAAAGGGAAAGGAAAGAAAAAGGGAAAGGAAAGGAAAGGAGGCAAAAGAAATTAGGAAAGAAGGCAAAAAAGAAAGAAAAAGGAAAGAAAGATGGAAATAAAGAGGGCAATTAAGAATGAAAGAAGGAAAGAATGAAAAAAGGAAAGCAAGAAAGAAGGAAAGCAGGTAAAACAGAACAAAAGAAGGCAAAAAGAAAAAAAGAAGAAAAGAAAATTGGAAGGAAGGCAAGCAAGAAAGAAAAAAGGAAACAAGAGAGAAACAACAAATTGAACAATTGAGAGAAAAAATGAAAGAAGACAAAGAAAGAAAGAATGAAAGAAAGAAGGCAAAAAAGAAGGAAACAGAATGAAACAAAAACAGAAGGGAAAAACAGAAATAAAGCAAAAAGATAAGGAAAAGAAGGCAAGAAAGAAGGAAAAATAGATGTCAAAAATAGAAAGAAGGAAAGAAAGAAGGCATAAAGGGAGGAACAAAAAAAGAACAAAATAAGGAAAGTAGAACAGAAAGAAAGAAAGAAAGAAGGCAAAAAAGCGAAGGAAGGCAAGAAGGAAAGAAAGAAGGAATGAAAGAGGAAAGAAGAAAAACAGCAAGAATTAAAGGCAAGAAAGAAAGAAATAGGGAAAGAAAGGAGGCAAGACAGAAAGAAATAATGAAGGAGGTAAGAAAAAGGAAAGAAGGAAAGAAAAAGGAAAAAGAAGGAAGGAAAGATGATGAAAGAAGGAAGGAAAGAGGGTTCACAGTATAAAATATTGGGGGAAAAAACAAGTTACACCCCACTTATGTTTGAATAAAAGTGTTACAACTGTGCTCATAATTAACCAGGAAAAGCAAAGTTTATTAAACAACCATTGGTGAAACAGAGTCCAGGAACACAATATGATATGCTGTGAAATAGCAGAAGTCAGATAAACAAAGTCAATGCAAAAAGGAATTTACAACAGCATTGGCAGGAGACAGGAAATGATAAAGCTGGAATGTGCCCTGTGCTCACTTCAAATGAGTCCTGCTATCAAATCAGACAACACTAAGGAAATGATAAAGTAAAAACAGAAACACTGGAACTAAAGAGATCTACCTTGTGTGCAGATATCCACCTTGTGAAAGAGTAAAGTGCAGTCACTCAAAGTGAAATTAACCAGAGGCTGAAGAATGCTGACCCATTGCCCCATTATGTATTCTGTAGTGGGAGGAAGCCAAATGTAAATAACACAGCAATAGACCAATGAATGAAGAGAGGTGGCTGAAAGCCCCTTTAAATAAGTATATTATACATATTGTTTTAGTAAAATCCAAAGGTCTTGGCTAACGCCAGAATTAAAAAGAGGACTATTCTCATTTCCAACAGCAAGGAAAAAGGCAGTAGAAGCTGGTGTTTTGATAAAGTGGCGGGCGGCGGGCATAGGGGAGTGGAGTGACGGACAGATGGAGAGACAAACAAAGAAAAAAACGAAAATACACATCGCTGCATCACGCTCCTCTCTGCTCCTCTCACTGCAGGCACAGGCTCCCAGACTCCACTGCGGCCAATCCTGACACTGCTTTCATGCATGAGATCAGCGTCAGAGTTGGCCTGAGTGCACTTGATTTGCAATCCCAGTTAGACTGGGAGCCTGTGCCTGCTCTCTCCAACCCGGCACTGCAGCACTGGTTGGCGAGAGCTTTAGTGCACATGATGGTTTGGCCGTCCTGAGATGGCCGGCCAAACCGCCATGCACACTGAGAGCAGTGCAACCACTCACCCTAGTGCCTGTCATGCGCTTGCCCCACCCCTAAGACTCGACTCCGAGAGCAACAATAAAACAATAATAAACGAGGGTTTATTATGGTTTTATTTTTCATTTTTTTGGGCTGCTGGAAGGCAGGGGCGACGCTCGTCCGTCATAACAGAGGAGCCACCTACTGGAAACAGGTGAAAAAAACCCAGCTCTAATGAAGAGTAGATGTGCAAGGAGGTGACTGTAGAGCATTATCAGTATAAAATTCAGCAGGGGAAGGTTTAATAAACATGTCAAGGAACATAATCTATAAAGTTGTATTTTTGTTCACTGGACACTTTACCAGTGGCCCAAAAATTCACATTCTTATCCATGCCTTCTCTCTTGCAGGTGATTTTTAACCTGATCAAGCAACCCTGGAGCTTTGGTGCATTTAAAATGGGATATGATGCCAAGAACAATTTTTCAAAAGGTCATTACAGAAACAACATTTATAAACTGGAGTGGACTGTACTTTGGCTGGTGATCGAGGGAAACTTATTTATCCAAAGATTCACTTTAAAAAATGAAACAAGATGCCTCAACCTGATTGTAAAGCATAAAACTGATGGTAATAGCGAAGGTCTTATGCTAAACAAGGTCAAGATTGAGACTTTCTGGCACCCCAGCAGAGCCATACAAAAATGAGAGCAGTGAAGATGAATGAGCTCTCAGAATTCTTTTGCAGAGATCAGTGGGCTCTGAAATTGGCCTGTGCTCAAATGCCACAAGGCCTGTATGAGTCTGGGCTAATGATGATTACTCGTTCGCTGCGAGCTGTTGCCTGCTAGCCTACCCTTTACACAGAACCACATCTCTGCCTCATTTCTGGTGCCCACCTTGACACAGCTTTCAATTTTCTTTTTGTAAAAAGGAGCTTTAGGCCCATACATGTTCCTTTTGATGGCTAAATCACTAACTTTCTAGGAACTGCATCCCAAAATATGCGTTTTGTCAACAGTGGGAAACAAGTACTGGATTTTCTAAAACATGAAAGCATAGCTGAAAAAAATGCAAACAAATTGCATTTCTTTGCAAATGATATTAATATGACAATCATACAGTGGGATTCATTAAAAATGGTCCCTTTTAATGTGTCTAAGAGGGAACCCAGAGTTACTCAGATGTATTCATTGCAACAAAATTAATCATAAAGAAGACAAAACACAAGACTGATATAGTTTGCAACTTGTAATTTTTTGACTCCAATCAAGTGTAAACGATCAACAAAATAATTGATCATAGTGCAAACTGCACAGTGCTCCAATAGTGATTATATTTACAAAGAACATAGATAAAAGACGTTGTACAATTCCCAATGGTTGTATGCATTAATTGATATAATTCATAGCAGGGTTTGCAAATGTCAGTGTGGAATACCTTGAAGGTAAATGACATGTAACAACCAAGAGGGAGGGTTCGTCAATGTTTCGACCCCATGTGACTGTTAGGGTCTCTTCAGGACATAGTCATCTGACTAGCAGCAATGGTTTTCTAACTTTTTAATGCTGTGCCCACTTCATGAAATTAAACGTTGTTTTCTTACAGTTATTCAAAAAAAATGTGTTATAACTGACCATGTTTGCCTTATGTCCATAAGATTATTTTGCCTTCACTACCCAATTTTTTCTGAACCACTTTTTGTTGGCCCTAGGACTTGAGCACTTTATCCTGCTGATCAGTGATGCCTGTGCTCTCCCTTTTAAACATGGCAAAATTGGCATTTTCCTAATTGCCACATTTAGTTTAGTTATAATTCCCTAGTATATGGTACTATTTGTACCTAGGGCTTTTAAATTAAATTCTACAAGTGGGCTGCAGTCCTTTTTGTGACACCCACTATAGTAGCACAGAAAAACATGCCTCAGACTTGCCATTGCAGCCTGTAGGTCAGTTGTAAACTGCTATTTCAACCTGGCAACGTAAACCTTTTGCCAGGCCTAAAAAAAAAAGGGCATGCATACTTAAGTTGTACATCACCTGGCAGTGAAAAACCTCCAAAGATATTTTTCACTTTTAGAGTGGCTGGCTCTCCCATAGATAAGCACTGGGTTACATTATAACAACTTATAATACATAATTTCAGTTTGTGTCTAGCTAGAAAAAAAATTCAATTACTCAATTTAATAGTAATTCAAAATCCAATCCAATGATCAATTCTGATGATTTTAAACTACTAATTTGAAAATGCCACTTATAAAAGGTTTAAGCAAAGGGTAAGGCCTGAACTTGTTTGACTTTAGTGGCGTTTTTTAATTCACGCTGAAGCAAACTATTGATTTTTGTTTGAATCGGTACTTTATTTATACCGTTTATTTCACTTTTTTTAGTTTTGCATTTTACACTCAAAAGTGGAAAAAGATAATATGGTCTGTTTTACAGAAAGTTCATATATACAAAAACACTAGACAACAATACTGTGTTGTGAATACACAATATGAACAAAATACTGTGTTGAGAATACACAATATAACAAACATGAATATAAAACATTCAATAAAATGTGCTGACACACATTTTCTAACTAGACTACAATACCGTGTTTTGGAAGCACAATATGGACAAAATACTGTGTTGTGAATACACAATATAAACATTCAATTAAATGTGCTGACACATATTTCTAAATTCTTATATGCATCATGAGTTCAATAAAGGAAAATTTAAACACAGGGAACAATTTAGGGGCCGATTCCGATCTCGGTCGGAGGCGCACCCAATACCATTCGGTCGGGAAAAAAGCCATGCGAATGCCTGTTTCCCGACCGATCCGTACATCATACCGAACGAGTAAGTACGATGCGCACAACAGCACAGAATCCGGCCGAGTCGTACTCACCCAATCCAGGTCCTGTTCTCCGACCGAGGCGAATCCGGAAACGCAGAATCGAGTCGCACGGAAGGGAAAATGCAGCCCCGTCCGGCCGAACAAGTACGATGCGCTTTCCGTACGCGCCGAACCCGTCGCTACGTCCGGCACGTCAAAGCTTCCGGGAGAGGCGCACATAAGCTCCGATTCGCGCCACAACACGATCCACGGCTACGAGGCGAACACGCCAGCGACGAGGACGACGCGAAGCAACGAGAAAGACGAACGACACGAACCAACCATGAATCCCTTCGTCCCGATCCTACCAATATTCTACATTTAGTACCGGAACAGGCACAGACGCGTACGGCGCAGAAGGTAAGTCAGACACCAACCACAAAAACATACAACACGTACACGACACATCACACACACACAGAGGGATGCAGAATTTACTTACACCAGCAACAGCAGCACCATAGGGGCGGGATGCCCATCACCAATGCCACATATGCACACAGGGGCCTGGATGCGCACCACCACTACCACCCCTACCCAGGGGGCCGGATGCCAACCACTACTACCACCCTTAGCCATGGGGGTGCCAGATGCCCACCACTACTACCACCCTTACCCAGGGGGGGCTGGATGCCTACCACTACTACCACCCTTACCCAGGGGGGGCTGGATGCCTACCACTACTACCACCCTTAGCCAGGGGGGCGCCAGATGCCCACCACCACTACCACCCTTACCCAGGGGGGGCTGGATGCCTACCACTACTATCACCCTAAGCCAGGGGGGCTGGATGCCAACCACTACTACCACACTTAGCCATGGGGGTGCCAGCTGCCCACCACTACTACCACCCTTACCAAGGGGGGGCTGGATGCCTACCACTACTACCACCCTTAGCCATGGGGGTGCCAGATGCCCACCACCACTACCACCCTTACCCAGGGGGGGCTGGATGCCTACCACTACTATCACCCTAAGCCAGGGGGGCTGGAGGCCTACCACTACTACCACCCTTAGCCATGGGGGTGCCAGATGCCCACCACTACTACCACCCTTACCCAGGGGGGGCTGGATGCCTACCACTACTACCACCCTTAGCCATGGGGGTGCCAGATGCCTACCACCACTACCACCCTTAGCCAGGGGGGGCTGGATGCCTACCACTACTACCACCCTTAGCCAGGGGGGTGCCAGATGCCCACCACTACTACCACCCTTACCCAGGGGGGCTGGATGCCTACCACAACTACCACCCTTACCCAGGGGGGGCTGGATGCCTACCACTACTACCACCCTTACCCAGGGGGGGCTGGATGCCTACCACTACTACCACCCTTAGCCAGGGGGGTGCCAGATGCCCGCCACCACTACCACCCTTACCCAGGGGGGTGCCAGATGCCTACCACTACTACCACCCTTACCCAGGGGGGGCTGGATGCCTACCACTACTACCACCCTTAGCCATGCGGGTGCCAGATGCCCACCACCACTACCACCCTTACCCAGGGGGGGCTGGAAGTCCACCACTACTACCACCCTTAGCCAGGGGGGTGCCAGATGCCTACCACTACTACCACCCTTACCCAGGGGGGCTGGATGCCTACCACTACTACCACCCTTAGCCAGGGGGGTGCCAGATGCCCACCACCACTACCACCCTTACCCAGGGGGGCTGGATGCCTGTCACTACTACCACCTCTACCCATGGGGGGCTGGATGCCTACCACCAACACCACCCCCACTCATAGGATGGACAATGCATGACACAACCAGCACACCACAACCTAGGGAATGCAAGAAAAAGACATCCCCCAACACCACGACAAGCGTGTGTAGACTGTGTCAAATGCCTACAACACTGAACATGACTTTGAACATACAATGTGACCCCCTATCACATGTGCCACACATATATGTGTGTGGCCCCCACAATGCAAGCAGGCCATGACCATTGTGGCAATGGGGTCCAAACCCCCATCATCACAGTGACCAAAAGGTAAGTGTGGGGTCCATAGCTGAAGCACATTTTGAACATTGTGGCAATGGGGTCCAAACCCCCATCATCACAGTGACCAAAATGTAAGTGTGGGGTCCATAGCTGGAGCACATTTTGAACATTGTGGCAATGGGGTCCAAACCCCCATCATCACAGTGACCAAAATGTAAGTGTGGGGTCCATAGCTGAAGCACATTTTGAACATTGTGGCAATGGGGTCCAAACCCCCATCATCACAGTGACCAAAAGGTAAGTGTGGGGTCCATAGCTGAATCACATTTTGAACATTGTGGCAATGGGGTCCAAACCCCCATCATCACAGTGACCAAAAGGTAAGTGTGGGGTCCATAGCTGAAGCACATTTTGAACATTGTGGCAATGGGGTCCAAACCCCCATCATCACAGTGACCAAAATGTAAGTGTGGGGTCCATAGCTGAAGCACATTTTGAACATTGTGGCAATGAGGTCCAAACCCCCATCATCACAGTGACCAAAATGTAAGTGTGGGGTCCATAGCTGAAGCACATTTTGAACATTGTGGCAATGGGGTCCAAACCCCCATCATCACAGTGACCAAAAGGTAAGTGTGGGGTCCATAGCTGAATCACATTTTGAACATTGTGGCAATGGGGTCCAAACCCCCATCATCACAGTGACCAAAAGGTAAGTGTGGGGTCCATATCTGAAGCATATTTTGAACATTGTGGCAATGGGGTCCAAACCCCCATCATCACAGTGACCAAAATGTAAGTGTTGACAAAGAAAAAGCTGCAACTGCCAAACTGCATGGATGATTCCTGGTCACAGAACATAAAACACATCAGTGGCAAAGTAGTGCATGTGTCCCATTGCAACATAGATTGGGGGAGGCAAATACTGCAGTGCAAATAAGACATACCTTTGGCCATGTGCAGACAAACAACACCCATGGGGGCTGACACAGTCAACATTCATCAATGACACAATGACAGAAGTGACCATCAGAATGCAGACCCACATATTTGCACCAATGGGCACACAAATGCAGATACCCTGTGGAGACTGTAGATGTGAGGTGAACAGATACCATACCATGGCAGCAATGGGACACACAAACCATGATCATTGTGCTGACTGATGACCTAGGAGTCCCAGGGACAGCAGGGGAAACCCACCAAACTACATACAGCCAATGGCACACCTAAGATATGCCAATGCAGTGGTGCAGATGCACAAACACAAACAGGCAGACCCACACTGCACATCAAACACAACAGGTGAGGGGGGAGGGTGCCAGTGTCCCCAGGCAACCACACAACACATGAGGAGGCCTGATTACCAATTATACAGATGTGCATACAGTGCCACACAAAGGTAACTCATGGATCCAAATCCCCTATGTGGGCAATCAGGCATTGTCAGATGACAGGGAGCACAAATCACACATGTCACACAGGCACGTAGGAACAGCAACTGACACAGCAAGACACAGACACACCACAGCACTACCCCCAGGGCCCCCACAATGTGGTGACCCTGGGCTGCATTACAATCCCACTGTGATGACAAAGCTAAATGTCGTTCACACTTTGAACCACAGTCATGTGTCCTGAGCAACAAACTACCATCACACCTACACAAGCACAAATCAATCAGCACGGCCAGTAAGCCAAGGCCAACATAGAGGCAGGGGTCTAGCCGGGCAACAACTCTCATCTGCACACACTCAACACCACACACCTCGACCTCCAACAATGTGCAGCAGTGAAGCACACATGCACTGGTGACATTGCACATGCACCCATGACAATTCCAGGGTGGTGGGTGGGAACCAAGGTGCAGAAACACATCACACATGGCCACTCAACAAGACTCCTGAATGTCTGACACACTGCACACTACGCTGTACATGGACATGATGGCAATACCACACCAACCAATGGGATCCCAGCCACAGCCACACACCAATGAAGAAGCCAAGGTCACCCACAAAGAACACACATAGACAACAACCAACATTGCAGCCCGGACCCTGAGGAGTGCCAGCAGTCACACACACAACGTGTCACAATCACTGAAAGATAACACAAACTGGAAATCACATGACAGGTGCAAACAACAAGTGCCAAGGGGAAACCTGACTGTGACCCATCTGCGTCTGCACACAAACTCAGCCCTGACAGCAAACACACCTGATGACCAGTAATGTGCCATGCACCCACATCACAGAGAACCCAGGCAGAAGACTTGGGGGGAACATAGGTCAACTCAGCAAGCATCACAAACAGGTACAACACTAGGGATCACAGCATGCACAGCAAAACGGAAGTGAACACACAGACATGCTCATACAACACACACCTTGGGCGCAGGCAATGTCACAGGAGTACACACTGCCATGAGGGACTCCACTCCTGTGTGAGGAAAGCTGTGCCATATGTTGCCTCAGTAGGGCCCCATCATGTCAGCTGAGCACTTGGTCACACAATCAACAATTAGCACCAAATGAAGGCTCCCATCACATCAGCCTGGTCATGGAAGTGCCAACGAAATCATCAGCACAGATCCAACACACTTGTATAGCAATGTTGCACTGACAACACAGATGAGTCCTTCCCCATTGATGCCCAAACCTGCATGTCCAGTGGAGATGGCCACACGGTCAGGGAAGTAGACGAATTGAACAATGGCAGGCACAACAGATGTGCAGGGGTGGAAGCCACAGATGTGAAATTGCTAATGTAAGTAGGAAATCCCATTGCCAAATACTGAACACATGACACCCTCAGATGCTGCTATGGATGACATGGATACACCACAGGATAGGACACATTCCCCCTGGACCACATGTGTTCCTGCACAGTAACACTTCATTATCATGAGACCAAATATCACCATCACTGCAGCAAGGGCATGGTTAGCATCATCAACAACATGTACATCAGAAGCATAAGCACTAGAGAACAGAAAGTTGCTTTATTCAGCATATGTGTGTTTAAAAGTGAAAGTCCAGAAAAAACACAAAGGCCAATGGCCAGTCCATTGTCAAAGTCCAAACAGGGTGACAGTGGCAGATGTCACCCTACGCATGCCTGCACTGCACAAGACCAGGGACAATCCACTAGGAGGGGCAACCGGGGGGGCAGGCCAGGCACCACAGGGACAGGATCAGGGCTCACCAGGAGGAGGCAGGGAAGGGGTGGTGGGTGCTGGAGAGCCACTGACAACTGCAGTGGAGGTGTCTGACATGGTGTGTGCCGGCACAACTGGGGGGCATGACTCAGATGTTGTGGGTGCCGGCACGACTGCAGTGGACCCTGCAGATGGAGTGGACAGGTCCGCCACTGCAGTGCCCAAGTCAGACAGGGTGGTAGTGGACTCCACTGCAGTGCCTACCACCAGGGGAGGAGAATGGGGAACAGGCAAGGTGGGCTGGACAGAGGGGGAGGACAACCTCACCACATCAGTGGCACAGACAAGCGCAGCGGGGGGTGTGGTGCCGGGAGAGCAAGTGGCAGGGGGAGAAGGCCGGATCCTCTTGGGGATGGTATATCTGTGGGTGGGGGAACCTGGGGCAGGGTGTGGTGGGGGCACCTGTGGAGTGGGGGCCTGAGGGATGGAGGAAGGAGACCTGGTGCCTGAGCTGCAGGGCGGCGGCGGGGTCTTGCTCTTACGACTCCGGGGGACTTGCGGGTGGGGGCCTCAGTCTATCTGTGCCTGGGGGAGGGTGTCCGGGGGCGAGGGGCACTCTGCTCCGTGTGGGTGGGCTTCCTCTTCCCCCTGAATGCTGTATCAGCTGGATCGGAGGGGAAGAGGCCGAGGTCACTGAGGAAGAGCCGCTGGGTCTTTGGGGTTGCAGGTGAGGCAAGGGAGGGTACTTTGGAGGGAGAGGCAACTGAGGACTGCGCAGTGCTCGTGGATGCGTGTGTGTGTTCCAGGGCCCCATCCCCTGTGAGTCTGGTTTCAGTCCCCTGACTGTGCGTGCGTGTGCGTTTTGTTTGTGGCGTGTGTGTCTGTGTGCTGGACGTGTGTGTGCTGGTGTGTGCCTGTGCCGGTGTGTGTGTGCTTGGGACGGGTAAGGTGCTGGGGAGTGTGGATGGAGCAGAGGCAGGAGGGGTGAGGGACTGTCTGAGGAGTGACACTGCTGCCGTCAGGGAGGAGTCCATGGACCTATTGCCCCTCTGTAGGTCAGACATGCCCGATGAGATGCCCTCCATGAACGACACCAGCTGAGTCAACAGAGTGGTGTGCGCATGGAGGACACTCAGCATGGCTGTCTGCCCTACATGGAGCTGGCGAAGGAGGTACACAGACTCCTCACTCAGGGCAGCAGGGGACACAGGGGCAGGGGATGCGGTGCCTGGCCCAAAGGAGACACGCTCCCGAACATGGGAGCCTCCACGGACCTGGGGAATGGGAGCCGATGGGAGGGCGGTGGTGGTGCTGGTGGTGGCGGGGACAGCAACACTAGCTGGGGTGTGGTGGCTGCTGACACCCGCCTCCATAAGGGAGTCATCCTCCGAGCCGCTGTGGTCATCAGCTGAGGTGGATGCTGCTGAGGACTCCTCGGTGTGGCTCCCTCGCCCTCCGTGCCACTGGGTCCCTCCGACCACTCCTCGGCTGCTGACCCAGTCTGGCTCTCCGGCTCCTCCTGGTCCGTGGAGCTGTCCCCTTCCGTGGCCTTGGATGTATCTGCAAACAATGGGGAAACAGACAGACATCAGTCACCTGCACCAAACGCACACACCACTGTGAGCACAGCACATTACAGAGCAAGCCCTGGCATCATTAGTTGAACATTGCTAAAAGTGCCCTAACTGAACAGGAGAAGCCAATTGTCAGTCTGATGCCAACCATGGCACTCACATCCCACATGGCCTTGCACCCATCTGTCTGGTGTCTGTTGGATAGCAACACCCCAGTGTGGACACATGCACCACCTACACAGTAGTTGGACAGTGCAGAGGACACGGTGTAGCATGTGGACATGCAATCATCACAACTCTTGCCACTGAGTCAGTACAGGTTTCCGGATGAAAGGGATGCCCAGAGTCAAATAGGAAATGCATGTGATGCATACCAGCGACAGACACCATGATGCACCCATGTCCTGATAGCCATCGCCACAATGGTGTGCATGTAGCACATGTCACTCCCCTGCAGGATCACCAATAAGTAGACACATGCCATGGCAGAGGCATGACTGCTAAGTCATACATCACTGTCTCAGTGATGTATGACTTGGCAGCCAGACAACAACACTCTGCACTGTGTCACAATAGTAGGTCATGGGGAATGCAAGTCCTGGAGCTGCACAAGTGCACATGTACATCCCCCACACAACACATCATCTTAACCCTCATCTGTCCAGGTCATACCGATTGGACATATGGGAGACCTGTGACACTACCCTCTGAACCTGAGCCCCTCACAATCTGCTGTGAATGGGAAACAGCTGCCTGAACTTCACATTCGCATACCCCAGTCTGCACGGGCAGCTGATCAAACACCTATGTGACACACAAGTATCGTCTCCTATGGTCACATCTCCAGTGGCATGCTGAGCCCCTACCGAGAAACACCCCAGCAGTCCTGGCAATAAATCCACAGCACACTGACACAGAGTCAGACACCTGAGGGGTCAAATCACTGCGCGCAATGTGTCAGCTGATACACGGGAGTGGGAGTACAGGTGTATTGGATGGGCTGGAGTAGGCATGACTGTCCTGCCCCACATGAATGAGGGATGAGCCCTGGACAGTGGATAGCTGGCTATGTATGTGTGACACACGTAATCTGCACACTCCTGGGGCCCAAACATTGTTCCCACCCGCTGCATGGGCGTGTGCCACATACCCCAGGCACATGTGGTGGCTCAGCTCAGCAAGTGGACCGCATATCAAAGCAACACGCAGATCACATGTCCAAACACAGGCGTTGTGTGAACAATGGACCCACCCATGATGCCCACAACAGAGTTAGGGAAACAGATGCTGTCCCCCACCTTGAGTGAAGCAAACTGCAAGGACACAGTCCCAAGTGACACAATTCCCTGAATGTAAGGGCCACACCTGGGTATCAGATGAGGAGTGGGCAGTGCACAATAGAGGGACATGGCTCCTGGACAACATGACTGCTGTACTGTGGCAGTTTAACCAGGCCAGAGGAGGGCACATAGCATGTAATACAGAGTTCACAGTGCAGTCTTTGACTCACCCCTCCTTGCTGCTGTCTGGCCTTCAGCTGCCCATCCAGGTCTGGAAACACCACCGCCAGGATCTGGAGCATGTGGGGGTCAGCGTCCGTGTTCCGCCCCTCCTGCGAGGAGGCGACAGCTTCAGCTGGACCCGTGCAATCCTCCGGGTCCAGCCCCGAAGGTCCTGCCACCTCTTCTGGCAGTTGCGGATCCGGCGCTTGTAGACCCCCACGGACCGGACAGCCCGGACGATGTCCTTCCAGATCTCCTGCTTCCGATGGGCATTAACCTGTCAGGATGACAAAGTGAAAAGGCCATTACTACACATGCAACATATCCGTGCATGATACAGTTGTATATACATGTCTCAATCACAGGGGCACATGATGTACACAGGCAGTGCAACGCTGCCCATGGACAGTTTGCCAGAAGTCACTACATGGTATCATTGCATGGGAAGTAAAACCTTGTTCAAATGCACTGTCACTGCACCATACCTGTCCAGTGCATGTCACTACACACTATGGGGGGTGACAACTACTCAGTGAGCTTGCTAGCCAGTGGCGTGCAGACTTTCAGCCTTGCTAGTCAGACAAAATGCACATTCAGAAAAGCAGTGCACAGAACACTCACCTGCTCCCCTGGTGTCCCATACAGCTTGCTGTACTGTGGAAGTAGGCTGTCCAGCAGGGCCTGGTTCTCCTCAGGGCTGAAGGCTGGGGCTCTCTCCACAGTACGTGCCATTGCAGGGTCCAGAGGGGGCAGAGACAGCAGCAGTGCAGTGGCAGATGTCGTCCTGGAGCATGTAGTGCAGGCAAGTGAGCTCTCAGGGGAACAGCCAGCAATATATATGTGCTGCAGAGGCAGATACTGTCCCATGTGTCCAAAGTGATAGGTCCAAGTCGTTTGCATCTTCTGAATCTGGCCAATCCATGGAATAGCAGCACCAATACACGCCCACAGCATCCTTCAAATCTTCAACTTCATGACATACATGATTTTGCAACATTGTTGTGGGTGACCAACTGAATTTCCAGCAACCGACTCGTTCGAATTTCGAAAACGCATCCGTTGCCAGGCTAGGCCATTGACAATGGGTACGCACCGATCGGTCCATTGCTGTTCAACGCGTACAGGGGTACAACGCGTACCCGCACACATTGAATGCAATGGGCCGGCCGGGTGCACCGATCGGTCCATTGCGGTACAACGCGTACAGGGGTACAACGCGTACCCGCACACATTGAATGCAATGGGCCGGCCGGGCGCACCGATCGGTTCATTGCTGTTCAACGCGTACAGGGGTACTAACGCTGCACCCGCACACATTGAATGCAATGGGCCGGCCGGGTGCACCGATCGGTCCATTGCGGTACAACGCGTACAGGGGTACAACGCTGCACCCGCACATTGAATGCAATGGGCCGGCCGGGTGCACCGATCGGTCCATTGCGGTACAACGCGTACAGGGGTACAACGCGTACCGCGCACATTGAATGCAATGGGCCGGCCGGGTGCACCGATCGGTCCATTGCTGTTCAACGCGTACAGAGGTACAACGCGTACAGGGGTACAACGCGTACCCGCACACATTGAATGCAATGGGCCGGCCGGGTGCACCGATTGGTCCATTGCTGTTCAACGCGTACAGGGGTACAACGCCGTACAGGGTACAACGCGTACTCGCGCACATTGAATGCAATGGGCCGGCCGGGTGCACCGATCGGTCCATTGCTGTTCAACGCGTACAGAGGTACAACGCGTGCACCGCGCACATTGAATGCAATGGGCCGGCCGGGTGCACCGATCGGTCCATTGCGGTACAACGCGTACAGGGGTACAACGCGTACCCGCGCACATTGAATGCAATGGGCCGGCCGGGTGCACCGATCGGTCCATTGCGGTACAACGCGTACAGGGGTACAACACGTACCCGCACACATTGAATGCAATGGGCCAGCCGGGTGCACCGATCGGTCCATTGCTGTTCAACGCGTACAGGGGTACAACGCGTACAGGGGTACAACGCGTACCCGCACACATTGAATGCAATGGGCCGGCCGGGTGCACCGATTGGTCCATTGCTGTTCAACGCGTACAGGGGTACAACGTGTACAGGGGTACAACGCGTACCCGCACACATTGAATGCAATGGGCCGGCCGGGTGCACCGATCGGTCCATTGCGGTACAACGCGTACAGGGGTACAACGGGTACCCGCACACATTGAATGCAATGGGCCGGCCGGGTGCACCGATCGGTCCATTGCGGTACAACGCGTACAGGGGTACAACGCGTACCGCACACATTGAATGCAATGGGCCGGCCGGGTGCACCGATCGGTCCATTGCGGTACAACGCGTACAGGGGTACAACGCTGTACCCGCACACATTGAATGCAATGGGCCGGCCGGGTGCACCGATCGGTCCATTGCGGTACAACGCGTACAGGGGTAAAACGCGTACCCGCACACATTGAATGCAATGGGCCGGCCGGGTGCACCGATCGGTCCATTGCGGTACAACGCGTACAGGGGTACAACGCGTACCCGCACACATTGAATGCAATGGGCCGGCTGGGTGCACCGATCGGTCCATTGCTGTTCAACGCATCCCTGTACAAGTGACTGGCATATGTCACCATGCCTGTCTCAGATGAACATATGCCAGCCACAGATAGCTCCCAGGGAGTGAGGGGCACACCTACAACACCACAGCCTGTCCAAACTGTATCATAAGGCATGTAAGGCTGCATTTCCTATTGTGTGTATGTTGGTGTACATGTTGTCCTGTGGGTTTCACCTGGGGGCAGCCACCCCCAGGCTGTGCACGTGTTCATGGGGACAGGATCCTGGGTGTTACGTGTACATGACCACTGTGATGTGCAACTGTTCATATCTGTGCATGTGCCATGGTCACATTTCACGGTGGTGTATGCGTATGTCATGTCACATACCCCGTGAGTCCCATGTGGGATGGGATGTTTGAGCCAGGGTGTCCCAGTGGCACAATAGTGATGGTCCTCCACAGTCTGTGTGCATGTAGTGTTTACAATGTCTCTGATTTCATGTGCACAATGGGAGACAGTCTCCACATCCACGTTGTGTGTGCATGGACTTTGATGTTGTGCGTGTGTGTGTCACAGACGTCCATGTCTGTCCTGCAGAGGCAAGTGGAACCACTACCTGTGGGAGTCATGGTTGTTTTGCTGTGGTGTATACATGATACTCCATGTAATGCCAGTGTCCATGAGGCAATACAGGGTCCCTGGGAATGTACCTGTCGTTGAGCTGTGATGCCTGGGGCACATCTGTCCTCACATGTCACTGTGGGGGGTGATTGTGACATGGCAGCAGGAGATGGGAACTGTGACACGGCCTCATGATATCCAATGGGCCAACCTGGGACTTATTGATGCCACTTGTTGAACCGTGATGACAGATGTTGGCCATGTATGTACCATACATGTCCTTACGGAACTGCACACTTCATGTAGTTGTGCCTCATAATGATGTATGATGTGATATTGAGTGTGTTCAATGCCGCATATGTGGGGTGACTGACAATCTTGCTTTCTTCTCCTCTGCACTGCAGGGCTCCTGCTGTCCATAGACCATTCCCAGACCTGGCAACGATGGTGGAACGGGACAGCATCCAACGGTACCGCTTCACCAGGCAGCTGATTGAGGATTTGGCAGTGCAGTTGGCCCCACATTTGCAGCCTGGCCGGCCGTATCCTACAGCGCTGACCCCCAAGGTGAAGGTGATGGCAGCCCTACACTTCTTTGCCACCGGTACCTTCCAACATACTGTGGCGACTGCTGGTGGGATGTCACAGACCATGTTGAGCCGTGTGCTCCGCGATGTTTTGGAGGCAATGTTGCTATACCTGAACCGGTACATCTATTTCCCTAGACTGCAACGACTCACTGACGTGAAGAGTGACTTCTATGCCCTGGGGAGGATGCCGCATGTCATTGGCTCCATTGATGGGACACATGTGGCTTTGGTACCACCACAGGCCCAGGAGCAGGCCTACCGTAACCGCAAGCACTACCACTCGGTCAATGCACTGGTGGTGTGTCTTGCAGATATGACCATCTCACACGTGTGTGCCCGTTTCCCTGGTTCAGCACACGATGCCTTTGTGATGAGGAGTAGTCGCATCCCCAGGATGATGGCACAGATGCAGAACCAGCGTGCCTGGCTTGTCGGTGTGTACTGACTTTGTGCCATTGTGTGTGATCTGATCTGTAGTATTCCGCCCACTTTTCCAAGTCAGCTAATGTGCACTTGTCTGTCCGTAGGTGACTCGGGATACCCCAACATGCCGTGGTTGCTGACACCCCTCAGGAACCCTGTGACACCAGCCCAGATGCGCTACAATGAGGCACATGGTCGGACCAGGAGAGTGATTGAGCGGACATTTGGTCTCCTGAAGAGCCGCTTCCGCTGCCTCGACAAGACAGGAGGGTCCCTCCCATATGCCCCAGCGAAGGTGTGCAAGATTATCATCGTCTGCTGCATGCTCCACAACCTGGCAGTGCGGAAGGAGTTGCCTCTCATCCAGGATGACAATGACCAACATCCGCCACCTGTGGAGGATCCTGGCCTGGACCACGATGCCAGTGATGATGATGATGATGAGGGTGATGTCCGCACACAGCTCATCACCAACTTCTTTAGCTGAATGTGAGTATCCTGAGGTGTCATGTCAATGATGTGAGTTGGCATGATATGTGTAGGTGGTGCTCTGGTGCTGTTGGAGTGTGTCCATGGGCTACTTGACTGGATGTGTGTAGCGATGTGTGCTTACAGGTGGTCTGTACTCCCCAACAGTGTTGACATGCTAACTTGGTTCTGGGTGGGTATCTTGTAACATGTATTGTGCATGAGTTTTGCTGTTCTGTCCTGTTCTCCATTGCTTTTGACTGTGTGTCATTTCTGTCCTTCACAGGGTACTTTCAGATTCGTTTGGTCAACTGTGTTCACCGACGACGAGATTGTACTTCCAGGGTGGTAGCTGTTGTGTCCCTACAGGTGATGTGCGCCACACCCATGGACTTCCTTCCTTCTACAGTTGTTGACTGTGTGCCCGCTGCCAGGTGGGATTACCTTGCATCTGTAGTGGTTACGACATGTTGCAACTGTGTAATAAACCTGTGCTTCACTTTGTGATGTGCGTTGTCTGTGGTCACACATTTGACTGCCATTTGCTTACTGCACCTGTGGGCTACTTGACTACAACTGGGAATAGGTGTGGTGTCTGTGCATTGCACCGTCTTTCCTGGCAACATCAGTGTAGGCAATGAGTCAGATGGCCTAGGTGTGTATGTGTTGTGTAGCCCTGGTGGTGTGTCTCCCTCATATGTGTCACGTTGCCATTACTCACATGCCTGTGTTGTACTTGCTGTTGCAGTTCGCATACACAGTGTAATTTTGCAGTTCATCATCCCCATGACAGCACCCACGTTGGAATCACAACAGAGGCAAGTATGGTGTATTAGTGTGTTTATTGTGATACATTTGTGTGAATAGTGCATAGGATGGTTAGTGCTGTACATTTATATTGCAATCAGAAGTTCCTAGGTGAATTGAAAGTCCTGGTAGACAAAATCCCCAGTATCGGGGCCACAGTTGTCTGAGACATTGGTCCAACTTGTACTCCCCATGTCATGTGTGGGAGTTGTGTTGCCGTCAACAGGGTGAACAGTTTGTGCACAAAGGTGAACATCCAGAACAGGTTCAGGCTTCCTGGGGGTTGCACTTGGCCATCGGCCTCTCACTTGCCCCTCCTCGGACAACCCCTCTTCTTTGGGGGGCCCCTCAAGTACAGGCTGCTGCGGTGCAGGGGACTCTCCGCCAGAGTCATCCTCCCTCCCTGTGGCAGTTGCAGTTTGTTCAGCACCAGATGTTGTTGGCACACAGGGAGGTGTAGACTGGTTGCTGTTCATCTGGCGGAGGCATTGTAATATGTCCCTATGCACCGCCGTCATCTCTTGCAGTGTGTCCCACTTGGACTCCACGCGGGACATGTGTGAGTCCAAGCGGGCATGATGGGCAGCCTGCTGCTGTTTCATGTCTCTGAGGAGCCCCACTACCTGGCTGAGATCTCCGGTGCTGGACTGGTACGCATCGGCTATGCGTACCAGTTGTGGGTCATCATGCACACCAGACACCTCTGCAAGCAGCGACCTCTGTCTCCCACCCCTCTCACCACCCCTGCCGACATGTGCAGTGCATGCAGTGGCACGCACAGATGACCCTGGTCCCCCTTGGGGGTTGGTGGTGTTGGTGGTGTCCATGGCCCCACGTTGGTCCAGGGTCCCTGTGCTGGTGGTGCTCCTTGTTCTGTCCATGTCGGCAGGGATGGTATTTGTGGTGACAGTCGTTGGAGGGGTGGGTGCAGGGGGTGCAGCTGGTGGTCCTGCTGGTGCTGCAGCTGGTGGTCCTGCTGGTGCTGCATGTTGACTTGCACCGGATGTGCCAGGTTGTTCTTCATCGTCCAAGGAGGACAGAGGCTGTACGACACCAGTGAGCTCCGTATCCTCTTGAGCCTGGGACTGGGACTCCTCAGCGTCTGCTGCTGTGTCCCCATCATCACCTGTTTTTGGGAGACACACACAATGTATGTTATGTTTCTGCAGGCATCAATGGTTGACACACCTGACAGGTGTGACTGTGCCTCTGGGTGCGGGCCTGTACATTGCATTGTCCTAAGTTGTCACAGTCAGGGGTTGATATTGGTGTAGCACATTGTCCTGCATTATTTGGGCATTTCTATGTATTTGTTGGGGTGTGAACATGGTCTGCATTGGTTGTATTTGGTTGACAGCCGGCCCTCCTTCCCACCCAGCCAGTCAGTTATCCCACCATGGACTGTGCTTGCATTGCAGGGAGTGAAAGTTGTCTTTCAGGATGTCAGTCAGTGGTGTCCTGCTGTTGGTTGTTGCACAGTTGCCAGCAGGGCCTTGTGCTCCCCACAGCAGTAGCCAGTGTCAGCCATCTTGTCAGTTGTTTTCCACTCCCTGTGATGTGAGCATGGTTCAGGGTGGTGTTGATGGGCCAGTTGTGAGGCTGAGCAATATCTGTGCCTACTACTCCCATCATGCTATTGCCTCCACCCCCTTCCCAGCATGCCCATGCTTCCTTCCTTTGACTCTGCTTCCCTGTGGGGTGGGCTGCCTGTGCTGACAGGATGGCTGGGAGTGTTGTCCTGGCAGTTGTTTGGCTAAAAGTCCCAAGAGTGTCCCTGTGCTTCACACAACATAACCCAGGGTGGTGGTTCTTTGTGGGATCTTGAGTTAGGATGTGAGGCATTGCATTCTCCCAGGTGGGTTATGTGGAGTTTGTGTTGAGGGGGTGTGTGAGGGGAGGTGCTTGTGACTATGGTCAGTGCTGCGAGTCCTCCTTCCCACCCAGCCAGATATCCCACCATGGAACGTGCTTCCATTGCAGGGAGTGGAAGTTGTCTCTCAGGATGTCAGTCAGTGGTGTCCTGCTGTTGGTTGTTGCATAGTTGCCAGCAGGGCCTTGTGCTCCCCACAGCAGTAGCCAGTGTCAGCCATCTTGTCAGTTGTTTTCCACTCCCTGTGATGTGAGCATGGTTCAGGGTGGTGTTGATGGGACAGTTGTGGGGGTGAGCTATGTCTGTGACTATGACTCCCATCATGCTATTGCCTCCACCCCACTTCCCAGCATTCCCATACTTACTTGCTTTTGTGGGGAGTTCAGTGTGTGTGGGTGTGACAGCAATGGTAAGATGGCTGACAGTGGTGTCCTGCTGTTGGTTGGTGTGCAGTTCCCAGCATGCCCTTGTGATCCCCACGACACAGCAACAGTGTCAGACATCTTTGATGGGCCTTTCCACTCTCTGTGGGATGTGCATGCGTGAGTGTGAGCTTGCTGGGCCATGTGGTAGGGGATGTTGAGCTGTGACTACGCCTCCCATCATGCTATTGCCTCCACCCCCCCTTCCCAGCATGCCCATCCTTCCTTCCTTTTGACTCTGCTTCCCTGTGGGGTGGGCTGCCTGTTCTGACAGGATGGCTGGGAGTGTTGTCCTGGCAGTTGTTTGGCTAAAAGTACCAAGAGTGTCCCTGTGCTTCACACAACATAACCCAGGGTGGAGGTTCTTTGTGGGATCTTGAGTTAGGATGTGAGGCATTGCATTCTCCCAGGTGGGTTATGTGGAGTATGTGTTGAGGGGGTGTGTGAGGGGAGGTGCTTGTGACTATGGTCAGTGCTGCAAGTCCTCCTTCCCACCCAGCCAGATATCCCACCATGGAACGTGCTTGCATTGCAGGGAGTGGAAGTTGTCTTTCAGGATGTCAGTCAGTGGTGTCCTGCTGTTTGTTGGTGCACAGTTGCCAGCAGGGCCTTGTGCTCCCCACAGCAGTAGCCAGTGTCAGCCATCTTGTCAGTCCTTATCCACTCCCTGTGATGTGAGCATGGTTCAGGGTGGTGTTGATGGGCCAGTTGTGAGGCTGAGCAATATCTGTGCCTACTACTCCCATCATGCTATTGCCTCCACCCCTTCCCAGCATGCCCATGCTTCCTTCCTTTTGACTCTGCTTCCCTGTGGGGTGGGCTGCCTGTGCTGACAGGATGGCTGGGAGTGTTGTCCTGGCAGTTGTTTGGCTAAAAGTCCCAAGAGTGTCCCTGTGCTTCACACAACATAACCCAGGGTGGTGGTTCTTTGTGGGATCTTGAGTTAGGATGTGAGGCATTGCATTCTCCCAGGTGGGTTATGTGGAGTTTGTGTTGAGGGGGTGTGTGAGGGGAGGTGCTTGTGACTATGGTCAGTGCTGCGAGTCCTCCTTCCCACCCAGCCAGATATCCCACCATGGAACGTGCTTCCATTGCAGGGAGTGGAAGTTGTCTCTCAGGATGTCAGTCAGTCAGTGGTGTCCTGCTGTTGGTTGTTGCACAAATGCAAAAACAACAGTTGATGGACAGAATGCAGAACAATGTCATACATTCACCCCAGTACAGAGATCTGGGCCTAAATCCATCGTTTTTTTGCTCACCATGCCATTCCAGTTTGAACCCAGCCATATGCAAATCAGTCTTGACCCTGTGCCTCATGGGAACAGTCCAGCCCGAACTGCCAAGCCAGGTCCTCCCTGGACTGGAAACAAGCATCCTAGGACCGGTTTCGGGGTTTCACCCCTCTTCAGCCAGGATAGCTTGATTCCAGTGGCATGGAGAGCACGGGACCCACGTCTGGGCATACCCGTCCCACTCGGGGTGACAAATGCAAAAACAACAGTTGATGGACAGAATGCAGAACAATGTCATACATTCACCCCAGTACAGAGATCTGGGCCTAAATCCATCGTTTTTGCTCACCATGCCATTCCAGTTTGAACCCAGCCATATGCAAATCAGTCTTGACCCTGTGCCTCATGGGAACAGTCCAGCCCGAACTGCCAAGCCAGGTCCTCCCTGGACTGGAAACAAGCATCCTAGGACCGGTTTCGGGGTTTCACCCCTCTTCAGCCAGGATAGCTTGATTCCAGTGGCATGGAGAGCACGGGACCCACGTCTGGGCATACCCGTCCCACTCGGGGTGACAAATGCAAAAACAACAGTTGATGGACAGAATGCAGAACAATGTCATACATTCACCCCAGTACAGAGATCTGGGCCTAAATCCATCGTTTTTTGCTCACCATGCCATTCCAGTTTGAACCCAGCCATATGCAAATCAGTCTTGACCCTGTGCCTCATGGGAACAGTCCAGCCCGAACTGCCAAGCCAGGTCCTCCCTGGACTGGAAACAAGCATCCTAGGACCGGTTTCGGGGTTTCACCCTCTTCAGCCAGGATAGCTTGATTCCAGTGGCATGGAGAGCACGGGACCCACGTCTGGGCATACCCGTCCCACTCGGGGTGACAAATGCAAAAACAACAGTTGATGGACAGAATGCAGAACAATGTCATACATTCACCCCAGTACAGAGATCTGGGCCTAAATCCATCGTTTTTTTGCTCACCATGCCATTCCAGTTTGAACCCAGCCATATGCAAATCAGTCTTGACCCTGTGCCTCATGGGAACAGTCCAGCCCGAACTGCCAAGCCAGGTCCTCCCTGGACTGGAAACAAGCATCCTAGGACCGGTTTCGGGGTTTCACCCCTCTTCAGCCAGGATAGCTTGATTCCAGTGGCATGGAGAGCACGGGACCCACGTCTGGGCATACCCGTCCCACTCGGGGTGACAAATGCAAAAACAACAGTTGATGGACAGAATGCAGAACAATGTCATACATTCACCCCAGTACAGAGATCTGGGCCTAAATCCATCGTATATAACCCAGGGTGGTGGTTCTTTGTGGGATCTTGAGTTAGGATGTGAGGCATTGCATTCTCCCAGGTGGGTTATGTGGAGTTTGTGTTGAGGGGGTGTGTGAGGGGAGGTGCTTGTGACTATGGTCAGTGCTGCGAGTCCTCCTTCCCACCCAGCCAGATATCCCACCATGGAACGTGCTTCCATTGCAGGGAGTGGAAGTTGTCTCTCAGGATGTCAGTCAGTCAGTGGTGTCCTGCTGTTGGTTGTTGCACAGTTGCCAGCAGGGCCTTGTGCTCCCCACAGCAGTAGCCAGTGTCAGCCATCTTGTGAGTCCTTTTCCACTCCCTGTGATGTGCGCATGGTTCATGGTGGTGTTGATGGGACAGTTGTGGGGGTGAGCAATATCTGTGACTACGACTCCCATGATGCTATTGGCTACACTGACTTGCCCAGCATACACAGAATTCCTTTCTTTCAGTGGTCTTCACTGTGTGTTGGTGTTGTAGTGGTGGCTACATGTCTGGATGTGTTTGTTAGTTATATTTGTGCCACTGCCTAGTTGTAGTTGTGTTTGTACATGTGATGACACGGTTAAATGTAACTTTGAGATGGCATGTGTTGTGTTTATCTGACTGACATACACATTTTGGGATGATTCTGTTCTGGTTGCTGTGTAATTGCTAAGAGTGCATGGTTTGACTCTCCCCTTGACAGTGATGTGTGTGTGTATTGTGGCAGAATATTGTGTACATTTGTTGTGTACTCACCAGGCTCTGGGATGTTTTCTAGTCCATAGACGCTCACTGGCGGAAGGATGGCCCGCACCTTCTCCTCCCAGGGCCTGAGGTATACTGGCTTGGCAGGAGGGCCACTGCCGGTGTATTGGCTCAGGAGGTAGTCCTTCTTCAGCAGCTCCCGTACCCTCCTGCGCACATCATACCACCTGTTCTGGATGTCAGTCTTTGTGCGCAGACATGGTGATTGTGCGTTCACCCTGTTGATGATCCTCTCCCACATCTTGATTTTCTGGGAGATGGGTGTCTGTTGGACCAGTGTGCCAAACAGCTGTGGCTCTACCCTGAGGATCTCGTCTACCAGGACTTCCAATTCACAATCTAGGAACTTGTGATTCTTCTTTGGGGGCATGGTGATGGTGAGTGATGTGTGTGTTGGTGTGCAGGTGAGGGTGTGTGAGTGTGTGTTTTGCTGGGTGTATGTGAGGTAGCTATTTGTTGGTGTGCTGATGGTGTGTGGCTTGTGTGAGGGATGATCTGTGGGTGTGTGGTTGCTGTCTGTTGAGTGCTGGCAGTAGAATAGCATTTGCAAAGGATCATGGTTGGGATTTGTGTCCTTTATATGGGTGGAGTTGTGGGTGTGTCTTTGTTCTCTGTCCCCACCCCCCCCCCAGTATTTATTGGCTTTGTAATTGCTTGTTTGGCCTTTTTTTGTGTATTTTTCCTTAGTACTTTCTGGGCATGTTGGAAACGTTCTTGTGACCGAGTCGGACCCTGCAGTTGTCTCGTACGGTCTTCTCCGTTTCGTTCACGCTGTGTTTGTGCAGTTTTCTATGCTGCGTACGCGTCGGTCGCGGTGTTTTGTGTTACTTCGGCTCGCAGTTTTGTATGCGTGTCGGTCGCACGGCTTGTCCTCCGTACGACTCGGTCGTGGTTTTTGCGCCTTGCATCGTACTTTGCGGTTTGGAGTTCGCGTGTACGTTTCGGTTGGATTTGTTCCGGGTGCGTGTCGGTCGGTTCGATTCGCGTGTTTTTCCGGCCGGATTGCTGTTTTCCATGCGGCTCGGTCGTTCGGCTTGGGTTCAGTACGTGTCGGTCGGATTTTGCACGCCTTGCATCGTACTTGGCGTGTCGGGCGCCACAGGTACGTGTCGGTCGGAATTAATTCCGGCTCCGAGTCGGTCGGTGCTTTTTCCGGCCCGAATCGGAATCGACCCCTTAATGTTTGTTTTTGTACTGGGATGTTGGGTTATTAGGGGGAAATGGTGAAGTTGTTAAAATAGTAAAAAATATATATTAAGGGGCCGATTCCGATCTCGGCCGGTAGGGCTCCGAATCGGATCCGGCATAACCGGATCCGATTCGGAGCCCTATTTCCCGACCGATTCGTACACGCGTCCGGACGAGCGAGTACGATGCGAATTCGCCGACTGACTCGTTTGGGCGTCCCAACCGCTCCGACCGACTCGTTCCCGGGTATAACCGCACCGACCGACTCGCTCGGACACGACTCGCACCACGCAATGGAGACGTTCCCCGGCCGGGTAAGTACGATGCGTGCCGCGAGCAGTCCGACCGACACGCGCCGTCCGGCTCGAAAGAGCAGTTGGAGCCGTACTTCGGGGGTCCGTGTCGGACCCCCCTGTACACGTAGCCGCGCGAGTCGCACACAGGGGGGTCCCATGGGTCCCACCTACCTGTGCGTGTACGGCACGAGTCGCTTCGCCGCGTACCCGCTGTAAGGGGCGCCCTTGTTCGCCTCGCACCCATTGAGGCAATGGGAGCCCGCGTACGCGTTGTATGACCGGCTCCCATTGACTTCAATGGGAGTCCGACCGACTCGAGTACGATAGCATACGGACGCATCGTACTCGTTCGGTCGGGCTGCACGGGTCCGATTCGGTCGGAAATCTCTCCGGGTCCGGCTCGGTCGGAGAGATTTCCGGCCCGAATCGGAATCGGCCCCTAAGTGTCCAGACGCTTCCCTGACTTAATACTTGCTGGAGTGGGAATACTAATTTTATATGTTTAGTGTCCAGCATCTTATATGACTTAATAGTGACTGGAGTGGGAATAGTAATTTATATATGTTTAATGTCCAGCACCTTCCCAGACATAGGGGCCGATTCCGATACGGGCCGGAAATCTCTCCGACCGAGCCGGACCCGGAGAGATTTCCGACCGAATCGGACCCGTGCAGCCCGACCGAACGAGTACGATGCGCACGTATTCCATCGGACTCGAGTCGGTCGGACTCCCATTGAAGTCAATGGGAGCCTGTCGTACAACGCGTACGCGGGCTCCCATTGACTCAATGGGTGCGAGGCTGACAAGGGCGCCCCTTACAGCGTGTACGCGGCGAAGCGACTCGCGCCGTACACGCACAGGTAGGGGGGACCCATGGGTCCCCCCTGTGTGCGACTCACGCGGCTACGCGTACAGGGGGGTCCGACACGGACCCCCCAAAGTACGGCTCCGACTGCTCTTTGGAGCCAGAGTGCGCGGCTCGGTCGGACTGCTCGCGGCGCGCATCGTACTTACCCGGCCGGGGAACGTCTCCATTGCGCGGTGCGAGTCGAGTCCGAGCGAGTCGGTCGGTGCGGTTAGACCCGGGAACGTGTCGGTCGGAGCGGTCGGGACACCCGGACGAGTCGGTTGGCGATTTCGCATCGTATTCGCTCGCCCGGACGCGCGTACGAATCGGTCGGGCAATAGGGCTCCGAATCGGATCCGGTTAAGCCGAATCCGATTCGGAGCCCTACCGGCCGAGATCGGAATTGGCCCCTTAATACTGACTGAAGTGGGAATAGTAATTTATATATCTTTAGTGTCCAGCACCTTCCCTGACTTAATACTGACTGAAGTGGGAATAGTAATTTATATATCTTTAGTGTCCAGCACCTTCCCTTACTTAATACTGACTGGAGTGGGAATAGTAATTTATATATGTTTAATGTCCAGCACCTTCCCTGATTTATTACTGACTGAAGTGGGAATAGTAATTTATATATGTTTAATGTCCAGCACATTCCCTGACTTAATATTCACTGGAGTGGGAATAGTAATTTTTATATGTTTAGTGTCCAGCACCTTCCCTGACTTAATACTGACTGGAGTGGGAATAGTAATTTATATATGTTTAATGTCCAGCACCTTCCCTGATTTAATACTGACTGAAGTGGGAATAGTAATTTATATATGTTTAATGTCCAGCACATTCCCTGACTTAATATTCACTGGAGTGGGAATAGTAATTTTTATATGTTTAGTGTCCCTCACCTTCACTGACTTGATATTCATTGGAGTGGGAATAATAATTTATATTTGTTTAATGTCCAGCAGCTTTCCTTATTTAATACATATTGTAGTGGGAACAGTAAATTATATATGGTTAATGTTCAGCACTTTTTGTCATTTAATCCTAACTACAGTGGGAAGAGTAAAATATATATTGTTAATGTTTAGCACCTTCCCTGATTATTATTTAATTGTATTGGGAATAGTGAGTGATATATGTTTATGTATAAATATATTTTTAATTTATTTATAATTTATTTAAATTTTTTATATTAAATATATGGTATTTGCTGTGTATTTATTATTTTTATATAAAGAGTTGTAGGAAAATTACAGTATCTCTTTTTATATGTGAAGAAATATAACAGTGTTTTATTATGTGCAGTGATAATGTATTTTTATTGTGTAATTGATGTATAGTTTATAATTTACTAGTAAAAAAAACATTATGCTTATTTATAGTAAATTAAAATGGTACATTTATAAAATTAATATATTTAAGTAAAATATTCAATAATAATATGTACATATAAAAAAAATAGATATTTTTTATTTTTAAACAATCTTTATTTTTGTATAATTAGGTAGAAAGACAAAAAAAATATTTTTTATTTATAGTATGGAATACAAATTAATAAAAACACAGAAAATATGTACATTTTTATTTAAGGAACATAAATTATTTTACATACATTTATTAGTTAATGGAATTTTTTAAGGAAAAGAACATTTTATGATATAATCATATTTTATAACAGAAGTATTCATATTTTGATATACAAACCGTATTTCTTTATTATTTTACAAGAGTTGGAACATTATAATATATTTATACAAATAATATAAACATTTTTGGCATATATATACATAACATAAAGCATTGTATATTTAATTATTATTTAATATTGTAACATTATAATGCTGTAGTGAATATTGTTTATCATTTTCAACAAATTATCTCTTTATTACATGTAAATAAAATTTTTATTAATATTATTAGTATATAAAATATTAATAATATTAATTATTACATTGTTGTATTGCATGAAATTTTTTTTTTTAAACAGGTACGTTTCGTTTTCCATTTGTACATAATTAATATGTATTTTTAATAATTAATATAATTAAAAAATATACATATATAATTATAATAATAAATATATTTTTATATTAATTTTTATTATAACTTTACAAAGTATAATAAAATATATACTAATTTTTAAATATAGAGAAAAAATTGTACAACAGAAGAAAAATATATGTAACATTTACACTTTGCTATAATGCATTTTTTTAACATTATTCCTTTTTTTTACATTTATTTAAGCAGCCATTTTTATTTCACAGGGACTATTTTGTAACCGCGTACTGTTATTTTGGGTCATTCAGGATCGGAGAAGCTCGCGGTTGGAAGCTGCGTCGCGTCGAGCAAGGTAAGGGGAATTTTAATTATTTTCTCTAACTTAATACTTATGTTTTAGTTTAGTTAGGATATATATATTGTATTTATTGTTAGGTCGTTGCGTTTTTGGTGTGCTGTAGGTGTTAGTAATATTTTAGTGAGATGTCGTGAGTTAGTGTTTGAGGCCTAGTGTAGACAGACGATAATATGACTAAATATGTGTTGTTTTGTTCATATAAATTAATGTTATTGTATTTATTGAATGTATTTGGGTGTATTTGTGTGGGTGGGTATGCTTTCAACATTTTTTGCAGGTTACTTTTAATCGACTTTACGTTGGAGAGACAGGCGCGTTTAAAAAAAAAGAAGTGTGTATTAGTTTGTTAAACTAATATTATTATCACACTTTCTTTTATTTTTCGGTATTTCCTGGAGCGGTTTTTATATTTTTATATCTTTTCGGGTTTTTGAGGGTTTCCGTTATTTGGATTTCGCCAGGATGTATTTATATTGGACCTGTTGGATTTTTGCATTTTTTTGGGGGCTTTTTTAAACTTTAACATGGATTAACAGACAGATGTAAGGATTATTACTTGTTGGAATACATCTTCTACAGCTACATAAACCGTAAGTCTATTTTTTTGTATTAATTTGGGTGGGAAATGTTGTTATAATTAATTGTGATATATAGTATATTTTGATAAATATTATTTATTTGTAAATATATTTTTTAAATTAAAAAAATATATATGACAATTAATTAATATTTGTGAAAATATATTATTAATATATGTGTGTAAAGTGTTTGTTTTGTGAATGAAAAAATGTATAATAGCTGTGGAAATGTAGTTTATAATATGCTTTTGGCTATTAGGGATAGGTAATCTAGGTCTCTTGTTGATGGGTATAGGGTAACCTGACTTTGCAGTAGCTCAAAATTTTTTAGTTTGCTTAGTTAATTTGGGACATATTTGAGTTACAGATTGTTCCATCCCTAATTCTTGATAGCTTTGTTCTTTTTGTATAGATTGTAGTAGTTTTTGTAGGGTAGGTTTACCTCTGCTTGTTGTTGCTTGGAAGGCATTATGCCATCCTTCAACACTATTATTTGTTTTGGCTTCTTTGTTTAAGGTACTTAGGTACACATTCCACCAAGGAATGTGGAACTTAGGTTGCCTTCTATGCCCTGATCTATGCAGTCTTCCCACCCAGGTGTCCTCAAAGTAGTCTAGTAGTGGGCTTATTTTGTCTTCGTTCCTTTTGTAATAGGGGCTCTCTATTAGAATATTGTAGTGCTCTGCTACATCAGTTACAGGTACATATGCTAGTGCTATTAGCTTTTTAATTTGGTAGGCGAAAGTACCGTCTGTAGCATATTGTACACTTAGGGGTCGATTCCGATCCCGGTCGGAGGCGCACCTAATACCATTCGGCCGGGAAAAAAGCCAGGCGAATGCCTGTTTCCCTACCGATTCGCACATACGTCCGAACGAGCAAGTACGATGCGCACAACTGCCCAAATCCCGACCCAGTCATACTCACCCAATACAGGTCCAGTTCTCCGACCGATGCGGATCCGGAAACGCAGAATCGAGTCGCACGGAAGCCAAAATGCAGCCCCGAACCGTCGCTACGCACGGCACGTCAAAGCATCCGGGAGAGGCGCACATAAGCTCCGATTCACGCCACAAGACGATCCACGGCTACGAGACGAACACGCCCGCGACGAGGACGAGGCGAAGCAAAGAGAAAGACGAACGAGACGAACCAACCATGGATCCCATCATGCCGATCCTACCAATATTCTACATCTATTACCGGAACAGGCACGGACGCATACAGCGCAGAAGGTAAGTCAGACACCAACCACAAAAACAAACTACACGTACCCGACATATCACACACACACAGAGGGATGCAGAAATTACTTACACCAGCAACAGCAGCACCATAGGGGCCATCACCAATGCCACATATACACATAGGGGCCTTGATGCCAACAACTAACACCACCCCTACCCAGGGGGTGCTAGATGCCTGTCACTACTACCACCACCTCTACCCATGGGGGCAGGATGCCTGTCACAACTACCACCTCTACCCATGGGGGGCTGGATGCCTACCACTACTACCACCTCTACCCATGGGGGGCTGGATGCCTACCACTACTACCACCTCTACCCATGGGGGGCTGGATGCCTACCACTACTACCACCTCTACCCATGGGGGGCTGGATGCCTACCACCACTACCACCTCTACCCATGGGTGCCAGATGCCTACCACTACTACCACCTCTACCCATGGGGGGCAGGATGCCTACCACTACTACCACCTCTACCCATGGGGGGCAGGATGCCTACCACTACTACCACCTCTACCCATGGGGGGCTGGATGCCTACCACCACTACCACCTCTACCCATGGGTGCCAGATGCCTACCACTACTACCACATCTACCCATGGGGGGCTGGATGCCTACCACTACTACCACCTCTACCCATGGGGGGCAGGATGCCTTTCACTACTACCACCTCTACCCATGGGGGGCTGGATGCCTACCACCACTACCACCTCTACCCATGGGTACCAGATGCCTACCACTACTACCACCTCTACCCATGGGGGGCTGGATGCCTACCACTACTACCACCTCTACCCATGGGGGGCTGGATGCCTACCACCACTACCACCCCTACTCAGGGGGTGCCAGATGCCTACCACTACTACCACCTCTACCCATGGGGGGCTGGATGCCTGTCACTACTACCACCTCTACCCATGGGGTGCTAGATGCCTGTCACTACTACCACCTCTACCCATGGGGGGCAGGATGCCTGTCACTACTACCACCTCTACCCATGGGGGGCTGGATGCCTACCACTACTACCACCTCTACCCATGGGGGGCTGGATGCCTACCACTACTACCACCTCTACCCATGGGGGGCTGGATGCCTACCACTACTACCACCTCTACCCATGGGGGGCTTGATGCCTACCACCACTACCACCTCTACCCATGGGTGCCAGATGCCTACCACTACAACCACCTCTACCCATGGAGGGCAGGATGCCTACCACTACTACCACCTCTACCCATGGGGGGCAGGATGCCTGTCACTACTACCACCTCTACCCATGGGGGGCTGGATGCCTACCACCACTACCACCTCTACCCATGGGTGCCAGATGCCTACCACTACTACCACCTCTAACCATGGGGGGCTGGATGCCTACCACCACTACCACCTCTACCCATGGGTGCCAGATGCCTACCACTACTACCACCTCTACCCATGGGGGGCGGGATGCCTACCACTACTACCACCTCTACCCATGGGGGGCTGGATGCCTGTCACTACTACCACCTCTACCCATGGGGGGCTGGATGCCTACCACCACTACCACCTCTACCCATGGGTGCCAGATGCCTACCACTACTACCACCTCTACCCATGGGGGGCTGGATGCCTACCACCACTACCACCTCTACCCATGGGTGCCAGATGCCTACCACTACTACCACCTCTACCCATGGGGGGCTGGATGCCTACCACTACTACCACCTCTACCCATGGGGGGCTGGATGCCTACCACCACTACCACCCCTACTCAGGGGGTGCCAGATGCCTACCACTACTACCACCTCTACCCATGGGGGGCAGGATGCCTACCACCAACAACACCCCCACTCACAGGATGGCTAATGCATGACCCAACAAGCACACACCAACATAAGGAATGCAACAAAAAGACATCCCCCCCAACACCATGACAAGCGTGTGTAGACTGTGTCAAATGCCTACAACACTGAACATGACTTTGAACATACAATGTGACCCCCTATCACATGTGTCACACATAAATGTGTGTGGCCCCCACAATGCAAGCAGACCATGACCACTGTGGCAATGGGGTCCAACCCCCATCATCACAGTGACCAAAAGGTAAGTGTGGGGTCCATAGCTGAAGCACATTTTGCACATTATGGCAATGGGGTCTAAACCCCCATCATCACAGTGACCAAAAGGTAAGTGTGGGGTCCATAGCTGAAGCACATTTTGCACATTGTGGCAATGGAGTCTAAACCCCCATCATCACAGTGACCAAAAGGTAAGTGTGGGGTCCATAGCTGAAGCACATTTTGCACATTGTGGCAATGGGGTCTAAACCCCCACCATCACAGTGACCAAAAGGTAAGTGTGGGGTCCATAGCTGAAGCACATTTTGAACATTGTGGCAATGGGGTCTAAACCCCCATCATCACAGTGACCAAAAGGTAAGTGTGGGGTCCATAGCTGAAGCACATTTTGAACATTGTGGCAATGGGGTCCAACCCCCATCATCACAGTGACCAAAATGTAAGTGTTGACATTGAAAAAGCTGCAACTGCCAAACTGCATGGATGATTCCTGGTCACAGATCAACAAACACATCAGTGGCAAATTAGTTTTTGTGTCCCATAGCAACATAGATTGGGGGAGGCAAACAGTGCAGTGCAAATAAGACATACCTTTGTCCATGTGCAGACAAACATCACCCATGGGGGCTGACACTGTCAACATCCATCAATGACACAATGACAGAAGTGACCATCATAATGCAGACCCACATATTTGCACCAATGGGCACACAAATGTAGATACCCTGTGGAGACTGTAGATGTGAGGTGAACAAATAACATACCATGGCAGCAATGGGACACACAAACAATGATCATTGTGCTGACTGATGACCTAGGAGTCCCAGGGACAGCAGGTGAAACCCACCAAACAACATACAGCCAATAGCACACTAAAGATATGCCAATGCAGTGGTGCAGATGCACAAACAGGCAGACCCACACTGCACATCAAACACAACAGGTGAGGGGGGTGCCAGTGTCCCCAGGCAACCACACAACACATGATGAGGCCTGGATACCAATTACACAGATGCACATACAGTGCCACACAAAAGTAACTCATGGATCCAAATCCCCTATGTGGGCAATCAGGCATTGTTAGATGAGAGGGAGCACAAATTACACATGTCACACAAGCTTGTAGGAACAGCAACTAACACAGCAAGAGACAGACCCACCACAGTACTACCCCCAGGGACCCCATATTGTGCTGACACTAGCCTGCATGATAATCCCACTGTGATGACAATGTCAGATGTCGTTCACACTGTGAACCCCAGCCATGTGTCCTGAGCAACTAACTACCATCACACCTACACAAGCTCCAATCAATCAGCACGGCCTGCCAGCCAAGGCCAATATGGAGGTAGGGGTCTGGCCGTGCAACAACTCACTTTTGCACACACTCAACACCACACACCCTGATCTCCACCAATGTGCAGCAGTGAAGCTCACATGGACTGGTGACATTGCACATGCACCCATGACAATACCAGGGGTGGTGGTGGGAACCAAGGTGCAGAAACCCATCACACATGGCCAGTCAACAAGACTTGTCAATGTCTGACACACAGCACAGTATGCTGTACATGGGCATGATGTGAAATCCACCACAATCAATGGGATCCTGGCCATAGTCACACACCAATGAAGAAGCCAAGGTGACACACAAAGAACACACGTACACAACTACCAACATTGCAGCTCTGACCCTGAGGAGTGGCAGCAGTCACACACACAACGTGTCACAATCACTGTAAGCTAACACAAACTGTAAATCACATTACTCGTGTAAACAACAAGTACCAAGGGGAATCCTGAATGTGTCCCATCTGCGTTTGCCCACATCCCCAGCACTGACAACAAAGACAACCTGGGATGACAACCTCATGAACATTAGTTTGCCATGCACCCACATCACAGAGAAACCAGGTCCAAGATGCTGGATGAACACAGAACAACTCAGCAAGCATCACAAACAGGAACATCCCTAGGGACACAGCCTGTGTAGGAAAAGGGAAGGGAACACGCACAGACATGCTTACACAACACAGGCCCACGCAATGTCACCAGATTTCACACTGCCATGAGGGCACACCACTCCTGTGGAAGGTCCGCTGTGCCAAACCTTGTCTGTGCACGACCCAAACATGTCAGCAGAACACTCCGTCAGTGAGTCAACAACCACAACACACAGAAGGCTCTGCTCACATCAGCCTGGGTACGGGGGTGTCACGTCAGTCATCTGCACACACACCAAACACGTGTCAAGCAAGTTGCACTGTATACACAGATGAGTCCTTCGACATTGATGTGCAAAACTGCATGTCCAGTGGAGCTGGGCACACAGTCAGGGAAATCGGAACATTGAACAGTGGTAAGCCCACCAGATGTGCATCAGTGTAAGACAAAAATGTTCATTTACAAATGCAAAAGGACATCCCTGTGTCAAATGCTGAACATTACACCCTCAGACTGTAGCAAAGGATGCCATAGATCCAGAATACAACAGGACACATATCCCATGGACCACATGGAGTCCATCACTGCAACACTTCATCGTCCTGATGTGAACACTATTACAACTGCAAATGCAGGATGCTACTCATCCACATCATGTACATCAAAAGAAAACCCAAAAGTAAACAAAAAGAGGCTTTATTCAGCAAATGTCAGAGTAAAAACGGAAGTCCAAAAGAAACTAAGGCCAATGGCCAGTCCAAAATCACAGTACCAACGGGGTGAGAAGTGACAACTGGTCACACATTGCTTGCCTGCACTGGTACGGTTGGGGGACATCACTAACCCTGGGCATAATACTTTGCTACGCTCACGGAGCATGCAAAGTTTGTGTTACTACGCACTACGCAAATTGCACGTAGCAGAGTAAAAAACTGTGCTAATCAACGTTGCATAACAACAGTATATTAAACACATAAAAATGCTTTGTTAAAGCAATTTTTTATGCTAAAAAGCATATAACAAATTCACAAAAGTGAATTTTGACAATGAAAATATCAAGCAATGAGAGAGGTGATGATTTTGGGGTCCCCCCTAACCTAGGGGGAGGACCAAGCAGATGCCTTGAACACAAACAGCATATCATGTGAACGATTCAGTGGTGGTCCCTTCCTCCTAGGACCACCCCAAGCACAGTTATGGGCAAAAATACAATCCCAACCAAAGGCCCTGCAAAGCATTATGGGATGAGATTAGCAGTGGGCAGTGAATATTATAGTGTCCAATATCAAAATAATTCTACAAAGAGCTGCAGTTCAACTAGTCGTTACTAGATGTCCCTCACGAGTCAAATGCAAAAGCATTGAAATTATTAATACATCAAGCTGCAGTTCCACTAGTCGTTACTAGATGTCCCTCACGAGTCAAATGCAAAAGCATTGAAACCCTTTCATGAAGCTTTTGCATTTGACTCGTGAGGGACATCTAGTAACGACTAGTGGAACTGCAGCTCTTTGTAGAATTATTTTGATATTGGATACTATAATATTCACTGCCCACTGCTAATCTCGTCCCATAATGCTTTGCAGGGACTTTGGTTGGGATTGTATTTTTGCCAATAACTGTGCTTGGGGTGTTCTTAAGAGGATGGGACCACCACTGAATCGTTCAAAAGATGTGCTAAAGAATGATGATGGATTAAACCCAGATCAGTTGACTGGGGGTGAGTGTTTGATTGGCTCAAGCGTTCCGTCCATCATCCCCTTTTGTATCGCTGTGAATGAAAATACAGCTGCCTGAAAGTCACAGTTGAAAACACCTCTGTGCACAGTCAAGTGATCAGACACCTATAAGTCACAGAAGTATCGTCTATCATGGTCACATCTCAGATGGCATGCTGAGCCCCAAACAATGAACATACCAGTAGTCCTGACAACGAAGACACAGCACAAGGAGACAGAGGCAGACACCTGAGGGTACATTACACTGATCACAACATGCCAGATGATACACGGGAGTGGGAGTACAGAGTGTATTGTATGCACTGGAGTAGGCATGACTGTCCAGCTCCACCTGTAAGAGGGATGAGTCCTGGACAGTAGGCAGGTGGCTAAGCATGTGTGACACACTGGATACACATACTCCTGAGGCCCAAATATTGTTCCCACCAGCAGCATGGGTGTGTGCCACATTCCCCAGGGACATGTGGTGAGTCAGAGCAGCAAGCGGAACACATATCACAGTTACACGCAGATCACATGTCAGAACTTAGGCATTGTGTAAGCAATTGACCCACCCATGAATCGCACAACATAGTCACGGGAACAAATGATGTCCCCCACCTTGAGCAAAGCAAAATGCAATGACACAGTCCCCAAATGACACAATTTCCTGACTATAAGGGCCACACATATGCGTATCAGAGGAGAAGTGGGCATGTAACAAATGAGGGACATGGGTCCTGGACCACATGACTGATGTACTGTGGAAATTTACTCAGGCCAGAGGAGGGCACATAGCATGGCAGACAAAGTGCATAGTGCAGTCATGGACTCACCCCCTCCTTGCTGCTGTCTGTCCTTCAGCTGCCCATCCTGGTCAGGGAAGACCACCGCCAGGATCCGGAGCATGTGGGGGGTCAGGGTCCGGTGTCCGCCCCTCCTGCGAGGAGGCGACAGCTTCAGCTGGACCCTTGCGATCCTCCGGGTCCAGCCATGAAGGTCCTGCCACCTCTTTTGGCAGTTGCGGATCCTGCGCCTGTAGACCCCCACGGATCTTACTTTCCGGGCGATGGTCAGCCAGATGTCCTGCTTCTGGTGGGCATCAACCTGTGAGGATGACAAAGTGAAAAGGCCATTACTACACATGCAACATATACATGCATCACACAGTTGCATATACATGTCTCAATTACAGGGGCATATGATGTACACAGGCAGTGCAACAATGGCTATGAACAGTTTGCCAGCAGTCACTACATGGTATCATTGCATAGGAAGTAAACCTAGTTGGAATGCACTGTTACTGCACTGTACCAGTTCAGTGCATGTAACTACACACTTTGGGGTGTGACAACTACTCAGTGGGCATGCTAGCCAGTGGTGTGCACAGTGAAAGTCCTGCTAGTCAGACAACATGCACAATTAGTGATGCAGTGGACAGCACACTCACCTGCTCCCCTGGTTTCCCATACAGCTTGCTGTACTGTGGAAGGAGGCTGTCCAGCAGGGCCTGGTTCTCCTCAAGGCTGAAGGCTGGGGCTCTCTCCACAGTACGTGCCATTGCAGGAGCCAGAGGATGCATAAACAGCAGCAGTGTTGGTGGCAGATGTCGTCCTGGAGCATGTAGTGCAGGCAAGTGAGCTCTCAGGGGAACAGCCAGCATTATATGTGTGCTGCAGAGGCAGATACTGTCCCATGTGTCCAAAGTGATAGGTCCAAGTCGTTTGCATCTTCTAAATCTGACCAATCCATGGTATAGCAGCACTAATACACGCCCACAGCATCCTTCAAATCTTCAACTTCATGACACTCATGATTTTGCAACATTGTTGTGGCTGGCCAACTGAATTCACTGCATCAGACTCGTTGGAGCTTCGAAAACGCGTCCGTTGCCATGCCAGGCCCCAGCCAATGTGTGCACACCGATCGGTCCATTGCTGTACAACGCGTACCCGGGATACAACGCGTACCCACTCACATTGAATGCAGTGGGCCGGCCGGGCACACCGATCGGTCCATTGCAGTTCAACGCGTACCCGCGATACAACGCGTACCCGCTCACATTGAATGCAATGGGCCGGCCGGGCACACCGATCGGTCCATTGCTCTACAACGCGTACCCGCTCACATTGAATGCAATGGGCCGGCCGGGCACACCGATCGGTCCATTGCAGTTCAACGCGTACCCGCGATACAACGCGTACCCGCTCACATTGAATGCAATGGGCCGGCCGGGCACACCGATCGGTCCATTGCTCTACAACGCGTACCCGCTCACATTGAATGCACTGGGCTGGCCGGGCACACCGATCGGTCCATTGCTCTACAACGCGTACCCGCTCACATTGAATGCAATGGGCCGGCCGGGCACACCGATCGGTCCATTGCTCTACAACGCGTACCCGCTCACATTGAAAGCAATGGGCCGGCCGAGCACACCGATCGGTCCATTGCTCTACAACGCGTACCCGCTCACATTGAATGCAATGGGCCGGCCGGGCACACCGATCGGTCCATTGCAGTTCAACGCGTACCCGCGATACAACGCGTACCCGCTCACATTGAATGCAATGGGCTGGCCGGGCACACCGATCGGTCCATTGCTCTACAACGCATACCCGCTCACATTGAATGCAATGGCCAATGTGTGCGCACCGATCGGTCCATTGCTGTACAACGCGTCCCTGTACAAGTCACTGGCCTATGTCACCATGCCTGTCATAGGTGAACATATGCCAGCCACATATACTTCCCAGGGAGTGAGGGGCACACCTACAACACCACAGCCTGTCCACACTGTATCCTAAGGCATGTAAGGCTGCATTACATGTTCCGTGTATGGGGGTCAACATGTTGTTTTTTGGGTGGAACTTGGGGGCAGCCACTCCCAGGCTGTGCACGTGTTCATGGGGACAGAATCCTTGGTGTGTTGTGCACATGAACACTGTGGTGTGCAACTGTTCATTTCAGGGCATGTGGCATGGTCACATTTCACGGTTGTGTATGTGTATGTCATGTCACATACCCCCTGAGTCCCATGTGGGACGGTATGTACATCCCAGGGTGACCCATTGCCACAATTGTGATGGCCCTCCACAGTCTGTGTGCATGTCGTGTTTACAATGTCTCTGATTCCATGTGCACAATGGGAGACAGTCTCCACATCCACGTTGTTTGTGCATGGACTTTGATGTTGTGCGTGTGTGTGTCACAGACGTCCATGTCTGTCCTGCCGAGGCAACAGGGACCACTACCTGTGGGGGTCATGGTTGTTTAGCTGTGGTGTATTCATGATGCACCATGTCATGCCAGTGTCCATGTGTCAATACAGGGTCCCTGGGAATCTACCTGTCGATGAGCTGTGATGCCTGGGGCACATCTGTCCTCACATGTCACTGTGGTGTGTGTTTGGAACGTGACAGCAGTACATGGGTACTGTGACACAGCCTAATGATATCCCATAGCACAACCTGGGACTTGTTGAGGATACATGTTGAACTGTGATGTTAGATGTTAGCCATGTAGGTGCCATACATGTCCTTACGGAACGGCACACGCATCATGTACTTGTGTCTCGTAATGATGTATCATGTGATATTGAGTCTGGTCTATGCCACATATGTGGGGTGACTGACAATCTTTCTTTCCTCACCTATGCACTGCAGGGCACCAGCTGTCCATCGGCCATTCCCTGACCTTGCAATGGTGGTTGAACGGGACTGCATCCGACGGTACCGCTTCACCAGGCCACTGATTGAGGAATTGACGGTGCAGTTGGCACCACATTTGCAACCTGGCCGGACATACCCTACAGCGCTGACCCCCAAGGTGAAGGTAATGGCAGCCCTACACTTCTTTGCCACCGGTACCTTTCAACACACTGTGGCGTCTGCTGGTGGGATGTCACAGACCATGTTCAGCCGTGTGCTCCGCGACGTTTTGGAGGCTATGTTGAGGTACCTGAACCAGTACATCTATTTCCCTAGACTTCAACAACTCACTGACGTGAAGAGTGACTTCTATGCCCTGGGGAGGATGCCGCATGTCATTGGCTCCATTGATGGGACACATGTGGCTTTGGTACCACCACAGGCCCAAGAGCAGGCATACAGGAACCGCAAACACTACCATTCGGTCAATGCACTGGTGGTATGTCTTGCAGATATGAGCATCACACACGTCTGTGCCCGTTTCCCCGGTTCTGCACACGATGCCTACGTGATGAGGAGTAGTCGCATCCCGACGATGATGTCACAGATGCGGAACCAGCATGCCTGGCTTGTTGGTGTGTACTGACTTTGTAGCATTGTGTGTGTTCTGCAATGTAGTGTTCCACCCTCTTTTCCAACTCAGCTAATGTGCAATTGTCTGTATGTAGGTGACTCCGGATACCCCAACATGCCGTGGTTGCTGACGCCCCTCAGGAACCCTGTGACACCAGCCCAGATGCGCTACAATGAGGCACATGGTCGGACCAGGAGAGTGATTGAGCGGACATTTGGTCTCCTGAAGAGCCGCTTCCGCTGCCTAGATAAGACAGGAGGGGCCCTCCCATATGCCCCAGCAAAGGTGTGCAAGATTGTCATCGTCTGCTGCATGCTACACAACCTGGCAGTGCGGAAGGAGTTGCCTCTCATCCTGGATGACGATGACCAACATCCGCCACCTGTGGAGGATCCTGGGCTGGACCACGATGCCAGTGGTGATGATGATGATGATGATGAGGGTGATGTCCGCACACAGCTCATCACCAACTTCTTCAGCTGAATGTGAGTATCCAGGGAAGTTATGTCAATGATGTGAGTTTGCATGATATGTGTTGGTGGTGCTCTGGTGCTGTTTGAGTGTGTCCATGTGCTACTTGACTGGATGCATGCAGCAATGTGTCCTTACAGGTAGTCTGTACTCCACAACAGTGTTGACATGCTAACTTGGTCCTGGGTGGGTATCTTGTGACATGTATTGGGCATGAGTATTGCAGTTCTGTCCTGTTCTTCAGTGCTTTTGACTGTGTGTCATTTCTGTCCTTCACAGGGTACTTTCAGAGTTGTGGTCAACTGTGATCCCCCGACACCGTGAATCAACTTCCAGGGTGGTAGCTGTCGTTTCCCTACAGGTGATGTGCACCACACCCATGGACTTCCTTTCTTCTACACTTGTTGACTGTGTGCCCACTGCCAGGTGGGATTACCTTGCATCTGTAGTGGTTACAACATGTTGCAAATGTGTAATAAACCTGTGCTTCACTTTGTGAGGTGCGTTGTCTGTGGTCACACATCTGACTGACATTTGCTTCCTGCACCAGTGGGCTAGTTAACACAGACTGTGAATAGGTGTTGTGTCTGTGCATTGCACCGTATTTCCTGGCAACATCAGTGTAGGCGATGAGTCAGATGGCCCTGGTGTGTATGTGTTGTGTAGCCCTGGTGGTGTGTCTCCCTCATATGTGTCACGTCGCCATGACTCACATGCCGGTGTTGTACTTGCTGTAGCAGTTAGCATGCACAGTGTCATTTCACAGATCATCATCTCCACTTCAGAAACAACGTTGTAATCACAACAGAGGCAAGTATGGTGTATTAGTGAGTTTATTGACATACATGTGTGAGTATAGTGCACAGGATGGTGGGTGCTGTACATTGTGATTGTAATCCAAAGTTCCTAGATGATTTGGAAGTCCTGATAGCAGAAATGTCCTGAGGAAAGTCCACAGTCATCTGATACATTGGTCCAACTTGAGCTCCCCATGTCATGTGGGAGAGTTGTGTTGCATTCGACAGGGTGAAGAGTTTGCGCACAAAGGTGATTTTCCAGAACAGGTGTTGGCTTCCTGGGGGTTGTGCATGGCCATCAGCCTCTCAGTTGTCCTTCCTCGGACGACCCTCTTCTTTGGGGGGGACCCTCAAGTGCAGGCTGCTGCGGTGCAGGGGACTCTCCGCCAGAGTCATCCTCCCTCCCTGTGGCAGTTGCAGTTGTTGCAGCACCAGATGTTGTGGGCACACAGGGAGGTGTTGACATGTTGGCGCACATCTGGCGGAGGCATTGTAATATGTCCCTATGCACCGCCGTCTGTTCTTGCAATGTGTCCCACTTGGACTCCATGCGGGACATGTGTAAGTCCAAGTGGGCATGATGGGCAGCCTGCTGCTGTTGAATGTCCCTGAGGATCCCCACTACCTGGCTGAACTCTCCGGTGCTAGTCTGGTACGCATCAGCTATGCGTACCAGTTGTGGGTCCTCATGCAGTCCAGACCCCTCTGCAAGCAGTGACCTATGTCTACCACCCCTCCCACCACCCCTGGCGACACGTGAAGGACCTGCGTTGGCACGCACAGGTGACCCTGGGCCCCCTTGGGGGTTGTTGCTGGTGTTGGTGTCCGTAGCTCCACGTTGGGCCGGGATCCGTGTGCTGTTGGTGGTGGTGGTCCTTGGTCTGTCCGTGTCGGCAGGGGTGGTCTGTGTGTTGGCAGTTGTTGGAGGGGTGGGTGCAGGGGGTGCAGCTGGTGGTCCTGCTGGTGCTGCATGATGACTCACTGCGGAGGTGCCAGGTAGGTCTTCGTCATCCGAGGTGGGCAGAGGCTGTTCCACACCAGTGAGCTCAGTGTCCCCCGGAGCCTGGGACAGGGACTCCTCAGCGTCTGCTGCTGTGTCCCCATCATCACCTGTATTTGGAAGAGACACACAATGTATGTAATGTTTCTACAGGCATCAATGGTTCAAACACCTGACAGTTGTGACTGTACCTCTGGATGCGGGCCTGTACATTGCATTGTCCTAAGTTGTCACAGTCAGCTGTTGATATTGGTGTAGCGCATTGTCCTGACAACATGAAGCATTTCAATGTGAATGTTGAGGTGTGTGCATAGCCAGCATTGGTGGTATTTGGTTGACATCAGGACATCCTTCTCCCTCCAGCCCAGTTATCCCACCATGAAGCATGCCACCCTTGCAGTGGGTGCAGGTTGACTCTCAGGATGTCAGTCAGTGGTGTCCTGCTGTTGGTTGGTGGCCAGTTCCCAGCATGGCCTTGTGCTCCCCACAACAGAGCAGCAGTGTCAGACATCTTTGATGGGGCTTTCCACTCTCTGTGAGGTGTGCATGCTTCAGTGTGAGCTTGCTGGGCCATGTGGGGGGGGGATGTTGAGCTGTGACTACCACTCCCATCATGCTATTGCCTCCACCCCCCTTCCCAGCATGCCCATACTTCCTTCCTTTTGAGTGTACTTCACTGTGTGTGGGTGTGACAGCAATGGCAAGATGGCTGACAGTGGTGTCCTGCTGTTGGTTGGTGGCCAGTTCCCAGCATGGCCTTGTGCTCCCCACAACAGAGCACCAGTGTCAGACATCTTTGATGGGGCTTTCCACTCTCTGTGAGGTGGCATGCTTCAGTGTGAGCTTGCTGGGCCATGTGGGGGGATGTTGAGCTGTGACTACCACTCCCATCATGCTATTGCCTCCACCCCCTTCCCAGCATGCCCATACTTCCTTCCTTTTGAGTGTACTTCACTGTGTGTGGGTGTGACAGCAATGGCAAGATGGCTGACAGTGGTGTCCTGCTGTTGGTTGGTGGCCAGTTCCCAGCATGGCCTTGTGCTCCCCACAACAGAGCAGCAGAGTCAGACATCTTTGATGGGGATTTCCACTCTCTGTGAGGTGTGCATGCTTCAGTGTGAGCTTGCTGGGCCATGTGGGGGTGGGATGTTGAGCTGTGACTACCACTCCCATCATGCTGTTGCCTCCACCCTCCTTCCCAGCATGCCCATACTTCCTTCCTTTTGAGTGTACTTCACTGTGTGTGGGTGTGATAGCAATGGCAAGATGGCTGACAGTGGTGTCCTGCTGTTGGTTGGTGGCCAGTTCCCAGCATGGCCTTGTGCTCCCCACAACAGAGCAGCAGTGTCAGACATCTTTGGTGGGGCTTTCCACTCTCTGTGAGGTGTGCATGCTTCAGTGTGAGCTTGCTGGGCCATGTGGGGGGATGTTGAGCTGTGACTACCACTCCCATCATGCTATTGCCTCCACCCCCTTCCCAGCATGCTCATACTTCCTTCCTTTTGAGTGTACTTCACTGTGTGTGGGTGTGACAGCAATGGCAAGATGGCTGACAGTGGTGTCCTGCTGTTGGTTGGTTGCCAGTTCCCAGCATGGCCTTGTGCTCCCCACAACAGAGCAGCAGTGTCAGACATCTTTGATGGGGCTTTCCACTCTCTGTGAGGTGTGCATGCTTCAGTGTGAGCTTGCTGGGCCATGTGGAGGGGGGGATGTTGAGCTGTGACTACCACTCCCATCATGCTATTGCCTCCAACCCCTTCCCAGCATGCCCATACTTCCTTCCTTTTGAGTGTACTTCACTGTGTGTGGGTGTGACAGCAATGGCAAGATGGCTGACAGTGGTGTCCTGCTGATGGTTGGTGGCCAGTTCCCAGCATGGCCTTGTGCTCACAACAACAGAGCACCAGTGTCAGACATCTTTGATGGGGCTTTCCACTCTCTGTGAGGTGTGCATGCTTCAGTGTGAGCTTGCTGGGCCATGTAGGGGGGGGGGTGTTGAGCCGTGACTACCACTCCCATCATGCTATTGCCTCCACCCCCCTTCCCAGCATGCCCATACTTCCTTCCTTCTGACTCTGCTTCCCTGTGGGGTAGTGTGCCTGTGCTGAATGGATGGCTGACAGTGTTGTCCTGGCGTTTGTTTGGCTACAAGTCCCATGTGTGTCACTGTGCTTCCCACAGCATGACCCAGGGTGGTGGTTCTTTGTGGGATAAATATTTTTAGTGTGAGGCAATGCATTTTCCGAGGTGAGTTGTGTGTAGTTTGGGTTAGGGGGGTGTGTGGGAAGAGCTGCTGGTAACTATGGTCATAGCTGTCAGTCCTCCTTCCCACCCAGCCAGATATCCCACCACAGAATGTGCTTCCATTGCAGGGAGTGCAAGTTGTCTTTCAGGATGTCAGACAGTGGTGTCCTGCTGTTGGTTGGTGCACAGTTCCCAGCAGGGCCTTGTGCTCCCCACAGCAGTAGCCAGTGTCAGCCATCTTGTCAGTTGTTTTCCACTCCCTGTGATGTGAGCATGGTTCAGAGTGGTGTTGATGGGCGTATTGTGATGGTGGGCAATATCTGTGACTACGACTCCCATGATGCTATTGGCTACACTGACTTGACCAGCATACACAGAATTCCTTCCTTTCTGTGGGATTCCCTGTGGTGGTGTTGTAGTGGTGGCTACATATCTGACAGTGTTTGTTGGTTAGATTTGTGCCACTGCCTAGCTTTATTTGTTGTAGTGTTTGTACATGTCATGACACAGTTACATATCACTATGAGATGGCATGCATTGTGTTTATCTGACTGACATACACATCTTGGGATGATTCTGGTTTTGTTGCTGTGGATTTGCTAAGGGTGCATGGTTTGACTATCCCCTTGACAGTGATGTGTGTGTATTGTCACACGATATTGGGTATATTGGTTGTGTACTCACCAGGCTCTGGGATGTCTTCTAGTCCATAGACGCTCACTGGTGGGAGGATGGCCCGCACCTTCTCCTCCCAGGGCCTGAGGTATAGTGGTTTGGCAGGAGGGCCACTGCCGGTGTGTTGGCTCAAGATGTAATCCTTCTTCAGTAGGTCCCTGACCCTCCTGCGCACATCATACCACCGGTTCTGGATGTCTTCATTTGTGCGCAAACATGGTGATTGTGCGTTCACCCTGTCAACGATCCTCGCCCACATCTTGGTTTTCTGCGACATGGGGGTCTGTTGGACCAGTGTACCAAACAGCTGTGGCTCTACCCTGAGGATCTCATCTACCAGGACTTCCAATTCACTATCTAGGAACTTTGGATTCTTCTTGGGGGCATGGTGATGGGTGGTGGTGGTGAGTGATGTGTGTGTTGGTGTGCAAGTGAGGGTGTGTGAGTGTGTGTTTTGCTGGGTGTATGTGAGGGTGCTATTTGTTGAGGTGCTGGTGGTGTGTGGCTTGTGTGATGGATGAGCTGTGAGTGTGTGTGTGGTTGCTGTCTGTTGGTGTTCTGTGCTGGCAGGTCATTTGAATTTGCAAAGGATCATGGTAGGGATTTGTGTCCTTTATATGGGTGGAGTTGTGGGTGTGTCTTTGTTCCCTGTTCCCCCCCCCCCAGTATTTATTGGCTTTGTAATTGCTTGTTTGGCCTATTTTTTGTGTTTTTCCCTTTGTACTTTTTGTGCAGGTAGGAGACGTTCTTCTGACCGAGTCGGACCCTGCAGTTGTCTCGTGCGAGCTTCTCCGAGTCGTTCACGCTGTGTTTGTGCTGTTTCCTGTGCTGCGTACGCGTCGGTCGCGGTGTATTCGGTTGCTTCGGCTCGCTGTTTTGTATGCGTGTCGGTCGTACGGCTTGAGCTCCGTGCGACTCGGTCGTGTTTTCCACGCGTTGCATCGTACTTGGCGGGTCGGAGTTCGCGGGTACGTTTCGTTTGGGATTCTTCCTGGTGCGTGTCGGTCGGTTAGATTTGCGTGCTTTTCCGGCCGGATAGCTGTTTTCCGCGCGGTTCGGTCGTTCGGCTTGTGTTCCGTACGAGTCGGTCGGATTTTGCATGCTTTTCATCGTACTTTGCGGGTTGGGCTGCACCGGTATGTGTCGGTCGGAATTAATTCCGGCTCCGAGCCGGTCGGTACGTTTTCCGGCCCGAATCGGAATCGGCCCCTATGGGTTGATTTTTGTAGATGTCTCCAGAGACTCTGGTTAAAATGATAATAGCAACCCTGGATTGCTGTGTGTGGATAATTTTTTAGTATAGCATTTATCATGGCTAATTCAAAATCAATAATTATTTTTGAAGGAAAATAATTATTGCTTTCTTGTTTTATTTTACTGAGTATATCTATGTAGGTAGTTTGCTGCTTATTTGGTAATAGGGCATAGATGAATGGAATATTTGAATGTTGGTACAATCCATGCACTGTGTACAGCTGGTAGAATGGTTTTGGACAGACTTTGAAAGTTCCATCCATCATCCAGGTGTCACATTGCTGTAATTTAACTAAATTGTTTGCAGTAGCAAACATAATTATTCTTTTATCAGGGCATTTGTTATCAAAAAATATAAATGGTTCTTTAGTGTGAGTAATGCTTAATTCTGGGGGAATAACTACTTCTGCAAACGTTTTAGGGGCAGGTATGGTACTTGTAGTTGCTTTTTTTTGTCTGGCAATAGTTCTTTTTAAAGAAACTATGGAGGGTAATTGTCCTGATGCATGTTGAGGTACTTTGAATAGTTGCTCTTTCAGTATTTGGGTGGTTGGTTTATCAGTACTAATGCTTGCTTCTTTAATACTTTCAAGAGCATCTCTAACCTCAATCTCTGTTATGTTTGGGGGTGATTATGTTCTTTAACAGAAAGAACAGTAGTTTCATGAGTAGTAGCTCTTCCATAGCATTTGTTAGAGTAGTATTTGCTACACTTCCAAAACACTTTAAGGCCAGTTTGTTTCTCCTGTGTATAGACAAACCCCATATAACATAATAACATTTTTTTTTTGTGACATTACAAATTCTGCACCTTCAGTCATGTTGTTTTGTTTTATGCTAGGGGAAATTAAAAAAACAAATTTTTTAATATAATAAATACCACATATTTATTAAATACAGTTACATTTCAGTGAATATACTTACAATGTTTAGTTTGATGTAAATAAAATCGTCCAGGAAATGATTTCAAGCTTTATTTTCTATTTTCTTGATGTCATTTCTGTTGAGAAGAGAAAACAAACATTTTAATAATTTTATTACATTGTTTGTAGATGATAGGGATTTTAGGGGAAAAGGGATCTTTCGGTGGGTATTTAAGGGTGTTTAATAATTGAAAATTATATACTTACTTTTTAATTGTATTTAGTTGTTTATTGTTGATAAAATGATTTTGGATGGTTTTGCAGTAGGCTGTAGAGGAGATAGATAAAAAAGAAAATATATATTAGTGAATTACGTTTGAAAAATAATTTTAGGTACCTTGGAAAAAATTATAATATACTTACATTTATTGTTATTTTATTGGTGAGGATGTTGAAAATATTTTTCTGGCTTTGTAAGATATCTGTAGAGCAGATATAAATGTCAGCAATGAAAGAATAGTAAATTAGGTCTCAGAAATAATTAGGGTTGAAGGCTAGTAGTATCGTTATATTTTAAATACAGTTTTACTTACTTAGGTGTCCATTACGATACCGGGCGGTAAAAAATCCGCCATCCACCATAGCGGTAAAAATCCGCCCGCCTACACCGTCTGAATACCGACCGAGCAATTACGATGCCTAGAAGCGAACACCGCCCGCGGCTGAAAAACCCCCCAAAATACCGCCCGATCATGTCCGATTCAAAGTCCACCCGTCCGCCACGGACGCAAATACGCACGACAACCAAAAACCGCCCGCCCTGATGATCGAGACACCGCCCGTGAAATTAGGATCGCTCCGACATGAGCGCGGTAATTACACAAATACACCGCCCGCCATCGTAAACAACAGAGATGTAAATGGACACGGCGGAAGCCCTGGCGGCCACGTCCCTGCACAGAAACCATCCGCGGACCCAAACAAACACACACAACATGGCCAACAAGTCCACACAGCAAGCCACGCAAAAAACACAGTACACATCCCGAAAACACCCCCCCCCCTGGACAAACAAATAAACTACTAATCCCAGAACACCAGCCACAACACACCTGAAAACAACAGACCATCATGACACACCCACATAGGTAAGCACAAAAGCAGCCCCTTCACAGACCACAATCCCTTGCAACACTACAAAGCCAAGAAGAGAGGAGAGAACACAGCGACACAGCAAGGACAGCAGCACACCACAGATACGCACCCATCACACCCACCATCACCAGCACCAGCACCAGCACCACCAAACACCAGCACCACAAACGACCTGCACATCACACACCACACACACACACCGCAACAGCACCACAAACACCAAACCACACACCATGGCAGCACACCGAATGCCAAAGTTCACTTCAACTGAGCTGATGGTCATGGTCGACGAGATCATCAAGGTGCACCCACAAATCTTTGGCAACCAGGTCCAACAGACAACAGTAGCCACCAGAAATCGGATGTGGAGCAGGATCGTAGACCAGGTCAATGCAGTAGGGAACGTGCCACGCAACCGAGGCGAAATCACCAAGAGGTGGCACGATATGAAAAGGGAGGTCAAGAAGAAGGAGGCCAAGAATCGGCAGCTGGCTGACAGGACTGGCGGAGGTAATCCCGCGCTTTTCAAGAGCTTCAAGGCATGGGAGGAGAAGGTGCGAGGCATCATACATTTGGAGAGTCTCACCGGAATACCAGGGGGAGTGGAGGCTGGTAAGTACAAACAAATGTATACCAGCACACCGCTATGTACTCACATGCACTACCACTATGCCATAGCTCCGAGGGACAAACACCCCCATGTCCAGTACACAATACACAAGACATCACTCACACATGCAACAGACACTACCACACACTCAGCCCAAACCGACCAACTAACAAAACCATGGAGGCATGTGTACAGTCAGCCAGCACCGCAACTCCCACCAGGTCCCCTTGTACTCCAAAAGTGCCAGAAGGAGCACTCACCACACCCACACCCATGTGTCAGCCATAGCTGCAGTAACCAACAAGTAACAGGTAAGTAGCCGGAACACAAAGTCAGTGGGTGGGAGGGGGACAGCTGAAGTCCAACACACACCAGGCCCCTAGTCCTACAGCGCAGCAAGGTGGAGCACACCCCACACCCATGTGTCAGCCACTGCAGTGCACACCTGCAGCCGACAGGTAGATATCTCACCCTACATGGAGGGGTTTCTGTGGGTGGTAAGCCAGCACCACAACTCACAACACCGCCCCCACTCCCACAGACCAGCAACATGGAGCACCCCTCCCTCCCATAACCATGTGGCATCCATAGCATTGCGCACTCAAAAACAACCTGTAGGTGGAAAACTGTACAGGGCGGGGTGTCTGTCGGCATGAGGACTGTATTACGACTAACACATGGGACATGTCACGTAGCAGGGGAACACGCAGCACTGCTCCCTGTCACAATCATGTCACCAATGTGCACACGTACATGTATTACAGAGTCATACCCCACATGACCCATCACAAACACAGCAACACCTAAGGAGCCACGTCTGCATGCACAAGTCCCACTGGAGCACAGACCCACATGGCGGGCACCGTGCCACTCATCACACACATCAGCAACACCATCGAAGTCTTGACCATGTAGTCCTTACTGCCTGTTACCCACACATCGTACAACAACGCCCATGTAAGTCCAACCTGCCTAGAAGTAACAGCGTGGGACCACAACAATGCACATACACACCACTGGACCCATGAAACACACAGGCACACAATGCACATTCAACATATCATCCATCTCATCTGTCAGCCCCTGTGTCATGAAAGGTATGTCATCCGAACAGCTGGCCCTCATACAGTAGTTATGCAAAGATACCTGCCCATGACAAATAATGTGCCTGCAGTGACTGAAGCGCACGTCACACTGTGATTAACAACATACATAATATAGTCAACACCCCAAGAGCACTGCATTGATGCACATGGCCGAGGGTAGCACGCACACCAAGGAATTGGCCCATCTGCAATACGTCGTGTGGCACACAACCATCACTCACTCACTACAATGCTTGCAGTGTAATGTCCATAAATGATAACAGTGAGCAGATATGCTGGGGATGTCAGACATACACACACCTCTGTCTCTGCACTGTCATGTTGCCAAAACACATGTCCCGTTCTGCACCCATATGTCACAGTATGTACCCCTAAACCATATTTCACCTCAAAAGCGTTGAGGGGGCTGTACCCCCTTTTCCCATCTGCATTTCTAAGCGTTCCATTTGAACCCCTAAACCATATTTCACCTCAAAAGCGTTGAGGGGGCTGTACCCCCTTTTCCCATCTGCGTTTCTAAGCGTTCCATTTGAACCCCTAAACCATATTTCACCTCAACATCGTCGATGGGTCTGGAGCCCGCATACACCCGAGCCACAAAATGTAGGAGTATAGCAACACACACCCATCGGCATTGCTAATCCGTCCCATGCCACATGTTCACATCACACAGTTCCATTGCCTTGCCCACGCATACACACATCGTACATCCACACACATGCCTCTGGGAAACCTGTGCACGACAGTGCACGAACTGTGAATGTCAGACAACCAATACATACTTTGCTAGGTGCAACACATTAACCTATCTCATTCTCCCCACAGGTGCCGAACTGCTGGACGCTGGAGAGGGAGACAGCAGCCAGCACAGCCAGTCCGCAAGCCCCCGACCCGGACTCACGGATGTAGAGGAGCTGGACACCTCCTCGGACGTGGACCACCCAGCAGGCCCATCTGGTGTGGCAGGGCACAACCGCTCCCCAGGGCCCCTCCTACCCACCAACCCATCGCCCAGGGCTGCTGACCAGTCACAGACCCCTGCTGCCATGGTCATTGCGGCCACCACCACCGCCGCAACCACCACCACCGCCGCAACAACCACCACCGCCGCAACCACCACCACCGCCGCAACCACCACCACCGCCGCAACCACCACCACCACGTCATCCCTGGCCACAGCCCCAGCGCAAGGGGTGGCCCGGCCGTCGGGGTCCACCCTGGGAGCCAGAACGAGGACCGTGGTGAGCAATGTGGCTAGTGGGCAGGTCGGTGGCAGCAGTACTGGTAGGAGGAGCAGTGTCAGGCCAACGCCATCTGTGCCTGGGAGCCAAGGCCAGCCGCAAATGTACAGAGTCCTTGGGACCTATGAAGAGGCCCAAGGAGAATGGGCCAGGTCGGCTAGAGACACGCGGGAGGTCCTTGGGGTGTTGAGGGCCATGAACGCCCATATGGGCCAAATGGTGGCCCTCATTGGCCAGCTGGTGGTGGTGGTGAGGGCACAAGCAAGGCCAGCAATACCACCTCCGCCACCACCTGCTGTGGCGCAGGGTCGTGCAGCATCGCGTTCCCCTGCGTCCACAGCGAGTGAGCACTCCTCAGCCACCACCAACAGCCCACCAACACCCCCCCCCCTTCCAAACGTGGAAGGGGCCGTCCGAAGAGGAAACAGGTGTCCAGAGAGGACTTCGCACGCACCAAACGCCAGTGAGTCAGCCAGCCACCTTGACCACCTACTGCATTGACTTGTAATACGATCCTACCCCACACTGCCATGTGAATGGCATGTGTCTGTTGGACTGTGGACATAGGACTAAATGGGTACACCTTGAGCATCACGCAGCCATGACCGTCAACTCATAGTCACTGCACGCACCACTTTTGTCAACACCTTGCACACAATAACATGTCACCGCTGAAAATAAATACACCTTGATCACAATCTGCTGTCTGTGCCCTGAAGATATTCAACGATGTGCAACCGCCACCATGAGCAGAAATGCATCTGCTGTGTGGTATGTCGATGGGACAGGAGAGGCTGTAGGGACCTAGGGGTGAAAAACAGAACAAGAGTACATTCAATGAGTGTGTCACACACTCATCACACAGTACTTGTCACCAACTACAAGCAATGTACACACATCTCACAGAGCAACAGGGCACAATGCTACAGCCACTGTCAGTGGCATACTAACCTGGACATGGACCATTGACACACAGCACTCAGTGAACAAAAGGCCTCCGTGACAGAGCACACATACACCTGCACAACTACAGCTACTTCAGCCGTCGTAAATGGACACTCACCGTCAAGTGAAGTAGCGGGCGATGAGCTGCTGACGCACATTCACAGCTTCCTCCTCTCCACTGTCCTCGTCACTGGACCCGTCCTGGTCTGCAGGCTGGGGCCCTGGATGATCACCGTCATCCACCATTAGGGGGATCTGCTTGCGAATAGCCAGATTGTGCAGCATGCAGCAAGCCACTACTATCTGGCACACCTTCTGTGGGGAGTACGCCAGTGCGCCCCCGGTGCGGTCCAGGCATCTGAACCTGGACTTGAGGAGGCCAAAGGTCCGCTCCACCACACGTCTGGTCCTCCCATGTGCCTCATTGTAGCGGTCATCAGCTGGGGTCCGAGGATTACGTAATGGGCTGAGCAGCCAAGGCCCATTCGGATAAGCAGAGTCCCCTGGGTGTGAGGAATACCGAGATTAGTTGCAATTCCAACTGTCCCCAAGACAGCATCGCACACCAGGCACGCTACACGAGTACACATACTCACCAACAATCCAAGCACGGTCCGGTTGCAGATTGGTCATCAGACGTGGTAGGATGCTGTTGCGCATGATGTGCGAGTCATGGGCCGATCCTGGAAACTTCGCACACACGTGTGAAATGACCATGTCCGCAAGGCACATCACTTGCACATTCAGGGAGTGGGTGTGCTTCCTATTCCGATAAATGTGCTCCATGGCCTGTGGTGCTACAAGGCCAATATGGGTGCAATCGATTGCACCAACAACATGGGGGATCCGTCCAAGGGCATAGAAATCACCCTTCACTGCCGCCAATTCACGTGCCCTGGGGAATCTGATGTACCTGTTCCTGTACAGCATCATAGCTGACAGTACATCACGAAGCACCATGCTGAACATGGGCCGGGTCATCCCACTTCCACTGCCCACTGTGTGTTGGAATGACCCAGTGGCGAAGAAATGCAGTGCAGCCATCACCTTAGCCGTGGGGGTAAATGCAGTTGGATACAACCTGCGAGGACGGAGGTGGGGTTCCAACTAGGCACATAGGCGATGCAGGGTGGGTCGGTCCAGACGGAATTTCCGGATTACCTCCACATCCTCCATGTCTGACAGCAATTGGTAGGGGCGATGTATGTTTGGTCTCCTCCTAGGAAAGATGGAAGTGGACACATGTGAAAGCAACACACCACAGGGCATTTCCACATACACAAAACACAAATGACTGACCAAGCAATTGAATCACAGAACAGCTGACAAGTAGGGACAGCACAGCCACAATACACTTGCACAGGTCCCCTGCCAATTGCAATGGGCAGTGACACACACCATTGCTATGAGCATACACATGGGGATTTAGGCCTTAATAACTTGTAAGGCATGCTTATGGTATCAGACTATATATTTGGCAAGCGGCAATGCCACGGCAACATAACTAGCTGCTGTGCATGACACTGCTTCCGAGGCTGGGTGAGTATGGCACACACCAACAACGCTATGGACACAGGCTGAGCGGCCAAAACAAGTGGGACCTGTAGCACGAGGGGATATGAGACAGTCATTGATGTCCCTACTGCACCCTATGTACAGCACTGTTCGGATCACACCTCCAGAAACATTGACAGGTGTACACATTGACAGCTCCATGCCAACACAGCTGTGTGATTGCCAATACACATCACAAGTGACACGTAACGTTGCACGTGCCAGGTGGCAGATGTACATAGTGAAAGATGGCATGTGTGTGCATATGCATATCCCATGCTCCCATGCCAATGTGTACATGATGATATGCTAACAGACATGTGGAGGCTGGGCACTGGCCGTCACTGCCTATGCACACAGCATGTTGTGGCCCTGTCCATTGTGGACCTGCTCCCACACACAAATCATGGCCACACCTGCAGATTCATTGTGCACATTATACTGTGTGGTGCGCATGGCATCAGCGGACTGTACCCTCCATGGGCCAGGCCCTTGCGGCCAACTCCAATGACACTCGCGGTTGCACCCTGCGTGTTCCACTATGGAGGTAAGCGTCCCGGGCCAGCTGGGAGCAGGCCATCATCTGCAATTGAAGCTGGCAGACATGGTACACAAATTGCAGCAGCTTGGACCCACTGAACCTGCCCCAGGGGGCCATATGAGTGTGGGAGTGTGACCGGCATTACCACAGCTACCTGGGATTGCAGCCTGGCATCCCTCAACAACACCTGCTGCTGCCACCTGTCCACCTTCACGTCGATGACGCTGAGGATATGTCCAGGTCCACTCACCAGCGAGGAGCTGGAGATCATGGATTCCGAGCTCCACGCACACTGCACATGGCTATTCCTTGCGAAAGTTGTGTGTGAGAGACAACTGCAGTGTGTGTGGGAGTGCATGTGGGGGACACACATGTCGTTGATCCGCAGCACTATGAGTCAGAGCCTGTGGGGTTCAAACATGCACTGCTCACCATGCTGACTGCAGGTGGCAGGGGTATGTGAGCTCTCGGTCGCTTTGACATGTCTGTCCCTCCCGAGTGGTGGTACATAGCAACTTCACGTCAGACATCCAGTGACACAGACAATTGGCAATGCAGGTCTCAGTGCACTTTTTGCTCGTGTGAATGTCAGGCTGGGGCCATGCTGCCCTTCTCAGTCCCAGCAGGCCTGGACTGCACATTGACTGCACAATGCCAGTAGGTGAAAACACAGACTGCCTAGTGGGTTACATGTGTCTCCTGTTCAGGACCCTCCGGATAAGCGCAAACTCAGCCCTGTCGATTGGACACACCATGCCTCGTGATAGGGATGTGTGTGAGTTAGTGGCACTGAATGTGACCTCCGTTGCGGGGTGGGCCATGCACAGGGCGAGTACGTTGATTGTTGCGCAGTGTTGGTCACAGTGGGTACACCCACACAGATGTGTTGTCTTGTGATATTTTGCTAGGTCCGCCTGACGATGGACAGTAGATGTGGGCAGACTACACATTGCACGATGTGCTGTCTATATGCATGTGCCTTCACACCAGGCACAGCTGCCCCTGCACATGTGACCCCTGCTGCCCTCAGTGCTGGGTCTGTTGAGCTGATGCGCCATCTGTGCGTGGGGCAGACAGCTCTCCTCACTTCCGTCATTGCCCATGACATCACTTTGCCGCAGGTGACATGTATCATGGAGGGCCCACATGTACGCGTGGGTGGACTACACAAGACTGTCCGATGGTTGTCACACCCAGTCAGTGCTACGAATGGGAAGGATGTGGTGCTGGTACTCATTTATATGTGTCGAGTGGGCGGGTCTAGGTGCGGGGCTACATGCAAGACATGGGAAGTTCATCGGCTTATCTACTAGTTGCAATACACACGAGACACGTCTTTTTATGACCACATCAGGGTCATTCCTTAAACTAACTGGAAGTCAGACAGTCATATGTTACCCTGTACTCATGGCCTCCCTCGCTCACCCAAATATGCTTTTGCACCTGAGAAGCCAGCGCTTGCACAAGCAGCTCCAAGCTCGCCCCAGAGAGGCCAAGGAGTGTATGTGTGGGTCCAGTTGAACAAGTGGTCTGTCTCGCGGTATAATAAGTGGCGGGACGCCGTACACCTGCGTGGTGCCCCGAGTCGAGACCCGGGCAACATTGACAATGCATGACAGGCTCCGCAGTCCGGATACACCACCTGCAACACACAGAGGCTGTAGCTGCCCTAGCGGCCCAGGCCACGTCCAACTGGAGCTCATGGACCCACACATTCACTCTTTGGCCTCTCTGGGGCGAGCTTGGAGATGCTTGTGCACGTGCTGGCTTCTCTGTTGCAATGGCATGTAACGTGTGTGGGAATATAGGCAATGAGTGAGATGGTGCGAGCCACCTTCCATGACGTCACTCCTGCTCGTGATGTGTGCGTCACCCCACTACTTCCATTTGACTTGTGCCATACTACATATTGAGGATGTGTTGCCTGCGTGATGTGACCAGGAGGAGCGCACCATGACCTCTCACCCACCATGCTCCACTGCCATCCCGTGCCCTGGATTGCCTGTGCAGGTGGACAATGTTGGGGATACACCTGTTCGACAGGGGATGTGAGTGCCTTGGCAAGGGCCTGGCGGACGCACAGCAGTATCCAGCATGTCCACAGAGGGTGGGCTGACGTCTACACCTGATGCAGCATTGATCGTGTGCCCGCCTGTTGTGCACACACGAGTTCACATTCATCCCCAGACAGGTGGTCTTTACAAATTCCCAGGAGAGCGGTGATGTACTGCTCCGGAATCCTCCCAACACAGCGTGTTTCAACATTGCATGTGCGCACCTACCCGTCACACCCACCCACCTGAGCCAAGCGTAACTCCCGCTTCACATGACACATGTGTGTCTTCCACAGTTGTGCTACTCATTTGCATTGACATCCAATGACAGTGGACTACATGGTCATCTCACGACTGCCGTGTACTTCACACACTCTCATCCTCTCTCATTCGTACTCGTGGAATGAATAAGCAGAGACACATATTTACTTCAAGCCATGTATTAGGACTTATGTCCTCTGTGATGCAGTATAGTGGACACTACTGGCAGCGAAATGCATGTGGAGGATATACTCAGCATGATTACACATAGCATAGGGTGTAGGGGTACATGTGATTAGTTGTTGACTGTGGGATGTGGGCTTCAGAGTTACAACTGCTTAGCCGTTGCTGTGCTAATGTGCATTTGCTAATTACTGTGGCGCTGCTGACTTTGACACAGACAGTATACATTTTGCCTACCAGACCGCTTGACATCATGGGCACAGTACATCTCAGTTCCATGTTACAGGTTTGCTGCTATCGTTACTCATACACACGTGCGTGAGGGGTGTCATCAGGGCATGGGCCTACGTGCATGCAACGGCGTCCCACTTGTTGTTGCAATGTGGTGGCTACTGGACATGACACAGTCACTGGGGTCATGTTGTAGGGGGATGCACTTGTTGTCCATGCAAAAGTCCTGGCACGGAAGTTCAGAGGGAGGTGAGGTGACAGCTCTCACATACTACAGCCGACCGATTAATGTCCACTGACCGGTGCATATGTTCATGAGCGCAGGATACATATTATGGCATAGTTGTACGTGCAGTGTTGTCCATGTGGTTGCCATTCACAAATCCCATGCCTCTGCCTCCCCCTGTTCATGCAGAGTTACTGGATGTGATGAGGAACAGAGTGCATGTCCCGAAATTATCCGATATCATGGCAGTGTTGTTAATGGTGTGGTGTTAGTTGCAGGTTGTATGGTATAGTTGTTGTACTGGTAACTGCTCAGTCCGTGCGGAGCCAAGCATGGGTACGGTGTAGGACATCATTGTTCAATTGGGGGTATTGCGTCGGGGTCCGATGAATTGACAGGTTGTCAGGTATGCGATACCTTCCAGCAGGGGTTCCATGGCATTGGTGGTATACATGGATGCCATCCAATGAAGCGGATGGTGGCTGTCAAGGTGTTGGTCGTAAGTTGTCCCTTGTAGGAGCCTGACGGGACATGTTGGATGACATTCGATGAAACTGTGATCCAGAATACGTCGTGTGGAGGCACAGTGGTCCCATTGCAGTGTGGGTCCGATTGCAGCCACATACGCCATGCCCCCATAGGCTGAACAGATCCTGTCGTGGACGTCCAGGGGGTTGAACAGTTGTACCAGGTCCGCCATTGGACATGCCGGGTTGGCGAGACATAAATCCACAGGACAGTGGAAGGGACACCTCCGACAGTAGAAGACGGGGATGACGCAGCTGAACAATGCAATGCGGTAAGTTAGTCGGTAAGTTACGTTCAGCAGAGCCAGATTTTCACATCCCAATATCTGTATCAGGTTATGTTTGTACACCTTCATCTGTCCGGCGTAGTTGCGTAGGTGTGGTGCAAGTGCCATTTTGCTGCAGGGCGATGTGATGGCGTGCTCCGGCTGTCTGTGCAGTCTGCAGAGTGCAACCTCCGACGTTGCTGGGAATTCTGTAATGGTCGTAGGGAGGCAGGACTTGGGTTATTGTAGCTTGTGCGGAGGACACGGGCCCTCATCCCACATGCTTCTATGAATGGTCAAGGTCAGTGGTGTCTGACTCCTTCCAGATAACTTGCATGTGAACCACATGGGGGAGTGGTATTATTTCTTTTTCCGTTCAAAATGTTCTTTCGTGTTATGCGCTATCTGCCCAGTGGACGGTTCCCTCTGCATGCCTGTGTTGGGCTTTTTTGGGGGATAATGACTGTATTGTCCTGCTTGAATGGTTGAGCTGTGGTTTCGGTGTGGGTATGGAAGGCCATTCAGTGCTATCTCCTCTCCCGTGTGTGGGCAGCACGCTGCGTTTCCGCTATACATTGGGCCTTGTGTGTGGGTGTTATAATTGGAGCCACCTGTTGTCGGTCCCCGGGATCTTTGATGTTACGTATTGCATGTCTTGGTATTGGGTGCAGGGTGGTATCGGTGTTTCTGTGTGGTACTGGCGTCTCTTTTGCCGACGGGGTCCATATTCTGCTGGGTGATATTTCCGCCGCTGTGTGCTTCGCCATGTTTTGCACACAGGGGTGTGTCCTAATTTGGCGTGACATCACTGACATGTTCGGGTCAGTTGTGTGACGTCAGGTTGGCAACAGTGAATTACCGGTTGGGGACATGACTGTGGCAGGTCTGTCACGTGACATGTGCGTTCAGGGTGGGGCTGGTGTGTGGTGTTTGTTGTGCCCTGTGTTGTTTGTGTGCGGCGCATACATGGCGCTGTCGTTGGGCTCTGCGTTGTGCGCATGTGTGGCTGCGTCTTCGCCGCTGCGCTGCGGGGCCGTGACGGGGACGTTAGTTCCTGGTCCCAGGTAGTGTGTGCCCGGTTGTTACGAGTTGTTTCAATTTGCCCGGTGTGACATTTGTGGGTGCAGTGGTGGATGTGTCGTGTACACGCAGGGGTGTCTGGGGGGGCATGTACAGTTCTTCCGCCCTTGCACTGTGTGCGGTGTTTGCGTGCCCTTGTTGTGTGTCTGCCTACCTGCGTCACCGCGGTGCGTTGACTCCTAGGTTCTGCATCAAGTAGAGCATGGGGAGGGCCTGCAGTGCTAAATTCATGCTCGGGGGGTCCGCCTCTTTGGTGTCCGTACTCAGCGATCGAGTTTCCGCCTTGGTTTCTCGTGCAGTGTCTCTTAGCCGTGGGAGCTGTTTGTTTGCGGCATCGTAATTTGTACGCCGGGCGGTACGTGATTTCGTCGGACGGTGTGTGTCCATTGGGCCGCGCCGCTACGTGAACGGGCGCACTTTGATGGCGGACGGCGTCGCTGGCTTACGGGCGGTGTTTGGCTGACTTTTCACATCCTAATTGGGCGGGCGTGTGGGCCGCGGCGGACGGTAACTGCTGGTTTTTACATCCGACAGCATGGCGATGGTGCTACCGCCCGGCATCCTAATGGGCCCCTTAGTGCAGTTTTAAAGATTTCTTCAGTAATGAAAGTTTTCTTTCAGGAAACAGTTGGGCAGAGTTTCACCTTCTTCTTTATTGTAGGTTAGAAGTGTAAAAGAGATGCAAACATTTCATGTTTATATAGTGTTTATTTAATTGGTTGTTTTATGTTATTGGTGTATTTTAAAGTGTGAGTATTTGATTCGTTCAAGTTAATTGTTTTTAGTGTTTTGGCTGTTTGTTTCCATATAAGGGAAACGCTAAATAATGAACTTGTTAGTAGAAAGTTATTATTTTTTCGTTTTTATTTTTTAAAATATATTAAACATTGTTTTGAATGTGAAATGATGCAGGTATTATAGATTTTAAAGTTTTTATTTTATTACTGTAATTGTTTGTTTAGAAAAAAATGTAAGTTTTAAATATATTGATGTGTTTGCAAATGATTATTTTATGTTATTTAAGTGTTTTATATTGTTTTATAATGTGAATGTATATTTGGTGCTAAACATATATTTAATTGACCAGTTTTTCAATAGTCGATATTTTAAAAAAATCAATAATATTGATGTCTATATTTTGGTATTCGATATTTTTGATATTTTGTATGTTATTCAAATTTGAACGATATTTAATTTAACAATATTTTGTCTTTCGATATTGTGGTGTACGATATTTTTATGTACAATATTGTGTACTCGATATTTTTGTATTTTTTTAAATAAGTATTGGTAGTCGATATTATTGTAGTCGATATTATGACGACGATATTTTGTCAATACGATATTTTTGTTGTCGATATTATGTCAGTGATCCGATTCGCAGAATTGCATCTGGTGATCCATTTGCATTCACTCCTATTCAGTAGCAGTTGGAGATTACTGCCCCTGGTAGGTAGCGCTGGTTGGTCAATGACCTGCCACGTCATTTCCAATTCACTGTGTTGCTTCTCGATGTAATGGGACGCCAACGGAGCGGTCATGACCTTACAATGAATGCGGCTTTTATGCTGGATTATTCACTGTTTGACCATTTGGGTTGTTTGGCCAATGTAGATCAGGTCGCAGGGACAGCGAATAGCATAGATCACGTTAGCAGAACGACAATTAGTGAAAGTCTTCAGTTTGTGGGTCATGTTCTTGGTTGTAAATTCCTTGGTATTTAATGTGAGGCAACATACCACACAATTTTGGCACCTGTAGTGTCCAATGATAGGTGGAAGACCCCATGTGGCAGTAAAAGATTCCTGCAAGCTTGGTTTTGTGGGCCATGTAATTGCATGAACGAGATGGTTTGAGAGATTGTCGCCTCTTTTGTATGAAAAGAGCGGGGGTTGTTGGAATGGTTCATGCATTCTGGGTATAGACCAGTTTTTCTTAATGATCTTGCTGACCTGGTTGCTGAAGGGACAGAACGTGGTGACAAAAGGAATCCGAGTGTTTGCATGTCAATTCTGTGGTGTAAGGAGCTGTTCATGGTGACAGTACCAAGCTCTTTTTCGTGCCCGGGACACCAATCGGGGTGGGTATCCTCTTTGAAGGAGTTTGTTCGAAAGGATGGCTGGCTCACGAAAGTAATCTTTGCCACTTGCAGTTTCTTCAAATGCGAAGAAATTGTCCGTACCGGAAGCCATCACAGAGACTACGGGGATGGTAACTTGAGTAGTGTAATAGGGTGTTGCGTTCCGTGGGCTTCCTATATAGGGTGGTACCGATTTTTCCTTCCTCAGCGTGCAGAGTGATGTCCAGAGAGGGGAGGTCATTGGATCTACAGTCAGAGGTGAATTTTAGATGAGGTTGGGACTGGTTCAGCCAAACCATAAAGGCATCTAGAGTGTTGGTCGGACCTTTCAACAATAAAAGAATGGATGGACAGTGTTTTAAACATTTGCTGATATACACTACAACCTTTTCCCTGTAATTTGTGTCATTTCTCACGTAAGCCAGAGTTACTATTGCTACAGGGATTTAAATCTAGCGATTAAAAATTGATGCCTGATCAAGGATTTCTGTTAAAAGATATGAAGGATGGCAAGGCCGTCCTTGGTTGTATATACTGCAATGTTATACTCCTTCCTAAGCATGCAACAGAAATCTGGGATCCTCTCACATCTTATAACCAAGACATCTCTTTTTCATTGAGACGTGGTTACACACGGTGGCCCTTCCAGATAATCCTTTTGCTATGCCTGATCACTATAGGTTGGTTAAATTGGATAGAGAAGATAGATTAGGAGGAGAATTTGTAATTGCTTTCTCTAACAAGCTTAGTATTTCTTTTATTGAGTCTCATCTTTCTAAATAGTTGAAAATGCTGGTGTTTAAAGTAGACTCACCTAAGCATATTAATTGGACAGGGGCTCTGATCTATCATCCTCTGGGCCAGAAGAACAAGTTTATTTTAATGCTGTTAGATTTGTTAGTCCTCATATTCTAAAGGCTAATACTTTTCTACTGTTGGTGATCTCAATTACCACGGGGAAGATATTAATGATAAGGAAGTCACTGAATTGCCCTCAGATTTAGGTAAAGATGAACTAAAACAGACAATGAGTGGTCCAACACATGTAGCTGTCCACTTCCTGGACCTGATATTCAGTCATTCTAATTGCATAAAAGTTGATTCACACTTACCTCTTACATGGGCATACCATTATCTTATTAAGTTTGAACTTCCTTTTGTTAAGGATTTTAATTTACTGTTACCCAAGAAGCAACTATTGTCCCGCTCTTGGAAGAGAATGAATCCTAGTAGCTTGGGGGCTTGTTTACAACTGCAAAATCTGAAGAAGGCCACTGATGTTGATCTAGTGGTGCCAAGATATCAGGCATCTTTGAACGAGGCTCTATATTTTGTTGCTCCTATTGAATTGCCTAATATAAGGGAGCATAAACAGCAGGCCAATGATGTAACCAATTTGAAAGGGTGAGATTCCGCTGTGTAAACTTGCCTTGTATACTTATTACAAATATTTAAGGGCAGCACGCCCATTTTTTTTTGGTCACCAAAATATACAATTCTGGTACTTCTGCCAAGAAGACCGTCAAGTCCAGGAAAGAATTTATTAAACATACTGATCGTCAGATATCAATTCCTGCTTTGCCAGAAATATGTAAAGCTTTGTCCATTTGCTTCCATGAGAAGATAAGGAAAATCTATGAGGATTTTGACAAACTGTCAGAGCATTTATTTAATTATGATATTAACTGAAGGTGCCCTGAGTATTCGATAGGCGCCAAGCCATCGTTTTTAGATTCTAGAAAGCTTTTAAATACCTCATTTTAGAAATTGTGGATGTTGGGTGAGCTGTGTTAAAGCTCAGGGGGGAAAGTTGTTTTTTAAATTGCCTACTGCACTCGCACTTTTTCGAGCAGCCATTTTGGGTCAACGCTCTAGTGGCTGGACCCCTGCTCTGTTCTGGGCTACATAAGCGCCAGATGACGTGACCGCGCAGAAGGCGCGCCAAAGGCAGGCCCGTCTGCGCCCATCCGCGTCCAGCCGGGGCCAGAACCCTTGCTTCTCCTCCCCCAGATAACTATTGCTATAACGGTGAGCAGCTCAGACAGCTGAATTCAGACTTAGGGGCGAACTGTGCTCATACCATCTCTCTCAGTAACCCTGTCCCTGGCTGTTCACACTGTTCATTTATGCTCTTGCTGTCCCCTCCTACCCCCCTACCTTCCCGGAAACCATATAAAATGTTTCTGCTAAATTGCACATCGCTGCCTAAGCATGCAGTGGAGATCTTCATTCTTCTAAAGGACACATGTCCAGAAGTTTTGTTTCTCACAGAAACTTGGCTTAACTCAGGCTCTGAGCCCGATATTGTCCAATCCCTCCCTCCTGGCTATTTAATTCAGAGGTTGGATAGAACGACAGGCAAAGGTGGTGGTATCGCCATTACCTATAAAAACCACCTCAGCTGCTGCATGCTCGGCAGCCTGTTAGCAGACTGTGAGAATTTTCATTTCTCAATAGGATTCCCACCACGCTCTCCCTTACAGGTATCCTTATTTATCGCCCGCCCGGGCCTATTGGCCAATTTTGTAAATCACTATTGGAGACAGCCGCAAATTTTGCTAGTATGACTGCTAATTTTACTCTCTTAGGGGATTTTAACCTGCATTTTGACGATCTTGCATCTATGGCCGCAACAGAAATGTCTCATGATCTTGCGGCCTATCAGCTCACACAGAAGGTTTTGCTTGCGACCCACATCAAAGGACACCTCCTTGACCCTATATTCTCTAACTTGGAGGAAATAATTGGAAAAGAACCCATTCCTTTACCCTGGTCAGATCATTTTTTGATACCTCTTTCCTGGACCCCTACAAGCATTGCCCCCTCAACCAGGCCAACACGAGCTTTGTCCCGTCTTCGGCCTAAACTCCCCTTAGATAAGTGGGTCCTGGAATTGGAAAGGTCTAAGCCACCCCCTGACACCAATCCAGTTGTCGCTAATGAAAGATTCAACAACTGGATCGAGGGCACGCTTGACCAGGTCCTTCCGAAGAAACTGATCCAGATGAAAGGAGGGTCTAATAAGACAACTTGGTATTCCCCCAAACTTTGGGAACTAAAACAAATGTGTAAAAAAAAAAAATCAAAAGAGTCTGGAGAAAAGATTTTTCCCCCAGCAAGAAATTGGATTACAGGGAGGCCATTAGAACATATAAGGCAGAAATTAAAAGGGCCCAGGCCTCTTACTACGAGGAGAGGATTTCCCTGGCCGCCAAGTCCCCACAGGAAACCTTTCGCATCGCGAAAAAATTACTTAAAGCTCCCCTTACCCCAGACGTACCTGATGTATCAGGCCGTCGCTGCAATGAACTTGCAGATTATGTTTATAATAAAATTCAAAATATTTACTCTTCTTTCCCCTCGGTTGACAGCCACATCAATCTCCACCCTGAGTAAGTACACTGGCCCGCTTTAAAGGGAATACTCCCTGGAGGCCTTTCCCCCGCTGAACCGGGAATCTTTCCAGGCCGTTTCGGCACTCGTTAAGAGCGGGTCGCCAAAAGACCCAGCTCCACCCAATATTCTGAAGCAGGCAGCCGATTCAGTTGCCCCATTCATCGTGGATCTGATCAATGCCTCGCTCTCCATGGGCATTGTTCCTCCCCTGTGGAAAAGAGCAATGGTGAAATCTCTCTTAAAAAAACCTAACTTGGACCCGGATTCTCTGGGCAACTATCGTCCCATTTCGCTCCTCCCTGGGATCAGCAAAATAGCGGAGAAACATGTCAACCTCACACTCTCCACGTTCCTGGAATTCCATAACCTTCTCCATTCCTCTCAAACTGGCTTTCGCCCGCGTCAGGGCACTGAAACTGCTCTGTTAGCGGTTGTCGAAGAATCCAGAAAGATTCTTGATGCAGGAGGCTCTTCAGCTGCGATTCTTTTAGACCTCGGCGCAGCCTTCGAAACGGTCAACCACCAAATTCTGGTCCACCGACTTAGAGGTTTGGGGGTGACCAGAACAGTCTCAACTTGGCTGCAATCCTTCCTGGAAGAAAGATCCTTCCAGGTGTTTGAGGGTGAGGTCATCTCAAAATCCTTGCCCCTACATTGTGGAGTCCCCCAGGGATCGTCTCTGAGCACCACTCTTTTTAATGTTTATATGGCTCCGCTTGCGGATATTGTGCTTCCTTTTGGGGTTCACATAGTGACCTACACTGATGACACCCAACTGGTCGTAGCATTGAATCACTCCGACCAGGCTTCTACTGGCCTCCGTCCCTGCCTTGAGGAAGTCACCAAGTGGATGAGTCAGTCGTATTTAAAATTGAATGGCGACAAGACAGAGCTTATGGTTCTTGGCAATGCTTTTTGCTTTAAAGCAGACACAATGTGGCCATCTTGTATGGGCCCTGCTCCTGCTCCTAAGACCGAGATAAAGAGTTTGGGCATTTGGCTGGATCAGGACCTCAGCTTTAAGGTTCAGGCCAGGAAGGTTGCAGCCTCCTGTTATGGCATCCTCAGGATGCTTCGCAAAGTGCTCCCCCTTCTTCCCTTCCAGGCCAAAAAGCTGATGATCCAGGCACTTATCTTATCACGGCTAGATTACGGCAATGCCTTATATCTAGGTGCACCGAGCTCATCACTCGCAAAACTCCAGACAGTGCAGAACTGCACAGCAAGGATGCTCTTGGGGATTTCGAATCGGCACTCTGCGAGGCCCGCCCTGAAGTCCCTTCACTGGCTCCCTGTTCAGGAGAGAATCAACTTCAAGGCTCTGTGCATTACTCACAAGACACTTGGAGGGAATGGTCCACCAATCAATCACTCTTTGGTTCAGCCCTACCGAGCGAACAGGCGGCTTCGCTAAGATGAGCTACACCTGGCAGTGGTTCCCAGGATCAAGAAGGCCAGAAGTGGCGGCCGGCTCTTCTCTTATAATGCCGCCAGATTATGGAACTCCCTCCCTCTGTACTTACGAAAGGAACCTAACCATCTGGCCTTCCGTAAACAGTTGAAAAGGTGGCTCTTCCCCTAAGTGTTCTCTTCTGCCTCATTCATCCGCTTCAGCGCTGGGATGCCTCTGGGTAGCTACGCGCTTAATAAGTGCTGCTTCATTCATATATATGGCTGTCCACCTTCAAACTTCCCTGGCTAGCTGGGAGGTTTTGATCCTATTCACCCAGTGAAAGTGCAGAAGTTGTTTTCTAAAGTAAAGTCGGGATCACCGGTTGACCCTTTTCCAGCATACATCTTTTCCTCTCTAGCTCCTTTTTTGGTGTCTCATTTTAACATATATGTTTAATCTCACCTTAAAAATGGCTAAAGTACCTAAAGTTTTGAATCTTGCCTATGTTTCACCTATATTTGGAGAAAAAAAAACACCTGCTGGTACGGCCATTTTCTATAACTATCAGCCTTTTTCATTGTTGCTGTTCCCCATTAAAGATTTGGAGAAACTGATCAACAAACAACTCTGTAAAAAACACAAGGCCAACCATATACTCTATCCTTCTCAGTCAGGGGTCAGTGTAGCCAAAGCACGGAGACAACTCTATTACCTGTCACTGACTCTAGTAGGACCAGTTGGGACATTGAAAACTCAGAGGTACTTATATTGCTTGTTCTTTCTGCAACGTTTGATACAGTGTCACATGCAATCCTAAAAGACTCTTGTCATTGAGGTACATTCTCAGGCCTTGAATTTGGTGAGAGATTTTTTTGTATAGTAGATCCAAAGTTGTCTTTATTTCTCCTTACAAATCCAGGATGGTCCGTGATCCCTGTGGTGCGCCTCAGGGATGGGATCTTCTCTGAGTTCTATGCTTTTTAAAAAATGTGTGGCCTCTCTGGCAAAGATTTTGAGGCCTTTTGACATAGAGATTATATTTTATGCAGATGTCACTCAATTAGTAGTGCCTTTTTAGTCAGGACACAGACTAACGAAAGCCAGATTTGGGGGCTGCATGCACACCGTGGCTGCATGGATGAAACAGATTTATCTCCAACCTAGGGGCATATTTACAACAGAATGGAGAAGCGTGGCATTAAGCAAACATTGCTAATGCCGCGTGTTAGACTTGGCATCTTTTGGCATGTTTCCCCTGTCTTTTTGCTTTCTGACCTCCCGGTTTTGACTCTGTTTTTGCTGGTTTAGTGTCTTTGCACACTTTCTCACTGCTGTTCAGTGTTAAAGTGCAAGTGCTCCTGTTGTAAATTATGTTATGGATTGGTGTTTCCATGATTGGCATATTTGATTTACTGGTGAGGCCCTAGTAAAGTGCACTGAGAGTGCCAGGGCTGGTAAATCAAATGCTACTAGTGGGTTTGCAGTACTGGTTGTGCCACCCACAGAAGTAGCCCTGAAAAGGTAACTCAGACCTGCCACCGCAGGGTCTGTGCGCAGTTTGTAACTGCCATGTCGACCTGGCAAGTGCACCCACTTGCCAGGCCCCAACCTTCCCTTTTTCTACATGTCAGTTACCCCTAAGGTAGGCCCAAGGTACCAACGTGGGCAGGGTGCTGTGTATGTTAGAGGTAGGACATGTACTGCTGTGTGTGACATGTCCTGGTGGTGAATTACAGTGTATTTCATTTTTCTCCATTGCAAGGCTGCCTGTTCCAACAGGACAGAATGGGGAGTTTATTTATAACATCTTATAAACATAACTAGCCCTGGGAACAAGGTAGGAAAATAAAGTTTAGGATGCCTGAACTCAATGTTAAAATGCATCTTTTAGTGAGGGTGATTTTTACATTCTGTGTTTGAAAATACCACTTTTAGAAAGTAGGTATTTTCTTGCCTAACCATCCAGTGTGCCTCTGCTAGGTTTGTGTATTGCATGTCTGGCTTTTGGATGACAGGGGCTGGAGAGGGGCAGCGGCTCCAGAAGTTTGATGGGTCAGGGCTGGGCCGAATAGACCTGGGTTGCATTTAGAGTAGTGGGAGGAGATTTCCTTGCACCTGAATGGGCCTGGTCTGCCTTGCACAATGCCGTCTACACCCCCTGCCAGGAAGCTGCACCAGTGAGGACAGAACTGGTTTTGTCTGGGTACAGACACTCTCTACCGGAGAGGACAAAGGATTTTGGGCTATAAAAAGTGGGGCCCAAACCCCTGAACATTAGAACTTGCTGGAATCAAGGAACCTGCCAAGAAGAAGAGCTGGAAGAGCTGCCAGGAGGAGTACTGCCCCTTTGCTGTGTTGTTGCTTTGTTGGGTTGGCCTGCAGTTGCTGCTTCTGCCTTGGGCAGTGAAAGGACTGGACTGAACTTTCTTTTACTTGTGCTGAGTATCTCCAAGGGCCTGAAATCGAGCTGGCCTGTTCTGAAGTCTCAGGGACTGCAAAGACTTCACCAGCATCTGGGTACCGCTGTTTCAGTTGCCACAGAGAAGGGAACCGCAACCGATTCCGTCACTGACTCCGTCGCTGGCTCTGTGTCCTGATGGCACTGCAGACCGCACCGTCCGCATCTCACACCGCAACCCTGGTCTCACCGACGACGACGACCGACGCCACCACCACCGATCCGATGCTTGCACCGTGACCTGTGGGCACCGCAGTCCGCACCGCCTCGCTTCACTTCGCCATCCTGGTCTCACCGACGATGTCGCTGCTGCTGACTCGACACCCGTGACTGCATCGTGGTTGGGGACACCGCTTGTAAAGTTTCACGATGCACCGCCTCGTCCCACACAGCCATCTGGGCCAGCCGACGCAAGCTCCCGCCAACCAGCTCTGTTGCCTGCACTGCAATCTACCAGCACCGCTTCGAGCACCGTCCCGCCCTGCACCGTAAGCCTTGTTCTCACCGACGCCGTCTGGACGATCGTCACCGAGCCGCTGCCTGCACCGCATCGAGAGGACACCGCACCCTGCACCGCTTCCACTTTGCAACGCAACCGCGACGGTTGCCACGACCGGCTCGCACCTCAGTGTAAGCTGCAACGAGAAAGGTACTGTTACCGAGTCTATTCACGCTTTTGCTGGCCCGTATCGACGCGGTCGGCTGGAACTGTTAGACACTGTTTTTTTCAGCAATGCGGTAGCCCCGGACGAAGCTACCTACTCGTACGAACTGTGTTTTTGAGGTATTTCTGCAGTTTAGAAGACATCTTGCAAAGTATCTATTTTTCAAGTACTGTATTGTGGATTCTTTATCGTTTTTGGTCTTTTTTTGAGTATATAAAAATATTGGATATTTTACTAAACTGGTGTGGTGTCCTTTTGTAGTGCTTTCACTGTGTTGCTGTTGGTTATGTGCAAATGCTTTACACACTGCCTCGAAGATAAGCCTGACTGCTCGTGCCAAGCTACCAAGGGGGTGAGCAGGGTTTACTTTAGGAGTGTAACTCCCTTATCCTGACTAGGAAGAAGGGACCCTATTTGGACAACGGTACCTACCGCTGCCAAGTAGAGACCCCCATTTCTAACACCACGCTTCTCCATTCTGAAAATCCAGGGAAGTGTCGTATTCACAAGCATGCGGTGCACCCCTGCGTTTCCCCTAGTGCTGGCACTGAGTTCAGCTGTCTAGCGCCAACGCAGGCACCCTTGCACCATAATGCAAGCGTGTCTGCATTGGGGGAATATTGTTTATGTGCAGGAAGGTCCCCCTTTCTGCACATAAAAAAATCTTTAAATGCCATTTTGTAACTTCTATGTGTTCTGCTTAATGCAGCACATATAGAAGTTGCAAAACAGCATTTTTTAATGATTGTTTATGAGCAGGAACTGGGACCTTCCTGCACATAAACAATCATAGGCAATTTGATGTTTCTATGTGTGCTGCCCAAGGCAGCACACATGAAAACAGCAAAAACTAGGAGAAATAAAGCATTTCTCCTTGTTTCCCCTGTTGAAGACCAGGTTTTCCCTGGTCTTAATTTTGGCGCTGTCTCCTATTACGCTGCTGTAAATAGGGGGTAGCATCAAAATCAATGGGTGTTGCGGTGGAACGCCCACCACAACACCCATTGCCCTCCCCTTTCACGCTAGATACAGCGTGAAAGGGTGCCACATTGACAAGGTAGCGTTAAGCCACGTTAAGTAAGGCGAGGCCCCTATCGCCATCACAACGTCACTGAAAGTGACGTTGTGGTGGCGATAGGAGCTTGTAAATATGCCCCTAAATAAGGAAAAAACTCAAATGTTGCTTTTTGGAAAGCACTTCAGGTTTGGTAGGATGACTGGTGGCCCCAAAAAATTAGGCAATCCCCCTTGGCCAACAAATATGGTAAAAACCTTGGCTTTTTAATTGATGATAAGCTTTTTATTGTGAATCAAGTGAATGCAACTTGCGGTACCTGTTTTGGTATTTTTTGCCTTCTTAGGGAGGTTATCTCGTGACTTCCATAAGACTTTGGGAAGACTGCTTCACAGGCACTTATAACCAGTCACCTGGACTATGGAAATGCACTGCTGGTTGACATGAATCAATATATCGTGTCTTGATTACAAGTGGTTCAGGACATGGTGGCTCACTTGGGCTGCCACCTACCAGCAGGCTCACCAACAGGTCCAGTGCTGAGGTCTTTCATTGTCTCCTAGTTGGGAAACATGCCTTTAAGTTCCTTTGCCTTACACATATAGCCCTGCATGGGGTTGATCCACTTTATATTCGTTCCAGAATCATCTGATACTGCACTTGCTAACCCTCCCAATATTCAGATTACGTGAAATGGTGGTTGTTTCTTCACTTATCTTGCCCTGCACTATTGGAACAAGTTATCTGTCCAGATCCGCCCATGCCATATTTTTATGATTTTTTGTCAGCTGCTTAAAACCTTACTTTTTCTAACTTATTTCCTCTGTCCAGCCCTCTACTTACTAGGTTTTAGTGACAGGATACTATGTTAGGAGTGAGCTGTTTGAGCTTCATCAAGTGTCCCTAACTTAACCAAACATGAAAGAAACCCTGCTTGTGAAATGCAGTCTTATCCCAGCAAAGTACAGGTTAAAGGTTAGAGACAGTCAGAAGCTGTCTAACCAGTCTTGGGTGGATTTCACGGAGTATTCCAGTAAGGCACTGGATGGCTGGGTGAAGGTCAGTAAACTGAGTAATTATAGTGAACTGGATACATTTTCATGAAAGGGCGGATGTTCAGTAATTATTTTCCAGAGCTGCACCAACACCTGGTGGATTCCAAGCTCATCGTACCAAGAGAGCTTACGAAGGAAGCAGACCTGTGGCCCTTTGAATTAGCACCAGGATCCACAAGAAGGTACCTTGGGGGTGGTGGATCACCAGAAAGGTGGACAGGATCTCCACATAAATAAAGGGCGGGACAAAGAAAAAAAGCAAAAGAGTTCTCAAAAGGTCTCCAAAAGAGTTTTCATGAGAAGGATTATCCATCCAATCCTGAGCAGAAGAAGGGTGGTTTTAATGGGAAGAAGTCCCCAGGCCCAAGTGTCATGTGTGCTACCAGTACGGGCACATAAAGGGTATCCCAACTTTCAGCACAGGAAGTAACCCCATAACGGTGGGTCTACACGAGGAGTAGGCAGTGTAGGGTTGGAGAGGAGGTTGACCCTGTAAGTTTTGGTGAGTGGAGAGGTTACATTTATGTCCCTGGGTAACAAGAAGATGATGGCAAAAGCTCACATGCCTGACAATATCAGACTGTATAGGCAGTGAATCAACATTCAGAGAGACATAGGAACCATTATGACTACTGTTAGGTGTCTTTTTTTGTCTTCACAGCAGGTAGTCCCTGATGTAGTCCACAAGGGTGTAACAGCAGACAACCATATGAGCAACTATCCAGTGTCTCTATTTCCCTTTGAATGGTGTGGGGAGGGTCTCAAGTTCCCTGAAGGAAGCTGTGAGTCCAGCCATGACTGCTGACTGTCTGTTGCGGAATGACCTGGAGCACACTGTCTGGAAATAGGTAGAACGCAGGGCCCACCTGGAGATTTTGGGATTGCCTGAATCAGTGTGCCTGGCCACATAGTAATGCAAAAAGAACAACTGATGGACAGAATGCAGAACAATGTCATACATTCACCCCAGTACAGAGATCTGGGACTAAATCCATCGTTTTTTTGTTCCCCGTGTCATTCCAGTTTGAACCGAGCCATATGCAAATCAGTCTTGACCCTGCGCCCAATGGGAACAGTCCAGCCTGAACTGCCAGGCCAGGTCCTCCCTGGACTGGAAACAAGCATCCTAGGACTGGTTTCGGGGTTTCACCCCTCATCAGCCAGGATAACTTGACTCCAGTGGCATGGAGAGCACTAGACCCACGTCCGGGCATACCCGTCCCACCGGGGTGACAAATGCAAAAAGAACAATTGATGGACAGAATGCAGAACAATGTCATACACACTCCCCAGTACAGAGATCTGGGCCTAAATCCATTGTTCTTTTGCTCCCCATGCCATTCCAGTTTGAACCCAGCCATATGGAAATCAGTCTTGACCCTGCACCCAATGGGAACAGTCCAGCCCGAACTGCCAGGCCAGGTCCTCCCTGGACTGGAAACAAGCATCCTAGGATCGGTTTCGGGGTTTCACCCCTCAACAGCCAGGATAGCTTGAAACCAGTGGCATGGAGAGCATGGGACCCCCGTCTGGACATACCCGTCCCACTCGGGGTGACAAATGCAAAAAGAACAATTGATGGACAGATGCAGAACAATAAAAAACTCAGAAAGAGCCTCTTATCTGACCTATATTGCTTTTTAGTATGGCCTCCTAGGGCTCATATGCAAGACAGATCCCCAAAAAGTCAGTGTCATACACCAAGTTTGATTCAAAAAAGTATTTTTGTTTTATTACTTATATTCTTCATGTAGAAAAAGATTTTTTGCACTTTTATATATATTTTGTTTCATTACACATAAAAGTTCATTATTTACAAATACATAAAACAGTTGTGCATATAAACAGACAAATGCCAAACTACATGTGGTCTTTCTGTCCTTTTTGTGTGTGATATTTCTACAGCATTTGAACATTATATATCAACACATAAACAATGGATTAAATTTGCATGACTACAGATGCTAACAAACTCCTCATCTGTGACTATATTAGAGGCAGAAAGATCGGCAATACAACATAAAATCAAAATCCATGTGATTTGTGCACATATAACCCCACACTCTTCCATCAACACCTCATTCTCACCTGTCAAACCATCTCACTCACACTACCATTCATACACCAAAAATGTCCAATCCTGTTGGAAATCCTGGAAAGAATTTTCAGAGACAGCCTGTCTTATTGTTTGTGGTACAATCGTATCCCATTAAGTTCCTCTGTTGTATATGTCTCTGAACGGATTCCCCACATGTCTAGTAATGGTCAATGCACGTTTCGGTGGACCAACGATTAAGCCACCTTCATCAGGACCAAAATTGAATCATCTAAATCTCAGAAAAGTTGACGGGGGTTATCCTAATGTTGCCAAAAACGGCATATTTCTTTAGTTTAGATCGCGTTTCTTTGCGAGTGGCAGGACAAGGCCACAATGCAGTAGGGACCTTGTATTAGTACTTCTGCCAAGCACCGTTGTAATTCTTTCCTGTTGGAAATACTGGTTATGAAGGCGCTCTACAGCCGTTATCCGAGGTTATTAATACGGTAGCATTATTACTACTTTCCTCGTAGCCCACATGTGTTTGTTTAGCGTCGTTTGTATGGGCAGTTGGTGGCCCGGTATATTCTATCACGCACAGCCCGTACTGCTGGCTTTTACCCAGAAGTCTCAAGGGAATGCAGAACAATGTCATACATTCACCCAAGTACAGAGATCTGGGCCTAAATCAGATCCACCGTTTTTTTGCTCTTCATGCCATTCCAGTTTGAACCCAGCCATATGCAAATCAGTCTTGACCCTGCGCCCAATGGGAACAGTCCAGTCCAAACTGCCAGGCCAAGACCTCCCTGGACTGGAAACAAGCATCCTAGGACCGGGTTCAGGGTTTCACCCCTCATCAGCCAGGATAGCTTGATTCCATTGGCATGGAGAGAAGGGACCCACGTCTGGGCATATCCGGCGCACTTAGGGCGAGAAAGCAAATGACACACAATTGATGTATGGAAAGCAGAACAAATCAAAACATTCACCCCCAGTCAAGAGATCTGGGTTAAATCCATCATTTTTTTGCTTACCATGCCACCCTAGTGTAGACCTGGCCATATGCAAATCAGTCTTGATTAAAATGTTTGCAAAAAAACCTAAAATATTTTACATTTACCTCTATATGTTTATCCTTAATATAAAATCACACATTGTTTGATTCTAATTGATTCTTTCCTTTATAGTTCATAAAAGCTGTCCCTTTGTGTAACCCGTTACCGTAGTAAGTCCGCTTTTCGTAGGAGATTGCTTATTCGTAGGACGAATTTTACCCCTCGACAGATCAATATGTTGGATGATCCCTCCATCCAGCAGAGAAGGGCTTGCGTACAGGTGCGATTGTTTAATTCGTTAAAAATTGGTTTGAGGAAAGTCCTTGACTGTGGGGCATACACACATCAAATGACTAATGGAGTCCGTTCTGTAACCACATAGATGGCAGTTTGTGTTGTGCTGTGTGCCTTTCCATGTTGGCAGCAAGTCCTTTGAATCATGGGCTCCTAAGCAGAATTGCACAAAACTCCTTTTTATCGCTAGATGATAATGCTCTGATAAATAGCCGTGCGGCTTCAAGTAAGTGTAGGAGTTTATCACTGTCCATGAGTGTTGCCATTTGGCCAGGATGTTTTTGTCTTCAAGAAAAGACATTTTCTTTGCTGTAGCATTGCATATCCTTACAAATGCAGCTTTGACCGCCATTCCGTTCCATGCCTCTTGGACGCCTAGTTCCCCTAAGGCTTTTTCCAGATGGGCGCCCCATGAGTTAGATTGCCTTTGCTCCATCTGTGCCTTAATTTATACCCAACATAAGTTGTTCAATGATCCGTTTTCTGAGGCTCGAAGCTTCCAACATAGTTTTACTAAGGTGTTCATTCTTTGATATTTTTGATTCTGAAGGCTGATTTCTAAACGGACCTGGGCTGGAGATCCTAATTTAGGAAGTCCAAAAATAGCCTTACACACCTTGGTCTGGAGCTCATTCACTATTTCTATTTCCTTCCCACACCATATCTCCAAGCCGTAGGTCAAGGAGGGTAATATCAGAGCTGCCATCACTTTCAGCAGGTAACTGTAAGAAGGGCAGCTCAGTTTCTTTTTTAGAATGGTGTATGCGAAGGTTAGCGATTGCGCTTTGGCTCTCATTGTCTTTATTTGGTCCGTTAATGATATACGTCGCCCCAACATTATTCCCAAGTACTTATAAGAGCCTGTAGATTCTACTTGTTCGCCTTTTACATACCATTTGTAATTGCTGAATTTAGTGTCCACTAGGCGGACCACTTTTGTTTTCTTCCTATTCAACTCCAACCCTTGCCGCTCTATATAATTTGTCAGGTTATTAATGACTCTTTGCAAGCTGATCGGAGTTTGGCTCAAAACCACAATGCCATCTGCATATTGAAGGCATGAGATTGGCTCGTTTGCCAGTTTTGGCGGATGGCTCTCGGCCTTTGTCAAGAAGTTGTTTATGTCTGCAAGATACAAATTAAATAAACTTGGGGCCAACACACAGCCTTGTTTCAATCCATGTTTAATGCTTATCTTAGCTGACACTCTACTGCCATCTCTGAGTTTCACCTGGGCCACGTGTCGCTATATAGTGCTATTATGGCATCAAGTAAATTTTGTGGTAGTCCCCATGCTTTAAATTTTGCCCAGAGCCTATCTTGCGGTACTCTATCAAACGCAGATTTTAAATCTACAAAAAAAAAGAACAACAGGGATTTTCTTCACATGGCTTTTTCTGTTAAAATTGCCAGGCCTGTCAAGTTGGTTGCTGTTCCCATACCGGGCCTGAATCCTGTTTGGAATTTCGGGATCAGGCATTTCTCCTTTGGCATTTTGGTCATGTTTGGATATGACCAAAAATGCAGGATGCATGTAATTTTGCTTCCACGTCGATTAGAGCTATCATTCTGTAATTTTCTGGCTGAGTGTGGCTTCTGTTTTTATGGTAAATGGACATAATATCGAATTCTAAATATCGAATTGCAGTTATATCGAAGTTGCAATATCGAATGTTTTATAATATCGAAGTCATGAATATCGTAGTTAAAAAAATCGTTTTTTTTAAATTAAAAAATATCGAAGTATAAAATATCGAATAAGTAATATCGTTAGTAGATAATATCGATTTGTTAGTGTTGTAAAAAATATCGAAAAAAATATAGAAAGTGTAAAATATCTTTTTTTTCTTAATATTTAAATATTCTGTATTGTTATTAATTTTGTATTACTTTAATTGTTTGAATATTTTTTTGAAATTGTTTAAAAAAAAATTGTAAGATATGTTTTAGGAGCGGGATGTTGGGTTATTAGGGAATAAGGGTGGGAGTATTTTAAAAATATTAGTATAAATTTCCATATTAAATTAATTTTTGGGAAATTAGAAATTATTTAAAAAAATGTTTAAATTAAAAATATAAAATATATGTTTTGTTTTAGGAGCGGGATGTTGGGTTATTAGGGGATAAGGGTGGGGAGTATTTTAAAAATATTAGTATAAATTAACATATACATTTTTTTTTTTCAATTAGAAAATATTTAAAAAAACAAAATTTATATTAAAAATATAAAATATATGTTTTGTTTTAGGAGCGGGATGTTGGGTTATTAGGGGATAAGGGTGGCTAGTGTTTTAAAAATATTAGTATAAAATTTACATATTAAATTAAAATTTCGAATTTTCTAAATAATTTAAAATAAGAAATTTAAATTTAAAATTCGAAATTAAAATTTTGTTTTTATAGTGGGATATTGCATTATTAGGGGAGAAGGGTGGGGAGTGTTTTAAAAATAATTATATGAATTGTTATATTTAACTAAAAAAATTAAAATTGCAATTTAAATTTTTTTTTTTAGGAGTGTGATGTTGTGTTATTAGGGTATAAGGGTGGGGAGTGTTTTTTAAATCTTATTATAAAATTACTTATTAAATTAAAATTTAGAAAATTGAAATTCATTTTAAGAAATAAAGTTAATTTAAAATGGAAATTATATGTTTGTTTTAGTACTGGGATGTTGGGTTATTAGGGGGAAATGGTAAAGTTGTTAAAATAGTATAAAATATATATTTAGGGGCCCATTACGATGGCGGGCGGAAGCACTACCGCCGTGCTGGCGGATGCAAAAACCACCAGTTACCGCCAGCACGCAGCAGTCCACACGCCCGCCCAATTACGATGCGAAAAGCAGGCCAAACACCGCCGGCAAGCCAGCAACACCGTCCGCCATCAAAGTGCGCACGCACACGTAGCGGCGCAGTACAACTGACACACACCGTCCGACGAAACACGTCCCGCCCGGCGCATAAATTACGATGCCGCAAACAAACGGCTCCCACGGCAAAGAGACACCGCACGTGAAAGAGAGGCGGAAACACGGACGCAGAGCACGGACAACGAAGAAGCGGCACCCCGGGCATGAATCCAGCACTGCAGGCCCTTCCCATGCTTCTGCTGATGCACCACCAAGGACGCAACGTACCGCGGAGACGCAGGTAGACACACACACAACAAGTGCACGCAAACAGCGCACACAGTGCAAGGGCGGATAAAGCGGACAACCCCCCACCAGCGCGTGCACACTACACATCCACCATTGCATCCACATATGACACACAGGCCAAATCCTAACATCGCGGAACACATGTGTACACACCACCTGGGACTAGGAACCAACCACCCCGTCACGGCCCCAAAGCGCCGATGACGCCGCCACACATGCGCACAACGCAGAGGCCAACCGCAGCGCCATGCATGCGTCGCACACAGACACAGGGACACAACCAAGCAGCACACACACCAGCCCCACCCCGAACGCACATGACACGTGACAGGCCGGCCACAGACATGTCCCCAACGCCCAATTCACGGACAACACCCAACGCCACACAACCGACGCACACATGTCAGTGAAGACACGCAACAGCAGGACACACCCCAGTGTAACAAACATGGCGTAGCACACAGCGGCGGCAACACCAACTAGGAGAAGCAGGGCCCCTTCGGGAAGAGCAACGCCAGTACCACACTGAAAAACCCATACCACCCTGCACATATGAACAAGACACATGAAACGGAACACCAAAGAACCCGGGGACCGACAACAGGTGGCCCAAGAATTACATCCACACACAAGGCCCAACGCAGAGCGGAAAGGCAGCCTGCCGCCCACACAAGGGAGAGCAGACAGCACTGAATGACCTTCCATTCCAACACCGAAACCACAGCCCTACGACAGAAGCCGGTGAATACAGCCATTGTCCAAGAATAGACCAACACAGGCATGCCGAGGAGACCGACCACAGGGCAGATAGCGCATATCACAGAAGCACACAACGGACGGGGAAGAAAGAAGAAAACACTCCCCCATGTCGGCCACATGCAAGTTAATTGGAAGGAGTCACACAGCACTGACCTTGAACTGTCTGAGAAGCATGTGGGAAGAGGGCCCGTGTCCTCCAAACAAGCCAACAGAACACAAGTCCTGTCTCCCCACGACTACACAGAGCTCACAGCAACCCCGGAGCGTGCACATTGCAGACTGCACACACAGCCGGAGCACGCCACCTCTATGAACCGCTGCGAAATGGCAACCGCAACACACCTACCCAACTACGCCGAAGAGCTCAAGCTGTACCAAACCAGCACGATACATACATTGGGATGCGATCTCCTGTCCCTGCTGAACGTAAGTTACCGACTGACTTACCGCATCACATTGTTCATCTGCGTCATGCCCGTCTTCTACTGTCGGAGGTGTCCCTACCAGCATCCCGTCGAGATATGCCTCTCCAACCCGGCATGTCTGAAGGCGGACCTGCTACCACTACTCCTCCCTCTGGACGCACACGACAGGGCCTGCTCTGCCTATGGGGGCATGGCGTATGTGGCCAACATCGCACGCGCACTGAAATGGAACCACTGTGCCTCCACACGACGGATCATCGAGAACAGCTACATCGAATGTCACCCAGCATGCCCCATCATGGTCCTCCAAGGGACAACCTACGAACAACACCTTGACAGCCACCATCCGCTTCATTGGCTGGCAAACATGTACACCACCAATGACATGGAAGCCCTGCTGGACGGCATCGCATACCTGACAACCTGTAAATACGTCGGACCACAACGCAGGTTCCCCGAGTGACCTATGATGTCCAACCCCGCACCCATGCTTAGCTTCCGCATGGACTGGCCAGTCACCACCACAACAGCCATACCAAACGACCGGCAACTGTAACCACACCATCAACGACATCGCCATGACATCGGATATGACCGGGACATGCACACTGTTCCCCATCACATCCAGGAACACCGCATGCATCGTGGGAGGCAGTGGCATGGGCTCTGTGCATCGCACCCACATGGACGGAACTGCACGAACAACCAGGACACGACATGGATCCAGCGCACATGGACACACACACCGCTCAGTGGACATGAATAGGTCGCCTGGAGTCTGTGGGTGCTGCACCCCTCCCACCCCGCCCCGGGAATCCCATACCAGGACCTTTGCATGGACGACAAGTGCATACAACAACAACACGACCCCAGTGACTGTGACATGTCCAGTAACCACCACAGTGCAACAACAAGTGGCACGCCGCTGCATGCACGCAAGCACATTCCCTGATGTCATCTCACATGCACGCGTGCATGAGGAACAACCGCAGCAAACCTGTCACATGGAACTGAGATGGACTGTGCCCATGATGCCGAGCGGTCTGGTAGGCTACATGTATACCGTCTGTGTCAAAGTCCGCAGCTCCGCAGCTATACGTAAATGTACATTAGCACAGCCTTGGCCAAGCAGATGTAACCCCACACCCTATCCCATTTGTAATCATGCTCAGTATATCCTCAACATGTATTCCGCTGCCAGTAGTGTCCACTATACTGCATCACAGAGGACAGAAGACTCAATATAATGTTTGAAACCAAAACTGCCTCCGCTGACTCATTTCACAAGTACGAATGAGAGAGGATGAGAGTATGTGAAGTACACGGCAGTCGTGACATGACCATGTAGTCCACTGGTATTGGATGTCAACGCAAATGAGTAGCACTACTGTGGAAGACACACATGTGTCGTGTGAAGTCGTATGGACGCAGTGCTCAGGTGGGTGGGTGCGACGGGTAGATGCGCACATGCCAAGTTGGAGCACGCCGTGTTGGGAGGGCTCATGAACAGTACACCACCGCTTCCCTGGGCATTGTGAGAGGACACCTGTCGGGGGAGTGAACACGTGTGTGCACAGCAGCCGGGCACACGTACAAAGCGGTACCAGGCGCACCTCAGCCCACCCTCTGTGGACAAGCTGGATCCTGTTGTGCGCCCGCCATGCCCCTTGACAAGGCACACACAGCCCCAGTCGACCAGGTGTAACCCCAACATAGTCAATCCGCACAGGCGATACAGGGCACGGGATGGCAGTGGAGCATGGTGTGTGAGAGGTCTCCTCGCGCTCCTCCTGGTCATATCACGCAGGCAATAGAACCTCAACGTCTAGCATGGCACAAGTCAGATGGAAGTGTAGGGGGACGCACCACAGCACGAGCAGCACTGACGTCACGGGAGGTGGCTCGCACCATCCCATCCATTGCCCATCATACCAACCACGCCACATGCCATTGCGACTAAGTGCAAGCGCGTGCGCCACCACCCCTGAGCCCTCCCCAGAGAGGCCAAAGAGTGAATGTGTGGGCCATCAGCCACAGACGGACGCGGCCTGGCCGCAAGGGCAGCCACAGCCACTGGGTGTCGCAGGTGGCGGATCCGGAAGGCGAAGACTGTGATGCATAGTCCATGCAGGCCGGGTCTCCATTTGGGGCACCACGCAGGTGGACGGCGTCCCGCCACACATCATACCCTGAGACAGCCCACTCGTGCAACTGGACCCACACATACACTCCTTGCCCTCTCTGGTGCGAGCTTGGGGCTGCCTGTGCAAGCGCTAGCCTCGCAGGTGAGCATGCATATTGGGGGGCGAGGGGAGGACATGAGGGCTGGGGCGAAGATGACTGTATCACTGTCAGTTAGTACAAGGGATGACCCAGATGTGGAAAGGAAGAGACGTGTCCCGTGTGTACTGCAACTAGTCGCCAATCCAACTACCCCCCCATGTCCGGAATGTAAGCCCGCACCTAGGCCCGCCCATCCGCCACATCGAACATACCACCAGCACGACTACCTTCCCATTCGAAACACTGACTGGGGGTGGCGACCAGTGAACAATCATGTGTAGCCTACCCACGCGTACATGTGGGCCCTCCATGATCCATGTCACCTGCGGCAAAGACATGACATGCGCAATGAGGGAAGTGAGGAGAGCTGTCCGCCCCACGCGCAGAAGGTGCATCAGCTCCACAGACCCAGCAGCGAGTCCAGCAGGGGTCACATGTGCAGGGGCAGCTGTGCCTGGTGTGAAGGCACATGCATATAGACAGCACATCGACCAATGTGTAGTCTGCCCACATCCACAGTCCATCATCATGCGGACATAGGAATTGAACACAGGGCAACACATCTTAGCTGGTGCACCCACCGTGACCAACAATGCGCAATCATCGACGTACCCGCCCTGTGCATGGCCCCCCACCGAACGGAGGCACATCC